>KK113747.1:19230-41699 GCA_000611955.2 Stegodyphus mimosarum
TATATTATCCCTAAAAGGTATAGATAAGCTATCGAGACAATAGGGTTGTCACACTGATAAAATCGTTGTCGTAAACGACATTTGAGGTTGCTTATCAATGAAGAACAAAGAATTTTAATGTAGGATGCTAATTCTTTTTTTTATTTTCAAATTAGTTTCTTAGAAAACTTTCTAAAAAAGCGGTAAAAAGCTTAAAATATTATTGTCCAATTCTTTGGTTATTATCTCGGGTTTTTCCTTTTTCTTCTTCAATGGCTCGATTGCCCTGGGTGGGCCCTGGCCTTCTCCAAAACTCTTTTCCATCTCTACTTTTAGCAACTATTTTCTAGTTTCTAACCTTTAAAATATTAAGATTTTTTTTTGACACAATCAATCCATCTTAGCGGGGGGTCCGGCCCGAGGTCTATTTCCCATGGGCTTTACCAGAAAGATTTTCTTGTAGCAACGATCTTCATTCCTTCTAGCCAGGTGGGCAGTCCATTTAAGTCTCTGTAATTTGACGAATTTTACAATATCAAATTGTTTGTAAATTTTATAGAGTTATAATACAACCTCTGGGTGTGGAGAGTCATCATCCACAACCCTTTTAGTTCGGGCGCCACTGTAGAGACATTAGGTTTATTTCGAAGCAGGAGTCATGAAAAATGAGCATTGCCTTCGCCGGGAATCGAACCACGGACCTCTGAAATACCGGCTCAGTGTGCTGACCATTACACCACGAAGGCACGCTAAGAATGTGGGAGATATACCTTATATACTCCCCTTTTTAAAGGGCGACTAGGGTTTTAGGGGACCTAGTCGCCAAATCCTGGGTCTGGAGAGTCATCATCCACAACCCTTTTAGTTCGGGCGCCACTGTAGAGACATTAGGTTATTACGAAGCAGGAGACATGAAAAATGAGCATTGCCTTCGCCGGGAATCGAACCACGGACCTCTGAAATACCGGCTCAGTGTGCTGACCATTACACCACGAAGGCACGCTAAGAATGTGGGAGATATACCTTATATACTCCCCTTTTTAAAGGGCGACTAGGGTTTTAGGGGACCTAGTCGCCAAATCCTGGATGTAGAGAGTCATCATCCACAACCCTTTTAGTTCGGGAGCCACTGTAGAGACATTAGGTTATTACGAAGCAGGAGACATGAAAAATGAGCATTGCCTTCGCCGGGGATGGAAAAACGGACCTCTGAAATACCGACTCAGTGTGCTGACCATTACACCACGAAGGCACGCTAAGAATGTGGGAGATATACCTTATAAACTTAGGCAGCGACGAATATATTGAAGCACTTGCACAAGAATTAATAGTCGAAGTATTTGCACAAGAATTAATATTTGAAGAACTCTCAAGAACCAAGACAGAGGTAAGTCACACCTAAGTAAAATCTAAAATTAGGCAAAATAGAAACCTTGTCTTTGGCCACCAAATACAAAGTTGCTATTTTACCTAATTTTAAGCTCACAAAAATTTCTGGAATGCGTAAAACTTTGTCAAAGCACACTATAAGAGTTGATTTCGATGCTGAATTTACCCTTACAGTTCGCTGAATCATAAACAATGCAATTATTGCAACAAACAAATGTGTAAAGAGAAAAGAGCCTAAGAATTAAAAATGTAAAACATGAATATTGCAGTTTTAGGGAATGAAAATTAACCACACACGTAACACATACATTTTTTTAAAATTATTTCTGATAAAAACATTTGAACTCAATAATCAATCACGTTTTATTTATTGAAAATATGGAAGACATTTTTGAACCCATAATCATTTTTTTCATGTATATATTTCCTTCCAGATTCAAACACTCCAAGATATTGGTGGAACCGATTACTTTACCTAAACTATGTCAAGTGCTGTTGCATAAGCGACTTTCCTTTTCCATTCTCAGTTCAGCTATATCAGCATAACGATAAGAATTCCATCGATCAATATATCGATGTAATTTAGAAGAAAAGTTTTATCAAAGATTCCTTGCAAGAAAAAAAAAATTGTTGCAATACATTTGATCTCCAGATATCGTAAGTAAAAGACAATCAAGTTTTTATATACACTTGAAGTGCTTATAGTGATATCACAAGATAAAGAGCACACGCCATTTCCGTGAAAGCTATAAAACAATAATTTACTCTGTAAAACTCTCAGAAGTTTCAAGAAAGGGTATTTGAAGCAAACAAAAACTCAAAAATCAGAACAATCTCTTTAATTAAGTAAGCTGAAATTTAGTTTTCATAAGTTAAAAAAGTATTTCAAAATTCAAAGCAAAAATAATATAACTGTTTAATGACAACAAATTATTGCTTATAGATTTCATTTTTTAAATTTATTTATTGAAATATTTTATACTTTTACTACAAAAATATTAATTTATATTCAATTAAATGGATTAAAATTAAAAAGCAAAATGTTAACAAAGATACCGAATCTTGAAAAAGTAGAATTTATATAGCTTCTTATTAGTGTATATTATTTATATAGCTCCTTCTTATTAGCGTTATTATAACTAATAAAACTAGAATAATCACTTATCTAATAGTGATAAATTAGCTACGTTTCCAGAGCGTCAAGTGACCGCACGCAGCCGAGTGGTAAAGTCGCCAAACGCTGGTCTTCGTACCTGCGTTCGAGTCCAGCGAATGAGCCAGTAGCATGGGCGTTTTCGTCGTTTTCCCCAATTGCATAAGAGTTACCTTCCCTTAGAAAGTCCTCCGTGAAGGTATCCCTCCTCTTAAGCAGATATTCGTCGAGTGTATTGTCGCAATTAAGGAATGGCGGTACCTTTTGAATGATTTTATTTATTTCAGTACTTTCTGTTTTTTATAAATATTATTAAATGGTTTAAGACAAAATGATTTCTAAACCGAAAAAAAAAATTTTGTAGAAATTTTTTTTAAATTAAGTTTTTTGAAGAAAAATTTAATAATTAAAATGTCTTTTTTCTCCTGCAATTTTCAATGTTTTACCCCCAATTTTTTTATCGTATTTATTAGAATATACTAATAATTTTAAGCAATGATTTTTGAATTAATAACTTAGTTTCTGAGTAAAAAAAAATTAAAAAATTCTGAAAAAATATGATCTCAATCACACTTTTGCTTCCAATAATTTTTCTTTTCAGAATTTTGCAAAACTCATCTTTGTTCCTATTAAGCATATAATTTTAAACAAGCAATAAAAATATCAGGTAATTTAGTCCATATTTGTATAAGTTTTTAGTACTTTAAGTAAAAGGATTTATCGAAAAAATACAAACTGAGAAAACGCAGTTTAAAAATCAATTCAAATTTCTAAAAAATTTTATTACTGAATTTCAGTACATATATACAGGGTGTACCTGAAATGCTTCAACAAACATAGAGGAATGATAGCACTCATCAAGACGAACAAAAAGTGTAATGGAACATGGGGTCGCAAATGAAGTTTAAAGAGTGAAAATAGAGAAATTGCGTCTGGTGATGGACAAACAAAGACAAGAAAGACGGCTCCTGAGACGGCGCGAAAGTCGCCGCAGACCTTATTACAGTTTTCCGATATATCTGAACTATTCTGCGACTACCTGAAATGTCATATGCTACTTTGGATGTAAAGACGTTTGGTATTTAAAAAAGATGTTTAGTTACACTTTTTAATTATATTTTATTTATTACTTCTAATTATACTGTTCTAAGATAGGATTTTCCATTTACTAAGCTGAGATGTTTTCTGTTTTGTTTTATATTACAGAACCTTGTGTAACAGACATATGAAAATATGCAAGTTATTCACGAAATTAGAACTTAAACAGTTATTAGCTGTCCCTGAGAAATAGCTGCATTGTACGAAATTTAAGACACAGAGCAGTAATATTAACCGCAAATTACATTCCAACAACAAAAATTAATCAAAACAATTTTTTTTAAATTTTATGTTAGCATTATCAGGGATTCCTGAAATGCATTTTCAGAAATATAACTGGAGCACTTTACTTGCATTTCATGCTACTTATTTAATGCCTCATATATTATGTATTTTATATTATTTAACTATTTTTTGCTGAATTCGGAAACAATTTCATATAATTTTCTGATATTTACTAATGCGCTAGGGTACGTGTAGAAAAACCTGCTGCACTCGTAATTTGATAATTCTGTCAAATTTTTCCTCTTTTCGTATGTTTTCCGTTTCTGAAGAATTTGATCGTCCTGTTTTCTTATTGCTGTTTATTGTTATTATAAGCAAAGTCCTTGAATTTTTTTTGTTAAAGACGGGAGATTGAGAGGAGGAAAAGTTAAACTCTCGATTACTATTCACTTACTTTTATTTATATAAATTTAAGCATAATACGTATAATTATACAGTGTTATCAGTTAATCCGCCTTTTAATAATTGTTCGATTTCTTCCCTTTCCCCCTTTTAACAAAGTTTCAGAAAGTTTCCAAGCCTTCTCAAAAATTTTTTTTCTCCTTTAGTTTTCCCAAATTTCTTAACTTTTAAAACTTAACAATTATTATCGAATGAATTCTCTATCAACTCCATAGTTACCTTAAAATCACTGCTTATTAAACGGCAGTTAAAAAGCACAGAAAAAACGAATAGCCCATATTATAATTAGCAGAAAAAACTATTGTTGCACGCGAACGGGTTTGTAATAGATTGAATGGACAGGTCCAATAAAAAGTTAATAAAATTTATTCTTATCCCAAGAAATATAACAAATCACTGGAATTTTCCTCAGAGATATTCTTAAAGTGTTCTCTATATCAGGCACTAATAATCAGTAGAAAGCAAATGCGTTAAATAGAACGCATTAGAACCAGTAGCTATACCTTAAACTCCTAAAAACGTTAAAATACAACGCAGTTCAAAGAGGAACCTACACAAAACGCATTAACAGTAACTAACTAAGCAACTGAGCTGAGATGTTTTCTCACTGGCTTTTTGTATCTTTTAATCAGTCGCGAGAAATTTCTAGTAATTTCTTTGCTTCTAGAGATTTCTGGAAAGCAAAAGAGTAGAATTACGGTTACAGCTAACACAGTCGTCAATAACATTTATACAATTTAAATATAAATTACGAGATAGCTATTTATTAGATGTTAAATGCATGTGGTCCTGTATTTTTACTTTTTCGGGGTAGCTTTCTCTTAAAATATGTCTCGTGCTGCATTGCATGGAGAAATAAAACAATTTTAATTATTTATTTATTTATTTTATTTTACAAGTGTCAAACATTAGCGCTTAAGCCATTAGTTCACGGGCTCTCCAGTACTTTTTAACAATGTCCTCCTACCGAGAAAGTGCAGTACAATTATTTAAATGTTCAAAAATCATTCGCTGTCATACATTGGAGCATACATACGCATACACTGGAGTCACATAAAATACAGTTTGGGGAATCGACCACTTCAATCAATTTTAATTATAATTCTATTGATTTCTTAATTGATAATTATAATTCTACGGTCTCTGATTTTACCACCTCTCTTGATATACAAGCAAATGAATATCAAAATGACATACAAGGTAATAAATTATTTATTTTTTAAGAAAATTTTTAATTCCAACATTTGCTCCGGCAACGTAATTGCTCTAGCTGGTGTTTTGTAGAGAACATAGAAAGGTTTCTTAAATGCAGAATAAAATTTTCTAGTTTTTAAACAGTTCTAAATGATTTTTGTTTAGAAAGCTGAGTAATTGTCGGGAAAGCAATCGCAGCACTATTACAGTATTTTACATTTTGTTCTGGAGGTTGTATTTTAGAATAAACTGAAAAAATCAAAAGAATCGCCCTTCCACGTTCCTGTTTCGTTTTCCCTATCAATAACAAAAATAAAATGCTGAAATACTTTGCTCTTAAATAGGAATGCTTCCTTATTACTGTCACCATAATCCCAATTTAGTCGACATTCGCTATTTTTATTCAAAAATTTCGACGGAATAAAATAGGTATAACAAGAGTACACAACTGTTGAAATCCAGTGGTGATTTGGTCAAATATTATGTCTAGAGGAAAACCTATTTTTTTTTTCTCTATTTAATTCCATATAGCAAATCAGAATGTCATTATTTTTCACCTGTTTCGAAAATCCATGTGAGTAACCCCTATAAAATAATGTGTCAAATTGAAAATGGCGCTCCTAAAAATAAGCCGCCAGGGAGAAAACCGCCCAATTGAGTAATCTGATAAAGGTTTTCGGAGAAACTGAACTCTGGTGTGCATACAATAAATCTTCTCCATGCATCTTAAAGCGAGAATTTCTTTCTTTTGCCATAGCATAAGCAGCAACAAGTATCTTATTGCATTTTGGAACAAAGATAGAAAATGCACATTCGCAGTTCTTACGTAATGCCGAGACATTTTTTTCCAATGGCAGGGACTAGCCATTATCAGCTTTGGCCACTAAAAAGGCCAGAAGCTGTCTTCATTTTATTATGGAAGCACCTAACAGGTGGGCCAATGTTGCCCCCTATGAAGGGACAAATGTTCGAACCCGGGTCCTTCAGTATGGCAGTGGAAATCACTAACCACTTTTCGGTCTGGGAGGTATGCTAACACACTTAAAACACGAAAGCGAAACCTCTGACATGAAAAAGTATGATTAAAGTGATATTTTAAAATTTTAGGGAAATGCAGGTATTTGCGAAATTTGCTTAGAGCTCAAATTGCTTAGAAGCAAATTTTTTCAGGTTCAATTATCCATATATAATCATTGTTTTTGTTTCATTATATCATTTTATATCGCTTCAAATAGAAATATTCTATTTTTCTTCTTAACTTTTTAGCACAATGTTTAAAAAAAAATTGTTTAAGTTTTCACGTAATTTGCCTCTTCCTCAAAAGTGTTCAGAAAATTTTAATACGAACTCATCCCCGCACTGGTCATTTTCGACCTATTAATTGATTTACTTGTGGATTTTGAGTGCGGGGGCAATGATGATGAAGCAATAAATAGAGACGCCTTCGAGAAAACGAGGATATTTATAATGCTGTTGATGGTACTGAAGAGCACTGCGTGTGGGAAGACAGGCTGAGCGTTAACAAAAACGATGACTATCAGACGGTGACTATGGAAATGACTTGCGACCTGTAGTAGAAGTTCCAGTAGCATTAAGTCTTCGGATACTTAGGGTGTATCACTGGATAACAAACAACAGGCGAAGATTCAGGATACAGGGTAGTAGCTATGAAGATACCTTATTAGATATTGCAACAGTACATCCTTAGTGGAATGTAGTTAGCTTTTAAATAATTAATATTGCGATAGTAAACTACTAGTTTACTCACTAACGTTTTTCATTTGTTATGCTCTTACTGTAACCGTGTCCTTCAGAAATTAAATTATTCGTATAATTTTCCGTACTGAATTTTTAAACGATAAAATTAATACAAAAAAGGAAGGAGCACATGAGTAAATACAGTAATCTAAAAGACTAGATTAACTACAAAATAAAATTCATTTATTAAAAACACTGAAATTTAAGTTCCTCGTTTAACTATTCAAAAATTTTTTAATATTTTGCTGTATTTATTCAGCATAAAACTATAATTATTCGAAAGTAGCTTTAAACATTTCTGTAGCTAAAATATATCAAACTAGATGAATAAGTTAGTTTGAGAAGTGACAATATTATCATATTTGCTATTTCTCATGATGACTAGTAGGGCGTTGAAAGTGGCTTATTTCAATGTAGTTCATTTATTTTAAAGTTCTAGTATTTGCGTCTGATGATTTACTGAATGGAAGAAAGTAAAGTGAGCATCGAGTATCGATCAAAATGGCAACAATTTTAAGACTTTAAAAGTCGAACTAGGTGCCGTCTATCTCTCAGCATAGTCTCATTGTTTCTTCCTCTTTTGGAAGGAACCATCTCTTCCTTATCTGTTGCTGTATTACTACCAGAAATCTCTTTCAAAGTCCTTCTTAATCTGAGAAGTTTGTGAGAAAATTAGAAAAATAAATATGCACTCTGCAATAAAAAAATCGACGCACCAAGAAGGAATCATCCGATTGCTTTGAAATTTCGTACGCATAAATGTTTTAACCAATTATGCAAATGATTAAAATTTGGTGTCCAGTGAATGAATAGTGCGATATCCAGCGCATCGGAACTTCGCATCCAGCAGATGTATATAAGGAGTTGTTTATGAACTGTTGTTAAAAATTTCTGTTGCATTACGATTTAGGATACCTTTCAACGACTGAAAGAATGCCTCGCCGCAGGACTCGAGATCATTAGGAACAACTGTCAGAGTTTGAAAGAGGTTGCATCATTGGATTGAAAACGGCAGGTTCGGCAAATCGGCGAATCTCTCGTCATATGAGTCGAAGCGTTACGGCGATTAGAAAATGCTGGCAACAATGGGTGAACATCGTCAGATTTCAGCGCCATGATGGTAACGGTCGACCTAGGGTTACAAGGTATTTCTCCGTCTTCTTTGCATGCCTTCGTGGTGTAGTGGTCAGCACGCTCGACGAGTAACTGAGAGGTCCGTGATTCGATCCCGGGGAAAGCGTTGCTCATTTTTCTTCTTTCCTACTTCGAAATATACCTAATGTCTCTACATTGGCGCCCGAACTAAAAAAGGTTGTAGATGATGATTCTCCACCACCAGAATTTTGCCATTGAGTCCCCTAATCCGCAGTCGCCCTTTAAAAGGCGAAGTATATAAGGTATTTCTCCCGCCTTCTTCGCATGCCTTCGTGGTGTAGTGGTCAGCACACTCGATGCGTATTTAAGAGGTCCGTGGTTCGGGTCCCGGCGAAGGCGTTGCTCATTTTTCATCTCTCCTAATTCTAAATAACCTAATGGCTCTACAGGGTCACAACAAATCGGGAGGACACAGTGACTAATAGATCAGCTGTCACAGTACCTGATTCATCGCTATAAACCATCAGACATACGAACCGCACACGAGTGTCCCCCATCACGCCTGCACACTGTCGAGCCAGATTACAGTGGTGTTTGGCTCGATCAGGTTGGAATGACGCTGACTGGGGACGTATAGTCTTTAGGGACGAATCTCGCTTCCAACTGTGCCATGACGATCATCGAAGCCGTATCTCGAGACGCTCAGAGCAGTTAAAATGACAATGGCGTCTACTTGACGCTCACAAACTGCGCCAACCTGGCGGTTCAAGTCAAGCAAAACGTAAAACTGAAAGTAATGATTAGATGAACAAATATCAAAGCACTACCGACGAGGCTCTGAGATCCTAAACTAACCGCGTTTTTAATTACCGCTGAAATTCAGCAAGATTACTGATAAAACAGTTGTAAGCTAGCACTTCTGCAAAGCTAGGCACACAGGCCGACAAGCACCGATCTAAATTCTACCGCGGAATCTCACAAGCGTAACTTCAAAGCAAGACTCTCACACTCTGGTTTTGTCTACTTTTTAATTCAACTAGCTTCCGCTAAATTTGAATAAACTTCGCGTGATACTACAATTTACATACTCTGGCACGGGGATTTCTAGGGAAAAATGAAGGCTAAGCAAGAAAGATGATTTAAACTTAAAATGAATGTTAGTTAAAATAAATATAAACCCTACAAGCTAAATAAAAATTTGATTGCATTCCATCTGCCCTGAAAGTATGAAATTTCTCCCTAGTTGAACACACCTGGTTTAATTGTATCATTTGAAGTTTTGCATCCCGTGTTCCATGGTAAAATCTGCATTCGGATATTTCTCTGTTCCGTTTTCCTTGATGCATAAGTACGTGTTTTTTTGTTCAACGTCTAATCCAGCCTTCACGGTAATCCAAATACGATTTGCAGTAGATCCAGTACTGAGTAACAGAACAGTCTGAAATCAGCTGTTAGAAACAGAATTAAGATCCTTTATGCCATTAACAAGACTATCAGAGTCACCTAACAAGTCTTATAACAACGGCAATATTAATAGCCTTTTACGAGGAACAAATTCTGTATTATGTATATGTCTTTTTTATGAGAGTATTAATGTGTTGAGCCAACGCCGATTCTAACTTCGACCAATTAAACAGTGCTGTAATGAGCATTTGTACACTCGATGGGTTTATGCTTAACCTTCACTCACATGACGTATAATACGACAAAATCCAGACAAATATTTTATGTGAAGTACTATCAATTACAAACATCTACTGTCTTCCAGAAAATGATACGAACATTTCAGAAAAGAAAAACTTGGCAAGGGCAAGAGATTTCGAGAAAATAACGTAGAAAATAACGAGAAAATAACGTAGGTGGTCGCACCGACGATGCGACCACCTACGTTAGCGCATGCGCACAATCAGTCCAGATGCAAGCATTTTATGCGGATTTGCCGTAAGGCAGGTGCATGCGCACAGCTTTTATGATTCAATGATCTTACAAGTTTTTGCTTATCTTCCTTATATGCGATTTCTTTGTTAATTAAATTTTAGTTATTGTTACTGGAATTTACGAGTTATTGTTACTGAAACTGCTATTGGTTTGAACCGACGGCAGATAAAAAAGAAACCTTAATTTGTGCGTGTGCGAGATGATACATTTAAAAAAAAGACGGAAAAGTAAAAACTTGAGATTGAACTAAATTATTATCATTTATTATTAAATGAGATTGAACTAAATTTTGTGGATTCAAGAGTTGCCAAACGAGAGGCTCCTGACAAATTAATCGAAGAGGGGGAAGTATCTATAACTCCACAAATTGTACCTATGCAACGTATAAGAGATAAAATAGTAAGCATTCAATCTATTCGAAAGTGTTTTCAACCAGATGCTTTCCTGATAATTGAGCAATTAAAAAATGTAATCATTTGCATGGGAAGGAAATGCTGTGACTATTTAGAAGATTTAGAATATAATTGTATTCAGTCTGATTTGTATCTTAATTGGTATAACTAGACTTGTCAAAATATTGTAATTTATCCACCAGTCAAATATTGGTTTTGTGTAAACTGTAGATACCCATCATTTGTTGCAAATTATACTGATTTGAAATCTCTTTATTACTTAATTAAAAATGATTTAATTTGTATAATGTATTGTCTGAGTTCTATTTCATATTTTTAATTTAATTATTTAAAAATAATGTGTGTTAATGGGAACGTTGACGTTCAACTTAAAGAAAATACAAATTTCTTTTAAAGCAATAAGTGACAGTCAAATTTTCTAAGCACTAATTTATAACACAAACTATTGACATAAAGTTGATTAACAGTTTATGTTCAACAAATGTGTTACATAGAATGATTTTACTAATATATGACATTTAATTATCACATATTGTTTTAACCATGCATAAATAATTTAAATCATAATGATTACACATTATTTATATCAATCGCACAGGTTAGCTACTCAATAATATAATTATGATACAACGATAATATAAATACAGTGTAGTAATAATATATACAATCTAACAATAGTCTAGAATGTGACAGTAAATATGCTAGATTACAATATGTAATACCATGCAATAAATATAGATAGTGCTGCTAGGTAGTATTCTACCTTAAAATGAAGTAGTATGAGCTATAATAAATAAAATAATTTGTTAATGAAGTACAACACGCATGATGTCACTAATAAATATTCACCAAAATATCTATAGTGAATATGTAAGAGAATAATTTGCAAGTAGTAATTATCAGTTAGAAAGACGAGGTCAATCTATATACATGATTATGTTCAAGAAAAGATAAGATCAAATAAGGATTTAATGATGATTCTAATAGCAAGTGAGAACATGTAATTAGTTAAAAGAATCTTTAATGTGTTGCCAAGAAGGCTGCAGAAATTACTTAAATTCTTTCATTTAACAGAGGAATTTTTATGCAAACTTAGACCCTAGTCCAGGGGTATGCAACCTTTTTTGGCCGCGGTCAAAATCAACCAAAATGCGAGTATTAAAGAGCCGTTTGAGTCAGAGATATTTTCGTATTAAAACAGCATTATAGCAAATAATAAGATATATTTTATTAAGAAAATAATTACAAACATAGTTGAATAAACTTTATTTATAAACTTTCTCTACGATATCAATGGCTACCCTGATGTTGAACTTGTGACGTCAATTTAGTCAAGTCTGGTTTATAGTTAGTCGTTTTAAGTCGAACACAAGCATCTGAATTTTCAATAGTTAACCTGCTCCTGTTTTTGCTTAAAATAAATTTCATTTGTGAAAATATTTGCTCACATTTATAAGTGGACCCGAATGTGGACAAAATAGCAAAGGCAATTTTTTTAATGACGAAAACCTTGTAGGAAGTGATGCCCAACATATTGATATCATGAGAAAATGATTATCTTCTGTATTTTCCAAATCGTTCCGCCATTTCTTGAATTTATTCGTCCATAATGTTGAACTTTTAAAATCAATCATTTCTAAACTAAAATTGTCAATTCTTAGATGTTCAAAATACTGCAAATTTATAATATTTTCTTCTATTTCATCGGGCTTTATTATAAATGTAAACATTTCTCCATGTTTCTTAAGACTTTGAAACGGACTTTCATATTCACTTTTAATGACCGAAATCCAAGTTTCGAACATATTTAGATTGCGTTCATCGATATTTTCTTTTTCATGTTCCCTTTTTAACAAGGGAAAGAAATGAAATTTTTTAGTCTTTGTGTCAGTTTCAAATAATATCAATTTTGAAGTAAAACTCTTCCATTCCTCATACATTTTCAAAATTGTGTGGTTATTTCCTTCGAGTCGTACGTTGAAACCGTTATAATGGTTCATTATGTCTGTTAAGAACAAAAGTCTTAAAAACCATTGTTTATCATTGAGTTAGAGATCATTTTCACCGATTTTGTGAAGAAATATTTGTATATCATCAAAACACTGCAAATCTATTAAGAACTTTGCCCCAACTTAACCATCGTATTTCAGAATGTAATAACAAATCTCCATATTTCGATTCAATTTCCTTCATAAAAGCTTTGAAGCGGCTGTGTATGAATGCTGATCGCGCTATTATCATGTTTACGATCTTAACAACTTTTTCCATTACATCCTTAAGTTGTTGTGTTGATGCCTTTGCAAATAAATTTTCTTCATGTATGAGACAATGAAACGATAAAAGTGAACGACCAAGTTCATTTTCCATTAGTTTTACAGATACAACAGTTTTTCCTCTCGTACTTGGAGCACCGTCAGTTGTTATGGAAAACAATTTACTTTTTAAATCCAATACTTGCCCATTTGTGAAATTTGTAAACTCTTGTACTTGACGAAAAATATCAGTGCCTTTGGTGGTGTCATTCATTGAAGCAAGAACGCATAGTTCTTCATTGACATTCGAGCTATTTATTGATGTAAATCTAATAATTATTGCAAGCCTACCAATACTATTTATGTCGGTACTTTCGTCAACTGCAATGCTAATTATGTCACAAAATAACAAATCATTTTTGACCTGTTCATCAATATTCTTGGCTATATCTTCAAAGCGACTCTGGGCAGCTCTAGCTGACAATGGCATTTCTCTGATTCACTCAATTATTTGTTTTTTATTTGCGAAGTCATTAAACAATTTATGAATGCGTTTTTCAAAAACTCGCCGTCTGTAAATGGTTTTCCGTTGGCACTAATGCTAAGAGCTGCAACAAAGCTGGCAGACGTAGCGTGATTGTTGCTGGTAACAAAACTCATAGAAGAATTTATTTTGTTTTCCAATATTTAATACACGTTTAACAATGTATTCAGATTTATCTTCATTTGCCATTTCACTCACATCTTTATGTTTTGAAGAAAAGTGTCGCTCAGTGCTATAAGTCCTGGCGGTAATTATATCTGTACATAAGGTACGTATCAATTTGTCACCATTTTCCATACACCCATACTTTTCTGTCACACATCTTGAAATACACTCATGTCCATAAATTAAGGATAAGTCGGAGTCACGCGGAAATCGAACTCTAAAATAAATATATCACCTGTAAAATCACTACACACATCTTCAAGAATCATATGCAAATTTCAGGAAGTAACCAGATGACACAGATGGTACGTCACAATGACAAGAGTGTAAGAGAGTGATGTATAAGGAATACAGGCAAAGAAGTAAAATGGTTCGCAGGCGCTTTATAAGCATTTCAGTGTAATAACCGAATAGTTATGACACAAAGGACGCATTTGGATGATTTTTTACCTGCTAGAATTATCGGCCGTCTGGAATGTGGGCGCACCCAACTGGAAGTATCAGACGAACTTAGAATTGCCCAGAATGTCATCTCCAGGCTTTGGAAACGATTCCAAGATGATTGTAATGTGAGTAGACGTTACAGCACAGGTCGCCCCAGAGTTACAACGCCGAATGAGGACCGGTATTTGGCAGTTACTGCCAAAAGAAACAGGCGGAGCACAGCCTCAGACCTGTCTCGTCAGCTCTCTTCAGCCACTGGTGCGACAATTTCAAGGCAGACCGTGTACAGACGCTTAGGGCAGATTGGTCTACATGCTCGTAGGCCTGTCAGATGCGTTCCACTTATTGCAACTCATTGTCGTCTGCGGTTAGCCTGGAGTAGAGAGCATACATTGTGGACACCGCAACAGTGGGCTTGTGTGATGTTTTCCGACGAGTCCGGGTTTATCTTGCAGTCTGATTCTCGCCGGACTTTTATATGAAGAACTCCAGGTACCCGTTACCACCAAGAAAACATCATTGAACGATACCGTTACGGTGGTGCAGGAGTGCTCGTTTGGGGTGATTATTCTGGGTTCCAGAACTGACCTGCATGTTCAAATTCGAACCATGACAAGCCAAATCTATCGGGACGTCATTCTGAAACAACATGTACGTTTGTTTCGGGGCGCCATGGGCGCATAATTTGTGTTTATGGATGACAACGCCCGTCCTCACCGTGCAAACATCGTAAGCGAATACCTTCAATCAGAGGATATCACCCGTATGGACTGGCCAGCATTCTCACCGGATTTGATCCAGTAGAGCACATGTGGGACATGCTTGGCCGACGAGTAGCAGCCCGTCAACTTCCTCCTACATGTCTACCGGAACTTCGGAGAGCATTGCTTTTTGAGTGGTGTAATCTCCCCCAAGATCAGATCGTTAATTTGATACTCAGCATGCCTAGGCATTGTATGGACTATATTGCATCGTCTGGGAGACATACAATGTATTAACAATCATACCAACCATGTAATACTGGTTTTTTGTAAATAGGTTTTTTTTGTAATTTGCTCCAGGGAGAAAAAATCGCTAATTTTTTTAATAATATCAAACATATAGCATCTTTTTTTGCTCTTTATCTTTTGTTTAATAAATAAGCTTTACAAATAAGTCAAATTTGTTTTGCTTCTAACTCTTCCTTTGCCTGATTTTGCATTATCCTTAATTTATGGACATGAGTGTAATCTCTGTTTTGCTTTTTGTTTGTTCATGGTAATTTTTTTAAATAATAATATTTATTTTACTAGGTCACTAGGTCAATATTATTGTGCTACTGTACTAAACGTGCTATAACTATAAAAAATAAAATAATTAGCTCGCATGGTGTCACTATAAATATTCACCAAAATATGTATAGTGAATATGTAAGAGAATAATTTGCAACGCAGATTCCATATCCAGTCAGGCGGGGTCGGGGCTTTAACTGATATTTTTATATGTTATACTGGATTCAAATTTGGTACGTTCATAAATTTGTGACAAAAATTTTTTGGGAAAAAGAAAAAAATGTTTGTATATCTTATACTTTATTTTCGGAATTAAAGTGGGTCACTTGAAATTACCAAATGGGTCACCTGGTGACCCACGGGTCATAGGTTGCCGACCTCTGCCCTAGTTTAATAGCATAGAACTGTCAAAATTTGTTATTCAATAGAAAACTTATTGAAAAGTATAATGTTCTTATATATGCATCAATGTTTCGTGTTTATATGTTTAAATGCCATATTTCAAAGTTATTTATGAAATAAAACCTTATAAAATCAGATAATTCATTTGCGTGTGCAAAGTTTTCAATCTAAATCTCTTATATTAAATTATTTTTGCCTTTTAAATTACAGCCCATTATTTATTTAAATTTCATTTATTAATGTGTTTGTACTAATATATCAAAGTTCTTTGAAATAATAGTACAAGCAAAGTTCAAAGTTCTTTGAAATATTTTTTGTATATTGAAAATGACGAGTATTCCCATAGAAAAATTAAACACGCATGCAAAATTGTTGATAACCAGTATTATATTGTTCATTTAATAATTGATTTTATCGCTTTTAACGTATTTCACGTCTAAATTTTTTACGCAGGAATACTCGGTCTAATTTATATTGTCTTTTCTTAGACGAAAAATTGTGTAAAACGCATGTTTGAATCTAAATTTATCATAAGTAGTACAAAAAATGTAAACAAGATCTTAGCCCCCCAAACCGATCATTTAAACTATTCCAACCGTTCAGGAAAACGATAAACATTGCGAATATAAAAATCTGCTCTTTTTTTATATATACATAAATAAAGGAAATATGTTCCTTCTTATCATATAATTCTTCTTATATATATATATATATATATATATAGATATAAAGGAACACATTTCCTTTTCTAATCTTTTGAAAGTCGCCAACGTTCAAAAGATTAAAAATTGATAAACTACGCCAACGTAGTAACCCGCCTTTAAAAAAAAAAAAAACTAACTAACTTCAACAGACTTAGGCAGTTTGCTCACTTAGGATTCGTTCTTTTCGATATAGTTCAAATGACGGATGTGGAACTGACAACCCAATGTGCATGCTTGTGCAATGTGCACCGGTGGTGCGAATAGCATCGGCCGTATGTAAATAGAAGGTAATATAAAATCTGACCTTCAGATTTTTTTATTTCTTTTTATTAGTCCAAAGGGGCTTTGTCCCTGAAGGACTACTATTTTCGTTTTGCGATTTTGCGTTGAATCACTCTGAATGTCTGTTTCACTTTTCAAACTGTTGCCACCAAATATTATCGCCCTGTATTACATTTAAAGAAATTAAATAATTAAGAATCTGCATAAATGTATGTATGGTTTTCGCATTGTGATAAAACAACGGTGCCTAGAGCCATCCAATTTTGAATGACGTAATCCTACTGCTAATATGGTTATCTAGAAGCCCATATATCTGAAAGCCCATATATATGAGGCATCCCATGTATATTTGAAGTTTGAAATTTGAAATTTGTTTTATTATCGATTACGTATTTTGTAAAACTTTAACGAATTTTTGATTAACAAAGTCCTGGATTTCAAACAGAGCAATTGCAGCGTTGCAGAAAAAAATTATTTTTACCTTCGGTGCGTGAGACTGTGTATCGGAAATTCTTGATATGCTCATTTTAAATTATTTCGCGGTATTGCTCTTGAAATGAATTTAAGTGAGAACATGGTATTTAATAAATAAATGTTGCACACAAAAAGTTAAAAAAACGCTCCTCTGGACGTTTTTATTTTATTTATTTATGTATTAGTTTAATCTTGTTATAACCTGCTACCAACACAGCTACCAAGTTGAATAACCCGCTTGACAGCAACAAAGAATTTCCTTACAACTCAACTCCAAATATTCGAATAAGGTTGTTGCTTTATTTGTACTTGAAAGAAGAGAGAGGTAACGAGTTTTCTTCGTTTCGTTGTTCTGACGTTAAATTTCTGTATTCTCTTTGTTTAAAGCTAAATGTGCGTTGTTTTTTTACTGGTAGTATTTTTGTTTCTTATTTTGTCTGAATTGCTATGCAATGTATTTTTTTTATCCATGCTTATAGAATGCAAATCCGTTTTAAAAATTGCAATGTTGAAAGCCGTGTTTAAATTAGCTTCGTGATTCGGTTATATTACTGGTTATAACTGCTATGATTTTAGAGTCACGTATTCGCATTTCTATAATCGGTCGTTTTGTAAGCTTTTAATTTTCTTGTATTTTTAATTTTTGTGCCTAACATTAATTAGGACAAGAATTGGTGATCTTTATTTTTAAAAATGTTTTGCATATCTGTTTAAAATTTGAGTAATCTTTTAACGATAGTTATTATAATAGGTCATGTCGAAATATTTATTATATAATGCTGTTGTAATTAGTTTGTCTATGGGGCTACAGTTTGCAAGTGAGTAAAGTACTCAAACTTCTTCATCTTAGTTATTAAGCCTATCATCATCTTGTCAGAACTAAATAAGTAGAAAAATCATAAATGACATAAGTTAGGATAGTGGAAGATTTGGATTTTAAATTAAGTAGAGTTGGCTACTTAGTTGTTGATTTCTGGAGATCAACCCACAAAGGTTCATTTCTGTCATAACAGATAGTTGTACACACTTTTTGAGAGGTCTGTTCTGGTAGGTAGACAGTGCCATGGTCTCTGCATGGGACTGCCATTGACACGAGTGTTCCAACAAATTAAATTGGTTTCATCTCTTACCAGCACACACATATTCCATTGAAATGGTCATAAGTTGAATATTGTATTGGTAGCCATTTTGAATGAACTTGAAGCGTGCGATTTTAATTTTTAATTAAGTAAAAGGTCGATCTCTTCCTTTTAAGTTTGTACTGAAGTATTGAGGTATACTGTGCCAAAAAAAAAGGAGACAGTTCCTATATCTCCCATTCTATCGGGCTGATTCAAAAAATTCAGATTGTGTTTTTCATGTCTCGAAATCGTGACGTAAGATATATATTAGATTTATATATAGCATTGTTCTTACATAGGTATTTTGACACAAAATTGGACTTCTTTGGAAATGACAGGCCAATTTTTTCCATATTTCGATTGTACAACTCAATTATGCCTGGATATTAAATTTTGTAATTTTTGATGAGAAATTATGGAGAGATTTAAAAAAATCTTGAGGCATTTTTTCAGATTGTGCCAAGAATAATTCACTTGGTAAACTTCTTAATTTATAGCAACCTATTTTCCTTTCTTTTTTTTCTTTCCATTGTACACGAGAGAGGGAAAAGGTTATCGTTCTTACTTTCAAATAATTTTAACAAAGTGCGTAAATCACATTTGGCATTATTATTGCTTATAACAAATGTGCCAAATTTCAAAAATAGCCAATATATGAATTCATGTATATCTTAGAGAATTTTAAATTAAAAAAGTGCTTAAAATTTACTGTATGGGTACCCCTTGGTGAATCGTTTCTTTTTTGACACCAAGATTGTCGCACAAAGGATTGGCACTCTCTACCCGCTACACACACACATAAAAAAAAGAAAAACAAGAAGTCGACCATTACACAAACTTGGTGTCCATGTACACATCAACCTATTTTAACTTAAAAAAATCCGGAATTGCACAATCTAGGCATTGTGCACTGCGTTAACTTGCCCATGTACCCATCAATCTATTTTCACTTAAACAAAATGAGGAAGCCAAAACAAAGTTAAAACTATTATGTTAAACAGAAAAAATTTGCTGCTGTCTTAACACACAGACACGAACAAATCACCGAGAATACATATTTCATAAGATAAAAACATTAAACAACAAATCTTAAAAAAAAAAATTAACACACAGAGACACCATTAAATAAAGCATCGATTTTTAACATACCTTTCGTCACCTTTCTCACCATTTACACTTCCCACCAGCATCTTCCCCATCCTCCATGTAAGCAATTTAATTAAATATTTGGTCTCTTCAGCTCATCTGCTGTTAATGGCATAATAGCGTCCAAGAAACCATAAATATGTTTCCACCCCTCTGCTACTTGCATCCCCCCACATATTCGGCCAAATAATAGTGCAAGCCGTCTTTTGTTTTCCTCTTAGCTAAACTGCATTTAATTACGCTCCACGCTCCTTCTATTTTATGTCAGCAGTCAGAAATTATAGTTGTATCCGAAAGAATGTCCTCATTTATAACAAGCAAACTTTCATAAAACATTATGCATTTGCAACCAAACAGCAGTTGAAAATTCCCGGTCCATACAAAAGGGTTACTATTACCAAAAACAGCCAAAATTCAGTTTATCACAACATATTTTGTATTATTCACACAGTTTTCCCCAAGGCTAGTTTCGCCACATTTTCAACATTAGGGTTACTGAAAAACCTATGTCACGAATAACCAATACTACTTGGTGATTTTTCGAGACAAAAACCAAGGGGTGCCGTACAGTAAATTTCAACCAAAAACTCTTTAACTTCTTGAAGGTATGCTTAGAAATACATCTACTTTAAGTTGATGGTAAAATTTTTTTGAAAAATTTATAAAAATTATTTAAAAATACGAATTTTAAAAGTAAATCATTAAAAATAAGCATATTTTATTTGGAATGAACCTGAATTTTGAAATATGAAAGGAAAAATCAAGTAAGTTTAATAAGAAAAGAGATATTAATAAATATATGCGAAATTCAGTTAACACTGAGGAGCTAAAATTTTGAGAACTAATTTTTTGAAGACTACTGTGATTTTTACAAAATGTAGTAGTTTATCATAATTTGAGTCATAGAATCGAAATATGGAAAAAGAGTTGGTATGTCATTTTAGAAAAAAGTCTGATTTGTGTCAAAATACCTATATTAGAACAATCTAATACATATAAGAAGTCCCACTTTCGGGACGTGAAAAACGCTAGTTGAATTTCGTTAGTCACCCCAGTAGAACGGAAGATATAAAACTGTCCGCCCCCTTTTTTTTTTCCACAGTGGACATCTCCACCAGTTTTGAAGTACTATAGCATTCTATAATCGGTTACCATGATTTGATTTCATATGGTGAAGGCTGCAAAATAAATTGGATTTTATGTACGAAATGGAATTTTTGCTTTTTCAGAATCTTATGTAATTTTTAATATAGGCTTTTGATATTCAAGCTCACAACAAGTAAGATGACAGGTTTTATAATTTTAGACTAGAAATTTCTTCTGCATTCACATGGCTTTTCTACTGTGAATTGCATTTTCTATACATTCAGCTCTCTGAAATTTGGTATCAAGCATTCCTGATAGTTTAGCTCTAACTGTGTTGTTTTATTAGTCCTTGTAAAAAGTTAGTGATGATTGATTGCTTTAAGAAGGTAATCAAAGAAATTTTCATCTTTTATGATTTTGTGGCTAAGCAGTCCATTCCAGTGATTTCTTTCTGTAGTGGTAAATCCCACAAGCATGTACTTTAAAATTGGAATCTAAATCAGATATCATGATTTATGTGTGAAAACCATTAGACCTCTGGGCCCAAATGCGGTTTAGCCGACTGCTTGGCGGCGATTGTTTTTGAATGAGCAATAAACGCGCCAACATGGGTAACTCCGTATATCCGCGAAGATGGCTGACTGGGTATTTTGAAGCTACGGAAACATGTAGTTTTCGCGCATGCGTGTTTCCTATTTTATAGAGAACGGTTTTATTGCTAATGTGAGATGACGTAGCGGTTTATTCGAAATTCTGACGTGTTAATTTAAGTAGTTATTTCAGTTGTCGTTGTATTTTGTGTGTTGAGTGTTGGCTATTTTCGTTCCGTATATTTCGCGAAATACCAAGCCGCTATGGATTTAGCTGTGATGCTGAGAGAGGTGAGTGAATGTACATGTACATTTATTACTTTATTGGAAGTGCAAGTTGCTTAATTTTTATATTTTGTTGCCTTTTATTGAAATAATTTGTATCAGCTGAAGAACAGAACGCTGGTATCGTTTGCAATTTATTTTATTTTGTTGATTTGTGCACATTGCCTACATTGTGCAATTCGCTGATGTTTTTTTTAAGTTAAAACGGAACGCTGTGCACATGGCATTTTCTTGTAATTTATTTTCGTTAATTTAGCTTATTTTGTTCATTTGTGTACGTTGCGTATATTGTGCAATTCGCTGAAGTTTTTTTTAAGTGTAAAAGGAACGCTGTGCACATGGCATTTTCTTGTAATTTATTTAGTTATTCTAGCTTATTTTGTTTATTTGTGTGCATTGCCTACATTGTGCAATTCTCAGATTTTTTTTTAAGTTAAAACGGAACGGTGTGTACATGGTATCGTTTGTAATTTTAATGCCCTTTTAAAAAAAATTCCTTCTTTCTGGGATGCCATTTTGGTTACGTTTTCGCGGAGCGTGTTGGGAAGGTTATGTAACGCATAAAATGTGTAAGTATTACAACATAAAATGTAAATAATTAATTTAAAGGTAACTGACGAATATTTTAATGATCGTAATGTTCGTTTTGCATATTATTTTATTATATTTTTGTGGCAATAGTTTCCATACTAATTTATGGTTTAGAATTGTATGTTTTGTTTACAATAGGTTTTCGCGGAGCGTGTCGGGAAGATTGCAATGAATTGCAAAGACGTTTCGCAGAAACGCGCCGAATTGGCGATTTTCAAAAAATCGCCAAGCAGTGCCGTAAACCGCATTTTCACCGTGTATTGTTACTAATATTTAGCACATTTGAAAATCTGGCAAGTGGTTGCATTAATACATAAATATCAATAAATACCTGGTAGCATAGAGGAAATTTCCAGTAAAATTAGGAAGACCTCCAAAAAAGATGTCTTTTTTTTTTTTTTTTTTTTA
>KK113747.1:48942-90014 GCA_000611955.2 Stegodyphus mimosarum
TTATTATTATTACTTCATGAGCTTAGAACTTTTAATATATCCTTACCCTATCCAAAAGTTGCAGAAATATATTCATGAGGCAAACAATATGTCGCCAAATCACCAAAATAATTATGTGCAATCTATATATGCACGTCTGTTTTGGCTGATGTGTAGTGACAAAGTTGTACAAATGCAGAGTTTTGTGCAATTCTGATTAATTTTTAATTTTACTGATTGATTGCTCTTGTATGGAATTCTGATTGCAGCACTGTTTCTAAATTAGTAGTCACCTTTCGCATATTTACCATGGCGAAAAATTAGCCCACAAGTTTGCCTGTGGTTTGGGTGATAATAATTTAAAAGTACCATTTTTTCACTGTAGAAGAAACTTGCCAGTCCTAATCACAAGTGATGATAGTACTGTTTGTAAACTGAGCATTATCTGAATTTATATTATATAGAAAGGGAAAACGAGTATTATTTTATTTACCTTCGTAATCTGAAGTTAGGTTTACTTTTATTTATAGTTAGTTTACTAAGAAAAGGAAATGTAACTTGTTAATAGTTTTTGTAACACATTTGAAACTGATTTAGCTTGCCTAATACCATCTTCCACTGCACTGAAGATAAGATAGGAATTTGAATGTCTAATTCTTCTTTTGCTATTGTTGTTATTACTTAGAAATAAGAAAATGCAAGGTCAGTGGTTCTTAACCTTTTTCACCCTGTGCACATCTTTCTCTAGTGCTAGAAAAACAATCCCCCCTCCCTTTCTGAAATTTCAAAAATACATGTATATTTATTTAAATTTAAGATAATTTGTATTGGCATAGCAGAAAGCAGATAAAGTTGACTGCATTCCTCTCTGCATCTAGTACAGTGGCTGAGGACCACTGTACTAGATCTTCTAGTGATTGCACTAAAGCACAACATTTTCAAAAAGTACTAATGGTGTTCACATTAGTGTGGAGATTTGGGAAGCCAAAATATACTATGACACTATTTAATTCAACGGAACTACTCTTATATCAGTCCCCGGTTGGCGCCAAATTTCTCGCCAAACATTTTTGGCGAGAAACTCCACGACATGCCATTACTATCTAAATTTTTTGTTTACATTTCGGACTTTAAGCCTAATGTCTGCAAAAACGCAATTTTCACATGTGCAAAAACCATGTTTTTACACACAATTTACGGTACAAGTCCGAAATAAAAACAAAAAATTTACATAGTAAAAGTGTAAAGTTTCTCACCAAAAATGTTTGACGAGAAACCATGTAGACAGCGATCTGTTTTAACTTTAAAAAACATCAGAGATTTGCAGAATTCGTGGCACTGCGCTGAAATAATCGCATAGCTCTGACCTCGCTAAAATAAACTAAAATAACAATACATTTCCACAAAAATATACTTCTACCAGCACACCAGTGAACAAATCATTCATTATTAATAACATAATTCCCTTAAAAACCATGTACACAGCGATCTGTTTTAACTTTAAAAGACATCAGAGAATTGCAGAATTCATGGCACCGCGCAGAATTCGTGGCACTAAGCAGAAATCATGACATTCTGCAAACCTCGCTAAAATAATAACAATAACTTTAAAAAAATATATATACTGTAAGCATAAGCACAAACCGTAAAGAAATAATTCATTAATAACACAATCATCTTAAATACAATATTCATTAAATACATTACAAAATGCATTAACGTTTCCTGAAATACAGGAGAAAAAACATAGCTTCACTTAGCATTCAAAATTCTTTCGGACTTATGACACGTCATGTTCGGCTTCAAAAATCCTCACCAAAAATGTTTGATGAGAAACCATGAAGAAAGCAACTGGCTTTAATAAAAAAAAAAAATCACAGAGTTGCAAAATCGTAGGCCTTAACACAACCTACCGTCTCAAACTAAACTTATCTCGAACACAATCCATAATGCGCGGCTGAAACATTTCAACCACTTCCTTCAATCTAAGACATGCCATTCCCACGCACACACCGAAGCTCCAAACGCAGAACAAAACCACGGCACCCACTCAGCTTTCGACGTCAAAAGAGTTGCTATACCAAAAAAATCCCGCCAAAAACCATTGCGGAATACACAATCGCGCCAAAAAACCAGCACAGAACACATATCGCCACATATATCCGGGGACTTATATCAGAGTAGAACCAATTCGACTAATAATGCGATAAATAATTTCACTATTTATCACATGTGGATGACAGGTCACACAGTAGATCGTAGAATGTTGTTGATATACTGTCGAGCTGTTAAGCTATTATCAACAGTCATTAACGGTAAGCAAATGTTGTATTAGCACAACCACTTTGATGTTATTTGGCAATTTAAGTTGAGCGGAGGTTAAAAATAGATTGTAAAAATCTACTTATTGCATATATACATATTTCTGTTTTAATTAGGTGTTTGTATCAATTAATAAAACTTACGTTTTTTCCCATCTTGCCAGGAATTTCATGATTGCTTTAAGAATAGCTACTGTTAGCCTTTTTACAGCATGTAAACAACAAATATGCAAGTTACATGTATTCATGTAGAAAATTTATGGCAGTTTCTCCCCTTGCAAGCAAATTCCACAAGTGCGTACTTGAAAGTTGACTTTGAATAAAAAAAAATCTCAATTTGTTTATAAAAGCCACTGGATTTTGGAATACAACAAAAAGAATGCTTGTGTAATTTGTTTAGTTGCTTGTTAAAAATGAAGAATTGTTATGCACGTGGTTGCTATAGTTTGGCACACCTTGAAAATTCATGTAAGTACCACTTCCTTTTGAACATATAGCATAGGTTTATCTTTGCTTAATATTAAGTGTGATGCTGCCATAATACTATAGATGTTCAGCATTGACCAGTCTTGCAAGTTACATTCTCTAGATGAAAACTGTGATGATTCACTAAATATTCTACTCCTATAATTTGATACATTCTGAGCTTTTTGTTACCAAAACAAAACCAGGAGTTAATGGAGAATGCCAACTGGAATTAAGTTTTTGCCATTTGTTCAATGATATATGATAACACTGCATGTCGAGATATGGGCAGGAAATTCTGATTGGCAAGTAGTAAAGCAGTCAGTAACTCATGACAGGTCTCACTTTTGCATTACATTATCAAGAAGTTATCTTGGACTGACATCACTAATAACATCATCATCTAACGTTTCACCTTTGACCCCCATGTAAGGGTTTTTCTTTTTTTTTAAATACAACTAGCATACTCTGCTGGAGTTAGTGATACAGTCTATTTTAAATTCTTTTTAATTAATTGCATTGCTTTCATGCATTGCTACCGCATATGCAATCAGAACTGATACAGCAATTAGCAGTATACCTTAAATATATTTCAGAGTTCAAGTTCTTCCTGTATTCTTTTAGACCTAATCTGCGTGTTTATTGGTTGTTCTAAAGGGCTTTGTCCCTAAAGTACTATTGTTTTTGTTTTGTGATTTTGTGTTGAATCGCTCTGAATGTCCATTTCACTTTTCAAATTGTTGCCACGAAATATTATCACCTTGTATTATATTTAAAGAAATTAAATAATGAAGAATCTGCATAAATAAATGTATGTTTCTCGCATTGTGATTAAAACAGCAGTACCTAGAGCCATCCCATTTTGAATGACCTAATCCTACTGCGAATATAGGCATCTGGAAGCCCAAATTTGAAATTGGAATTTGTTTTATTATCGATTTCTTATTTTGTAAAACGCTAACAAATTTTTTGAGTAACAGGCTGAAGTATTTCAAAACAAGCAATGTCAATGTCGTACAGAAAAAAACATTTTTGTTTCTAGCGCATGAGATTGTGCATCGGAAATTCTAAAGATAGACTGAATTTAAAATTATTTTGCGATATTTCTCTTGAATTGAATTTTATGGTTTAAGTGCGAAGAACATGATATTTAATAAATAAAGGTAGCTCACAAAATGTTAAAAAAACACACTTTTAGACGTAATTTAAAATCTGAGATCTTTCTCTCTTAGGTGTACAGCTGGAAGGAAGCTAACTTGAGAACTGCAGCAACTGAGTTATGTTACACCTTTCCCTGTTGGACACTTAGATACATTACATTTGGATGTTTATTGCTGTTTTGTTGACTTTGGCCTAAAACTTCTGGGTAT
This sequence comes from Stegodyphus mimosarum, assembly GCA_000611955.2. NCBI lineage: Eukaryota > Metazoa > Arthropoda > Arachnida > Araneae > Eresidae > Stegodyphus > Stegodyphus mimosarum. The sequence goes on from KK113747.1 coordinate 53,078, forward strand.
ATTATTATTCCCCCTCCCATGAAAATTCACCCACTGGCTACTCCATGAATTAGCAAAAATGGTTGTGTACTTTTATGTCTTATAACTACAGTTCTGATCATGAATGATAATAACAGTAATAAACATTTTATGCAAAACAAAAAATTTGTGAGAGGGGTAAAAAATGTATATGACTGATATTTACATTTTTGCATCTGGTAGAATGATGTATTTGTATATACAGAAAGTGTAAATGCACATATATTCAAATTGCTGCAATATGAACATGTGCGAGTTGACTATTATTACATGTGTGTATAAAAATATGTATTTGTACTGAAACTGAGGATGCAGATAATCAGAAAGTACCAACTTCTGATCCACTTTAGGATCACTTGATGGGATTTTTTTTTCCCCTATGGCTGGAGAGGTCTGTTAACAATCAATTAAAAGTTTAGGCTTCACATTCTGCAGGACTTTTTTTTTTTTTTAGTGTTTTTTTTTTTTTTTTTTTTTTTTTTTTTAAATAGGGCTGGTGTAATGAATTAGCTGCCTAGTGAATCAAATGAATTAAAATAAATTTTGCTTTGATATCAAAATATGAGTTCATAAAGAAATTATAGCAGACTGAATGACTATAAAATTTAATGAGCTGTTTAAATGTTAGTTTTTTTTTTTAGCAGATGTATATTTTTTAATACTTTCCCGATGCTTTATAGTTAGTTTTAAATCGCAACCAGAGCTCGTGATTAATGGTTATGTCAAAATTAAAAGTCTCGGTATGTACATCGCTTTAATAAACTGATAGATGTAGTTCTGTGTTATACTGCTTCATTAATTGTGCTTTATAAATGTGAAAATTCTCATAGTTTAGTTTCCTGAGTGTTTGATGTTCTGCATACAAAACTGCCTGAATTTTAAAACATCACCATAGAAATACCTTTTTTATAAAACTAACTTAAATTTATAACATACTCGAACTTGGCTATCATTATAAACATAGTTAATATTACATATTTTGTCTAAGACTACTAATAATATGTGATTATTGGTGCAAATAAGGAAGGATACTTAAATAATTTTTAATTAGTTTTTTAATAGTGTAGCATTTATATTTATTTTAAATATTGTTCAAAATCATTTGTCCTCCGTAAAGGTATCAAATCAAGGAATTAAAATTATATCTCTAATTTTCCCCCCTTCTTTTTGCAGGCTTATGTTGTCTTAGGTCAATTTTTAGTTTTGAAGAAACACAAGGAATTATTCATTGATTGGATGAAAGACATTAGTGGTGCAAACAGCAAGCAAGCATCTGAATGCTATCAATGCCTTTCTGACTGGTGTGATGAATTTTTGTAATATTGTCTTTTGTGGAACTGATCATCATTTGTAAATATACTTCAAATAATCATTACTGAGTATTATTTTAAATATTGCAACATACCCATTTTTTTGCAGCTACCTTCAATATAATATTCAGTAACTTCAAATTGACGTTCTGTCCATTTTAGTTACTAGCAACTTAGTTCTAAATATGGCTTTCACGATGCTAATTTTGGTATAATATATGCAAAAGACTGTATTTTTGCACTGTAGCATTGAAAATAATGAATTATTTTAATATTATGGTAACTGTTTTGCACTTGCTTCTATAATGTGTTTAATAATGGTTCAGCATATTTTAAATGTTCTGTTGCTGTTTTATAGCTTATTTTTTTGTTTCTGAGTTATGCTAAAAATTAATGGTTAAATGTGAAATACTGTATTCTACTTTATTTATACTATTTAAAATAATCACTTATGGCAGCATTTCCATTTTTATTTGATGTCATTTAATAAAAGGCCTTCCATTCTGCAGTTTATAATTTTTTTATTTATTTATTTTATTATTATTATATATATTTTTTTTAAGAGAAAGCATTTCTCTCTCCTCCAAATTGCCACAAAGGTTGTGAATTATGACACTTAATGTGGCACAACATTGTCATTAAAAACATAAAAGGAAGTCAACGATCTGAATCTTTTAGACCACTTTTTAACACATTATAATAAAAAAGTTTTCTATAACAAATCATGCATTTGATAGTACCATATGTTTTCTGTTAAGTCTAATCTAATTTTGACATTTATATTGTTCATTTTATGCTATCTTGTACAGTAAAATAATGTAGAAACTGTGTTGCAAAGTAAATCTTTGCTTTCTTTTATGTATATGTGCACTTTTAACTAGAAATAAATTGATATTTTTAAATATAATTCTTAGTTTGTAAATTCCTAAGTGACTGTGACTAATATTCAGACTATGCAATATGTTTTCTTATGTAAAACTTGTTGAGATTTCTAATAAAACTAGGTACCATTGCATGACATTTATTATTCCCATTTCCAGTGTATAATTATTCCTAATTTTTTTTTAGCCGAGTATGTTCTGAAAGCAAAGTGTTAGGAAATTTATATATATATAAAAATTTTAGTGAGGTTGTATGTAAGATGTAATATCTTTTGTATAATGTAACATAAAAGTTCTCAAGAATGCAAAGCTGAGCCAGAAAAATAAAGTTACAGGGGAAAATCCATTTAAGTTTGATGTAAATAGCTATCTTGCCAAATTACTGAGATGGCCAAAAGTCAGCAAACGTGGCGACATTTTGTTCCGATCCGTATGCAACTGTAATTGTTTCAGCCTTATGTAATTATATGTACCTTTTTTAAGAAATTGAAGGAATAACTGGAAATTTCTCTGCAGAAGGTTGAAAGCTGTATGAGTTCCGAGACATCTAACTTCCATTCAGACCTTAGAGTATTGAGAGATCATGATGTGAATTATGCATTTAGACTTTGTCTTGTGTTTAATAGTGTTTGTAGTTTGAATTGTAACTACTGATTGTGCTCTCACAATATTGAAAATAGCTGTATTAGTACTTTTGCAAAGAGTTCCACAACTGTGAAGTCTTTCTTTTGGGAAAGTAAATTTTATCAAGCTGTGATCAGTTCCATATGCTTTAATTCCATTACAAACCCATACATGTGTAACGGTTTTTATTTGTGAAGTAGGATTGAAAGCCAGTGATTAGAGTGATGGAAGAGAAACTGGTGCAGCTGGTTTCTGTAATGCCTTTGCTGCATTACAGAAAAATATTTGAAGGGGGCCATCAACTCTGTACTAGTTGCTTTTGCTACATTACAGTCCCTACGCAACTATATTGCTTAAGCTGCATTACAGGAAAATATTTGAAGGGGACCATCAGTTCTGTTAAAGAGAAGATGAAATCTGTTCAGAAAAAGATAAAAGGAATTGTTGAGAAGAGGTGGAAGAATCCTTCAAGTCAGTTCAAGAAAAGATTAAAGCAGGTCAAAGGGAAATGAAAAGAGAAATTACTGCCGTAATGGTAAGGGAATTCGAGGCTGTTGAAGGCAGAATAGACACGGTTTAAAATAAAGTTGTAGAAATTCAAAAAAGAGTTCTGCTTCTGAACAGGAAATCAAAGAACGAGTTTCTGCTGCTGTTGCCAAGAAAATTCATAACTTAAAGAAATCTGTAGTGACAACAAGAAATAATTCTGATGACTGTAAATTCCTACCTATATTTTCCAAACCTTCTCTAAAGTTATTCATGTATGATAGAAGTATATTCAGGCAAGTGTACAAGACACAGCTCTATAATAACAGATGCAAATAGATGGATTCCGAAACCAGGCCTATCACCTTGCTGCTTCTGTGAGAGCATATGCAGCAGATATCCTTCAAACTTAGCCTGAAAACCAGAGGCTAGACTTTTGGAGCATTAAGGCTGCACTTTGGCAATAAGCATTCAATAGATTATAGCATGTTCGGTTGAAATCTTGCCAACAGCAGGCCATAGGAACACTCCAGAAGCTCGCTAAGGATTTTGAAAGTCTATCTCATCTTGCCTTTTTGGACTGTCCATCTGAAACAAGGGGGGAATCATGTTTGTGCAGTACTTCATCTCTGGCATCTGAGATACTAAGATACAGAAAGCTCTGAAAATGACAGATGTCAAGTATTTAAAAGTGCTCTAGCATACACCATAAAATTTGAGGCATCCCGTTAAGCAGTTCACAGAACTGCCATCCAACCAGAGCTGCTCCTCAAGTCCAGGAGCCAGTGGATCAAGTGGCTGCTTACCCAGAAATTTAACCAGGCAGTTCAGTGCCTTAAACTGAATAATGAGTAGTACATGGCTGTTGTCACGTATGAAGAAACTACAGAGCAGCCTCAAGACCACTTCCAGCAATAAGAAAGAAAACTAAATGACCATTTTGTGGAATGGAGGTTGCCAGATACTGAAATGCCCCATTATAAAGTGCTTCAGATTTCTGCAATGGGTGAGGGCAGTAATGGACTTTTCATCGTGGGACATATATATGGACACTGCAATATGACCATTGATACAGGAGCCAGTGTTACCATTTTTCAGAAACACCTGGTTCTGTGAATGGAAAGTTAAATGTTAACATCATGTTTGGAAGTGCCACCTACCATCACACAGCATATGTGGCAAATATAATCCTGAGATAAGTTTTTCTAAGCAAATACAATTCTTCCTTGGACTAAAAATAATGAACTGAATTCTGCCTCTGAGGAGATAACCCTGTTTGGAATTAAAGGAGTGAAATGTATCTATTAAATAATAGCTCAAGACAATACCGCAGTGCCGAGAACAAAATTTTTACTACCTGGATGCACAGCTAAAAACGGTAATTTCTATTACAGCATAATGGGATATCCTAAGAACTGTAACAGCCCAAAAGGATGATTACTAGTAGCTTCAACATATCGAGGACCGTCATCCTGGTGAGAGTTGCCAATATAAGTTATTAGGAAAGACAAAGCATTCTCGCCATGTACTCTGGAGATCGGCATTAAACAACCCAATAGTTCTCTAGTCTGTATGTCTTTGGGGAGCATAACTTCCAAGTTACACAGCTAAGTGCATATGCACAACTAGGATATGAAGAGAGAGAATGCTGCAGAACATGTTCAAGAATTTCAAGATGTTTTGTATTGGAGATCTGCAGATAGAACTAGACACTACATAAAACTGATACAACGGATCATTCACCAATCAAGGTACATCCAAATGATGTCTACCAATTGCTAAACAGGAAAAAGTAAGAAAACTTCTAAAGGACATGTAAGAAAGCAATGTTATTTAGCCTTCAGCAAGTCTCTCAAATCGTCCTGGTCAGAAGGAAGGGTAATTTAACTAGAATTCCAATGACTATCGCCATTTGAACAGCATCATGACGAAAGCTTCCCTCTTTGTATAGTTGACAACATTTTGGCCACTTCTTTGAAGCAATTGATTTTCAATGCTGGAATTCAAGAATGGATATTGGCAGGTAGAGATACACCCTGGTGACCAAGAAAAGACAGCCTTTGCTACCATACAAGGACTTCGCATTTGAAGGGGATTATGTAATGTGGTAGCAACTTTCGAATACATCATGGAGACGTGCTGAGAGGTCTTTCGTGTGAAGGCTGTCTGATATATCTTGATGACATAATCATTGCTGAGAAGTTTCCAAGAGCATTTAGAAAATGTCCATTAGCTGAGAAGTTGCCTGGAACCTACTATAGGAGATTTGTGAAGAACTTTTCTTCTGTTGCAAAACGTATTCACAGACTGACAGATAGTAAGCAAATGTTTTTACAGATGAAAGAGTTTGAGAATGCATTTTACAGATTGAAGGATGCTTTACTATCTGCGACAATCTTGATGCATCCTCAGCTCAGCAAACCATGGATGCAAGCATTGAGGGTTTTCGTGCTGTTTTGTCCCAAAAAAATGAAATGTTCAGGAACATGTCATAACATACTGCAGCAAGTGTCTGTGAACCAGACCAGAATTACTGTGTCACCAGAAAAGAGTTGCTCACCATAGTTAAAGCTGACTAAGACCAATGGAGTGAGAAAAATCACGAGATGGTGGCATTAAGCCCATAATTGTCCTGATGAAGTCGTGGAATAAGAAATCTGCTTGGCAAGGCATTTCAGTCTTCAATCCTACAGGTAAACAATATTGGCTTTACTCCATATTCAAAACAACTTCTTGTACCGGAAGTTCGAATCAGATGATGGCAGCTGATATTTCTAAAATCCTGATTATCCTTAAAGAACTGCATAGTGGTCCTGCAGAAGGCCACTTCGGAAATGAAGACTTTGCATGGAGTTTGAGAGCACTTCACAAGATTGGCAGCACTTTTGCAGGTCTATCCTTGCTTTACTCCAGTAAAAGCAATCTTGTGATCTCTGTGCAGATCAAAAAGGCAGCTGAGGGAAGCTGCAGCGTTACAGTGCAAGATCGTGTTTTCAACGGAATTCTCACATATTATGCATTACTCCCAAGTTCCCAGCTACTAAAGCTAAATTATTCCCCTTAATTTCCCAGAACAGATACTAAATTACTCGTGTGTTACCCATAATCACTTTGGCTTGTTCTGCATGGAGTGATGTGTATAAAGCAAATTGGATCATAACTTCCACGATAGTATGAATAAGAAAAGAACGGGAGCGGTGCTCCTTCACTGAGATAATATTTGTGTGTGCTTCATTTTTACTACCTGACTTAATTAGTTCCCTGTCCCATATTATTTTTATGTGTATTAAATTAAGTATGGCTCTGAAATTAGTCCAACCATCCCACTGCTCATGACACTACTATGCCACCAGAGCTCCTCCCACGTGGTTTCCTCAGCAGTTCTGCAGCCAAAATCTTAACTAATTTGTCTCAATTTCTGACTTCGTGCTTTTCTTTGCGTCTGGAATAGTCTACTACTTTTGAACTATCACCATCATTATGCTAGTCATAATTGCTATAAATTTACTACATTATTACACACATGACCGGACTATGTCCTGGAGCTTTTATCGTGTGCCCTGTTCACCTAAGTCATCTGATGTTTCCAGTCATTTTATGACTCATTCTGATTGTGAACTAACATTTTGGATGAATATAAAATTCAGACTGCACAGCTCATTACAGAATAATCGCAAATTGATGTTACAAACAATCAGCCAGCCCAGAAGGAAAATTTAAGGGTGCCTGATAACTTATTCACCCAACCTTTCAAAAGCAGGTATTATCAACAAAAAATATTGTATCTGCTTTGTAAAGAGTTTCTTGGTCTTTGATTATGACCGTGCTTTAACCTTCTGTGCTGAAAGCATTGAAGAGTAAAGCAACTTCATACTTCAGGAACATCGAAGTACAAAGTTGATATCAGTTATATTTCCACCCATAATTTTCAGTGAATACAGATATTCTTTCAAGGTACAAATGAACGAGCAGTCGAAAAACTGCAGAATGTTCTGTAAAAAATGCTGGTATATGAACAACCTAAATCTGGGAGGGCCATATGTGGGAGTTCAGTTGTCCCAGCTTCAGCACCATTAGAAACAGCAGGAACTATTTAAAGCAGTAGTTCCCAATTTGTGTTTTCTGGAACTATGTGCACTTTCCAGGGGATCCTCAGCCATTCCGGAAGAATGAAATTAAAGAATAAGAAATTTAGATGTTACATTTTGAATGCAGAAATTCGCTGATTTGAATTTCAGTCTTTTCTTGTGGATATTGTCTGACCATTCCTTAAAACTGTATATTTGAGAAACTTGATGCTTATTCTTCATACTTCAACAATTTCTGGAATACGTTGGAAGCGCTTTGAGACTTAGCTGCATATAAATGTAGGTAGGTAATCAATTTGGAGTGCTTTACTGTGACTTTTCATAGCACTATAATATCTAAGCAGTTCTTCCATGAGTTTCCTATGAGTTTGATTTCTTCATGGGATTAAGTTGTGTTTCTATTAAGTGTTTATTAATAAAGGTAATAATAAACTGCAATCTCTTAAAAGCAGACGCCATGTGTTAGTGTGTCAAAAATATGGAAAATGAGTTCCTTCTGCTGCATTTTGATATAATGTGGTCGTGAGGAAAAATGTTGACATACGTGAGAAAACTGCATACACATGTAGCATTTCTATATGTCCATAAAATGCTTTTCAATGGTTTTTTTCTTTTATTTTACTTTAGAAGGGGTCTTATTTCCGGTTTAATTGAGGACTCGCCACATATGTTAACTTGGGGTAAATCAGAAAAATTTCTTTCCAACTGCTGCAACTTTGTGTTTTCTTCTAGATGCAGTTCTTTCAAATTCAAGACTGTGGCTCTTACCACTTTCTCATTTAGCTTCTTTATATCCAATTCTAGAGCTGCCAGGTCTCCCGATTTCCGACCATTCTACCGTTAACTCGATTTTTAACATATTTCTCCCGACTTTCTCTCGTTCTTAAAATTTCTAACAATTTTTATGTTGCATGGCTTAATACTTCGTTATTTGCTCCCAAAAAAGTTTTTTTATGTATATATACAGAGTGTTCAGAAATTGAATGTAGTTTACTTTCTCTCCCCACTTTAAAAGAGATTCGACAGGCTTTAATAACAGCACAGTTAATTGTTAAAACTTTAAATACTGTACCAGGAATTTTAGGCTTGAAGAGGGATGTTGCAGGCATCTTAAAAAAAGAAAATTCATATTTGCGAATTATGAAATGCACCTATCACCTCTTAAATTTAGCAGTGAAAAAGGGGTCAGCTTCTTTTCCAATAAGTGTGGTTGAAACACATTGTTTATATTTATTATTTATCTTGGAAAGATTGCTAAAAGGTAGGAAAATTTGAAACGATTTCAGCAGCTTCATAATACTGAAATATGTATGTACACGCTGGTTATCTTTAGAGAAATATTTAGGTGGAATCATCGACCGCTTACGTTTTTTAAAGAAGAGGTAAATGCTTCTACAGTTATAATAAAGGGCTCTTTTAAAAGTTATTTATAAAATACCATAAGTAAATGGAGGTGTAGTTATTGCTTCCATTATTAAAAATGGATGTGAGAAAAATTAAGTAATTTCTGCACCTGCGAGCCATTTAATTGGCAATTCTCAAAATAATACCACAAAATGTAAGCGTAAAGGTCTTCCAAAAATAAAAAAAATTGATGCGAACACCACATGACTTCTTTGTACGGAATATTATATTATACGTAATTCTTTGTTGCATTTCATTTAAACTTATTTCTATTTAATGTATTGGAGATATATTTCTCTTTAATTCAGTTCTTATTTCGCAGCGAGACAAAAATACATAAAGACTCTAAATATCTTTATTAAAAATTGTAAAATATAGAAAAAAATAAAACAGTTTTTACAATTAAAATTAGAGTTTCCGCACAAAAGCAAGTAGTTTGGCAAGAAGGCAGATTTATTGGTGTACAAAACTGAAAGTTTACTGTTGGTCCCAAACATTTTTTAAATTGTTGATAATTCTACAACTATTGCATGCAGATTAAATAACGCCATAAAAACTTTAACCGTAAGATACAAACAACATAATTCAATCATTTTGAAAGCAAAAAATGCACAATTTACCAACATATAAGGGGGAAAAATGAGCTTACGGAGCCGAGTAACAGAGTGGGCACATGCACACACTTTTGCTGAGGCCGATTGCAACCAAAAAGGGAGGTGCACATCTACATGTTTCAGCAGTCCTGTACAAAATTCCAACGTTCTGAGACTAGCCGTTGTTGAGTTACGTACAGACGTCGCGAAAAAATCTCTTCTGCATCCATTTTAAATGAGTTTTATAATCCGCTTGGAAAAAAAAGGAGCCCTTTATTCTGACCTTACGTACAGATGTCAAGGAAAAATATCGTTAAATCGCAATCTATTGCGGACAAAATGGATATTTTCATTGAAATATTATACCCGGAATTTTTCGTGATTACAATACTTCCTTTACTTCGCACAAGGAAGTAAGAAAGACAAAGACACGTTTTCCGATTATTATAAGTTAATCTTAATGAAGAACGAATATTTGTGTCTTTGTCTTCGGAACTTAACAAAGCTTTTTGTTATTATGATTAGTACAGACTGTGTAGATTATGTACAGAATAGAAAATTATTAAAATTTCAGAACAACTGAATGATTTATTTCAGAGTTACGTATTTAAAAAGTAACGAGCTCAGTAAGGTGTTGACCCACCTCTAGCCTGGATGTAAGCTGCCACACGCCGTGGACTTGAGGACTCTTAGACTGATAAAGCTCCCGGATGGTCTCCTGCACTATTTCTTGCCAAATTTGTTTCAGTTGTCAGGTTAGGTCATCAACATTCCCTGGTAGATGCAATCGCCTTGCCATCATATCCCAGACATGTTTGATGGGAGAGAGATTTGGCTGGCCAAAGAAGTTTTTGACAAGCTGAAAGACAGTTCGCAACACGTTGTTGGGCTAGGTCGTAATCATTCCCTGGTAGATGCAGTCACGTTCTCATCATATCCAGACATGTGTAACGGCAGAGAGATCTGACGATCTGGTTGGCCAAGGAAGTGTTTGACAAGCTGAAAGGCAGTTCATAGCAACACGTGCTGTATCTGGTCTGGCATTATCTTGCTGAAAAATCAGGCCAGGTTACTACAAAGGAACGGTAACAAAACGGGTCTCAGAATGTCGTCGACATTCAGCTATGCTGTAATTATGGCTCTATTGACGACCAAAGGGGGCCGGCTATCAAGGGAAATGGCACCCCAGACCATAACTCCTGATTGAGGGCCTGTGTGGCATGCAATAATGAAATCAGGATCGGCACTCTGCTCTTTGCGTCTCCAGACTCGCCTTCGATGATCGTCACGACACAGTTGAAAGCGGGATTTGTCCCTAAAGACTATACGTCCCCAGTCAGCATTATTAGTCAGTCCCCAGTCAGCATCTATTAGCCGTCTGTGAATGGTCATGGTGCTGTGACAGCTGATCTGACAATCACTCTGTCCTCCCGATCTGTTGTGGCCCTAGATCGACCTCTACCATCACGACGCTGAAATCTGCCATTGTCTATCCATTCTTGTCAGCATCTTCTAATCGCCGCATCGCTTCGACTAATATGACGAGTAATTCGCCGATTTGCCCAACCTACCTCTTTCAATCCAATGATACGACTTCTTTCAAACTCTGACAGTTCCTCGTAATGAGTTCGAATGCTGCGGCGAGGCACTTTTTTCAGTCGTTGAAAGGTATCCTAAATCGCAATGCAACAAAAATTATTAACAACAGTTCAAGAACAGCTCCTTATATACATTATTCATTCATTGGACACCAAATTCTAATCATTTGCATGTTTGGTCAAACCGTTTATGAATCGGAAATTTCAGAGCGATCGGATGATTCATTTTTCGTGCGTCGATTTTTTTGTTATGAGAGTGTAGATTGAATGCATAAGTCCGATAAAAGGTTAATAAAATTTATTCTTTTCAAAAGAAATATAACAGAACGCTGGAATTTTCCTCTGAGATATTCTTACAAGTGTTCACGTTATTACGCAATATAGTCAGTAGTTATACTTCAAATTACTCAAAGCGTTGAAATACAACGCATTACAAAGAGAAAGCTAACCAGATCTCACTCTGGACTATTGCAACAATAACAACAGCAGCTAACTAAACAACTGAACTAAGACTGCTTCTTCGGCCTTAAATAGTTTTTAATCGGCCGGGCGAGATCTTTCTATTAATTTTGCTTCTCGAGATTTCTGGAAAGAAAAAAGAGGATGTAATTACGGTTACAGCTAACATAATGGTCAATTACATTTATTCATTTTCAATACAATTAAAGAAATACCTATTTTTTAAACGTTAAATGCACGTGCTCCTGTAGTTTTGTCTCGCGCTGCGTTGCAAGGGGAAATACAAGAATTTTAATTATAATTCTACTAAAATTAGCTATCTAGATATAAATTCGTAACACTGCCCCCTTCCCAAAGACTGCATGTCCTGGGCAGTACAAACCCTGGACAAGAAGCCATATTTACAACTAAAGTATCAATGCAATAATGAACGGTAAAATAAAATTAATAAACAATAATTAAGTAACATAAAACAAATCAAATATGTACTAAACCAATGAATGGGTGCACAAATTTACACATTTAAAAACAAAAAGGACCGTGATCTTATACTATTCACATTATATACACTACATATTATGGCTATAGTAAGGAGCTAGCCAGTCGTAATGAACGACTTTGGGCTCGACTGGAACGAATTACGACGTCGTTCAACCTGTTTAGGTTCTGTAAGGACCATCCCAAGGTGACTGCAGTTTAGGATAAAGTCCCTTCCGTTGAATCGGATTCCTCAACCATATCTTGTCTCCTTCGTTGAACTGATGTCTTGTAGCTCTCGTGTCGTATCGGGTCTTCATCTTCTCGTTGCCAAGTTGACTCGCTCTTGTGCAAAGTTGTGCATCACTTCAAACCGGGCCTGGAGGTCTTGAATGTATTCCTCAGGCGATGAAGGCGCATCCGGAGGGCAACCAAACAAAAGATCACATGGCAGACGAAGGTCATGAACGAATTCGGTCAGACGAAGAGCATCTGAGATGGGGAATAGCCGGTACTCTCGTGGACAGCACTACGATGGGCCGGTAGAATTAGACATAACGTCTTGTCCCAGTCCTGTTGATTTCTGGAAACCATCAAAGAGAGGTTTTTAAGAATAGTTCCATTAAATCTCTCCACTATGCCGTCTAACTAGAGATGTAAATGTATCATTTGGATTTTGTTAATGCCGAATAGCTTGGGGAATTCTTTAATGACAGCTGATGCAAAATTTATTCCTTGACGAAATATAACTGAAGATGCACTCCGAACCTGGAAATCCAATGCTGTATTACCAATACCTCTGCTAGGAAATCCAATACCTCTGCTAGTGTGATAGCCTGTTGATCAGGATAGGCTTCAGGCCACTAGGTGGAGTAATCTATGGCAACGAGGATGTATTTGTTGCCATCAGTAGTTCGTGGCAGAGATCCCAGGATATCAGAGGCGATACGTTCAAAAGGTGCTCCTACATTGCAACGTTGCACATTGGTTCGGTTACTTTTCTTAGGTCCTTTCCAGCCTCCACAGGCATGGCAAGACCGGCACCAATTTTGCTCGTCATCCATTGCATTAAAGTAAGTAAAGGTGATCTCGGACTCTCTCTACAAAGTCTTCGTTATTCCGAAATTGCCTTCTGTAGGACTGCTTGTAGTTCTTTAAGGACGTAAGGGACCTTGGAAGTACCAGCTGTCATCGGAAAGTCTTTCCAACATCCGATTCGAATTTCCGGTACAAGACGCCAGATACGAATATTGTGTTGTCGTAGGACTATAGATCGAAATGTCCTGTCAGGTAGTTTTTTCTGTTTGAGTACTCTATTAAATCAATTATATGTTTAATGTCACCCTCTTCCAGCTCGTCTTTCCTGCCTTCTTTGTCACTTTATGGGTCTCGATCAGCCGATGTTGATATTGTGATTTTTCTTGCGACTGGACTCAGCAGCTCGTTTTTCTCTTCAACCATATTATGATACTGGCAGCTTTCTGATCAGGGTCTTCCAGACCTCGTAATGAAGGGAATGATCCTCGTAATCAAGAGCACGGTAAAGGGTGCCCCACAAGATAAAATCTTCTTTTAAGCGTCCATGTTCAGCCTCCCTCTCCACGACAAGATCCAATGGTGGTAACCCAGCAAGCACCTGCAATGAATCTTTCAAGGTGGTCCTATATGCTTTAGTAATCATGAGGAGTTAGAGGCGCTGAATAAAATAGAGTCTCCTCCTCAGGTGTCCAGTGAGAAGAATACCCCATGCTTACATTAACGGAGAAGGTGATTTACCACAATAATACCACAATAACGGAGAGGGTGATTTTGTACGGGTACAAAAATCACACCGTACAAAATCACCCTCTCCGTTATTGTGCGATACCAGATCTTCAACATGTCTGGTGTAATGCTCCAATACATGCAGGTAGTTCGTCTCATGTTATTGGCGAGAGATGCTATTTTTTGGTGTATATTTTGCAAATGCGGACGCCAGTTGAGGCGGTTGTCTATGATGACCCCTAGATATTTCAACTGGGAAATAGTTCTGACTGGATGACTTAATAATCTGATAGTTGGATTCCGCCTCAGTGGACCTTTACGCCCTATGAGTAAAATATTAGTTTGGGACGCTGAAATTTCCAGTTTGTGATCGGCTGCCCATTGTGCAAAGAGGTTCAGTGCCCGCTGTACATTTTCCTGCAGTCTGTGTCTTCTAGTGACCAAAAGCAGGAAGTCGTCGGCAAATGCCTGGACTATGACAGTTTCACCTCCATTGTAAAGATCAAATATCGTGTTGGCAACTAGGTTCCGTAAGACTGGGCCCAGGCATGAGTCCTGGGGACAGCCACGCACCAGTCGTTGTTGAAGTTGACCATTTGGCATTGTTATCTGTATATGCCGATCAGACAAATATCTGCGAAGAATCCTGAGGATTTCAATCGGGCACTGAATTCGGTCTAGACATTTGATCACATCTGGCCACCAGAGTGAATCAAATGCCCCTTGGATGTCGACCGACACGACTGCTGTGTGCAAATCGCCATTTCGGTTTTCCTTAATTCTGTCCAACGGGGTGGTCAGAGCATGCTCTGTTGAAGTACCCTGTTTAAAACCAAACTGAGCCTGGTGTATTATATTTCTTTTGCTTAAGAAATGATTGAGTCTGCTTAGTATTACCCGTTCAACTACTTTGCTAATAGCTGGTAGCAGACTGACAGGCCTGTAGGATCTTGAATCATCGGAACCCCTCTCAAACTTCAGAAAGAGAACTATCTCGGCTATTTTCATATTTGTTGGGAAATCACCCAGTCTCCAAGATGTGCCGCATAATTTAACTAACAGCTTTGGGCATGCTTGATGCACAACCTTGATTAAGATGTTGTGAATGCCGTCTGGGCCCGGTGAATTGTTATTGACTAGGGCCTTGACTATTCTGAGCACTTCTTTTGACATTGGCAGCTTTGAGTCACTTTCGGTGGTAGACCAATTATAGTTATCATAGTGTTCCCTGGTGTCTGCTGTCGTGCTGAGTCTGTCTACTGAGTGTCATTGCGAAAGATAGCTTCAAGTATGTTGCCCAAAGTTTCGTCGCTAGTGGTGCCAAGTTGCGAAGCTGCTAACTGTAGTGGACGAAATACTTTCGCGCAGGCTACTTTCTGTACCTTACCATAATGTTCTATGACTCTGCTGCAATGGTACTGCCACGCTTGCAGTTTGCTATGAATGATTAGTTTCTTGTAACTGGCGTGTTCCGTTCTGTAAAACTGCATTCTACTTTGCCTGGCAGCAGGGTCTATTTCCGCCTGCGCTCTTCTGCGTAAAGCCCTAACTCTACACCTCTGCTCTGTAAGTTTGCCATTCCAGCATGATAGAGAGTCAGGTATTTTCAATCTCTTCATTTTGTACGACATCCGAGCAACTACCATTAGATCATGTATTGATTTATCGTAGATCCTGTCCAAATCGTGACCAGTTGTACTGTTGTCTAATCCTGTGAGGCACTGAGGCAAAATCAGCCTGCACTGTTGCAGGAACTTGGAATGTCTGCCATATTTCACTTTTAAGCGATACTGTGTGCAATAAATACTCTGCAATTGCACTTCAAAGATAATGAGCTTGTGATCACTGAATAACGGTATGTCACTGATTCTCCAATTGCTGATGAGGTGTGCTAGTGGGGATGAAGCTAAAGTCAGATCCGGCTATCACTCCGCCCTAGTCGTACGGAAAGTGGGAGGGGACTCCTCAGAGTTGATCACATCTAGCCGACTTTCCGAGATAAGTTCTACAACCTTTCGGCCTCTCTCATTTCCCCCCTTGCTCTCCAAAGAGGACTCGAGGCATTAAAGTCCCCTGCTATGATGTGAAACGGATATGTGGCAAGAAAATCTGGATTCAGTTCCTGTAGAAGATCATCCATAGAACCACTGGGAGGCATATAGACATTCGTGAGAGCTAGCGAGGAAGTGTGTAGTTCTAAAAGGATTGTAAATGTATGCCCGGTTTGTCGGATTAGAACTGGCGACAATGGACCATGATAGATCAGACCTGCGAGTTTTAAAGTTGACAAGTATATTTTAGCTGTGCTTGGCAGACCAGGTATGCATTCACCATTAGTATAAAACTCCTATATAAATGGGACTGTGGCCTTAAATCTTACCAATAGATCAGCAAAATTAAATGTAGCTGCTCGCGCCCTCTGCAGATTGCATTGGGCGAATATCATACCTTGCAATTCGTTAGCGAATAGAGAAGTTAATTGTTCTCCTGAGCGCGACGCATCAGACGATCTATATGCTGCTGGTAGATGGGACATTGTGTGTCACTTGCCATATGATTAGTATCTAAATTCAATTGCTGAGAAGCGTTTGCCCTTTGACAAGTTGACAGATTGTTAGATCACCGCTGCAATCTGTGTGGCGGTGGGCGCCCCCACACGTGCTGCACTCTACTTCTTCTCTACAATACTTGGCTAAATGTCCAAAGCCTTGACACTTTAAACAACGCATAATGCGATGATATTCCTTTAAAGCACAGGAACTTAGGCCAAGATAGACACTTCTAAGTGAAAGGACTTTATCTATAATATGAACATCAAACTCTAAGATCCAATTCGTGAGCCCCAGTTGACTCTTGAAGGAGCATGCTGGGTGTATACCTTCGTTGGAGAAGCGTCCGAGTGCTGCCACTGACTGCAGAAATCTTAATGTCATCTTGTTGTTATCTTAAGTTCATCTTGTTGTAATCTTAAGTTCATCTTAATCTTCTTGCTGCCACTGACTGCAGAAATCTTAAGAGCTTTAGAATTAGGTTTTGCATAATCGTTCAAACGCCGCTCCGCGAGATGGCCACTAATTTGTTTTCTGCGTCGTTGCTGTGAAATGATCTTAATTTCCGTGCCCTGGGCTGTTCTGTAGTTCCTCGTTACGTGGGCTTCACCATCACATTTCCAGCACTTAGAGATTGTTTATTGTCACGCCTATTCCGTCTCAAAGCTTTCGGTTGTCTGTGTAAATTTTCAGTCTTATTTTCCGTGACTGTGGTGTTCTGCAGTTCCTTCGTAGGTGGCTCTCAGCACCGCAATTCCAGGACTTTAGTGTCAGTTTTTCCTCAGTCCTATTCCGTATCAAAGCATTGACTTGGTTAAATCATCTAAACGAGCAGTCACTTGATGCACTGGCTCCTGGACTTGAGCAGATCCTTATTGGGTAACGGTCTCTACGAGTTGCTTGCTGGGCTGCCTCGAATATGAAGACGCACACCAGAGCGCTTTTTAGATCCTTGACATTCGCCATTCATAAAGCTTTCTGTATTTCAGTATTCGTCGATGAAGTACTGCAGGGATAGGACTTCCCTTGTTTCTGCCGTACATTCTGAAAGGGTGAGATGACAATTCTTTCAACGTCCGTTGCAAGGTCCTGGTGTGTTTCCGTGTGCTTCTGTTGACGGGATTTTAATTGAAGCCTACTGCAGTCTTTTAAACATTCCTCCCCAAATCGAAGCTCCAACGCACCAAATAGAGCTTCGAAATATAGCCTATGGTTTTCGGGAAGAGCCTGAAAGATATGCGCTGCATCTACTCTCAGAGAAGCCACGAGAAGACAGGCCTTAGCTTGGAATCCCATCTATTTGTTTTCACCTCTGTAGAAAATTGTGCCTTATATACTTGCCAAGAAGTCTTCCCATCATATGTGGGTAACTTCATAGAGGAACGAGCAGGCATTGGCAAAAATTTAAAGCCATCAGAATTGCTTCCTGCTGTCGTTATGCATTTCTTTAATGTGTCAACTTCATTGGCGACTACAGCAAAAACTCTGTCTTCAATTTGTTGTTCGATACGTCCTTGGACGGAAAACTCTTCCTCCAATTTGTTCTTCCATTTACTGCTCGACGTCGGAAACTCTTCCTTCGAGTCGTTGCTCCACAGCGGAAACTCTATCTTCTATTTGTTCTTTCACAGAAGAAACTCTTTCTTCAGTGTGTCCAACTTTATTTTCAACAGTGTCTATTCTGTTTTCCATAGCCTCAAATTTATTTTCTATTATGCAGGTTATTTTTGTTTTTATTTCCTCTTTACCTGTTTCAATCTTTTCTTGAACAGCTTTCAACTCTTTTTCAACGGATTCTTCCATCTTTTGTTCAACGGTTTTCATCTCTTCTTTAACGGAGTCTTCCATCTTTTCTTGAACAGCTTTCATCTTTTCTTTAACGGAATCTTTCATCTCTTCTTTAAATGCAACACAGGTTGCCATGAACTGCTCTTAATTGTTCCTCCGTCGGTCTTCTCACTGGCAGTCAATCCCGCTTCTGGCACCAAAACGGTGTTGCGTGTGTACGGGTTCTTAACAGATTGAATGCACGAGTCCGATAAAAGGTTAATAATATTTATTCTTGTCAAAAGAAATATAACAGAACTCTGGAATTTTTCTCTGAAATATTTGTACAAGCGTTCACAATATCACTCAGTAATAATCAGTAGTTACACTTTAAACTACTAAAAACGTTAACTAGAACGCAAAGCACAGCAGACAGAAGAGTAATCCGATCAACAATAACAACAGCAGCTAACTAAACAACTGAACTGAGATGTCTCTCTGTGGCTTTTTAAAGCAAAAGCATCGATAGAGTTTCTATGCTAAAAATTTACGCCTAACATAGGTTGTTGTTTCACTTTTATTAATAAAAAGTTGAGTTTGTTAATACAAAATTCATTAAAGTGCTACAAAATATGAAATCGATAATAAAACAAATTCCAAAATCCAAATTATGACTTCCAGATGCCCATACTCGGTGGAAGATTATGTTATTCAAAATTTGATGGTTCTAGGTACCGTTGTTTTATCACAATGCGAGAAACATATATATACATTTATGCAGACTCCTCATTATTTAATTTCTTTAAATATAACACAGAGCGATAATATTTGGTTTGAACAATTTGAAAAAAGAAATGGACATTTAAAGCTTCCATTGCAAAATGCCAAAACGAAATTAATAGCCCTTCTGGGCTAACGCCCTTTCGGATAAAAATGTATTATATGAACTTAAATTTTCATCAAATTCAGTTAATAATCTTAGATAGTTCATTACTATTAAGCTTCCTTTCAGTTATGTTAAATTTATAAATTATAAATTATAATAATAAAGAAAGTATTATGTGAAATTAACCTTTCGTCTAAATTTAAATAATAATATGAAATAGTTATTTACCTTCATGCTTCTATTCAGTTATGTTTAGCCTTTTTACTTCCTTGTACGAAGTAAAAACGAAGTACTGTAACCGCGAAAAATTTCGGGTACCATATTTCAACGAAAATACCCATTTTGACCGCTATCGAATGCAATTTAACGATGTTTTTGCGTGACATCTGTACATAAAGACAGAATTAAAGACTCATTTCCCCCAAAAAATTATAAAACTCATTAAAAATGGATTCCGAATAGATTTTTTTTTCGTGGCGTCTGTGCGTACGTATGTATGTATGTATCTCGCATAACTCAAAAAAGAGTAGCCCCAGAACGTTGAAATTTTGTATGTAGGACTGCTATAACATGTAGATACGCATCTTCTATTTTGGTTGCAATCGGCCGCACCAAAAGTATATAAATATACGTATATATATATCCACTTTGTTACTAGGCTCAGTGAACTCAGTTTCTTTATTCTTATATGTTTGCAAATTGCTCATTTTTTGCATTAAAAATGATTGAATTATGTTGTCCTTATGTGTCAATTAAGGTTTTTATGCCTTTAGTTAACCTGCATGGAAGATTTGTAGAATTATCAACAGTTTAAAGGTTGTTTAAGTGCGGCTAAGCCTAATTATTTTTACTTTAGGAGCGATAATGTTTTACATTTGAAACTTAGCAGAATAAGTGGATTTGTTGCTATCTAGAGAAACTAGGCTTCGCAATAACAAAGATAATGCCTTCTTTTATTATTGTGAATTAAATTATGCTTAATCCATACTGGAATTATCATTTATGTTATTAAATTATCCCATATATTGACTCAGCATGACGTCCACAACAATAAGTCAGTTTCTACACTTTCAGTGTCTTTTTGCCCAGTGAGACCAAAAATAAACTTTCAGTTTTGTGCACCGAAAAATCTGCCTTCTTGCTAGCTGGTAGAATTGCTTGTTTTTGCATAGAAACTCTAATTCTAATTGTAAAAATTAATCTTTAAATTGTTTTAACTGTATTTATGTTTTATGTTTTTCTATATTTATGAATTTTTAATAAAGATATTTTGAGGTTTCATGTATTTTTGCCTTGTCTCAAAGTGAGAAATGAATTAATTGAATGAGAAATGTATCTCTAATGAAATTCGAGGAAATATTTTAAATGAAAGTCAGGAAAAAAGTACGTAAAATTTAATATTCTGTGCAAGGAAGTCATGTGGTGTACACATGAGAAGTTTTCAAACTGCTCTCAACCAAAATTTAATTTACTGAAAAAAATAGGCTTAGTTTAAAGAGAATCAGGTGGTTTCAACAAAGAAAAATATGGAAAATTTAATTTAAAATAATTCGACCATTTTTAAGCAAAGTTCATTGCCCATTTAAAAATAAAAGTTTATAAAATGAAAAAAGTATTGTATGAAATTAACCTTTTATCTAAGTTAAAATAATAATATGAGATAGTTATTTACTTTCATGATTCTATTCAGTTATGTGTAGTTTTTTTTATAAATTGTAATTATAAAAAAACTAGCTTTTACCCGCGGCTTCGCTCGCGTTGATGTGTTTAAATAAGTTTCAACTCCGCGTGAATTTTAAAAATACACACCACGTAAAATTTTAGTAAATACTGCCCTTCTTCAATGCCTATAAAGCACGAATAGTGTGTATTTACTCGGAGTGTATCGCTACGAAATCTAGTAAAACTGCTACGTATATTTCCTAATAATTGAAAAATGTTTGTGAAAGAAGAGCCCGGAAATCCTGAAGGATTTTAAATAATAAATTAAACTAAACAAATGAAAATTAATAAACGCTTAATTAATAAATGTTACACTTTCACGCCTTAATTACTTAACCGATCATCGCGAAATTTTCAGGAAATATTTTTGATATATTAGAAGAGGTTTAAAATGTTTGCGTGGTTTAAGACACGCACCCGCGCGAGCAGACAAACGCTTACATCGTTTAACTTTTTGTTATGAAACTTTCAACATTTAATGTTTATTCAACGACAATCATTTTAAGCTATAAAACCTATTATAAAGTTTCAAAAGATAAGTTACATGTTATAGCCTATAACATTTTCTAATATATCAAAAAAATTTCTTGAAAATTTCATGATGATCGGCGAAGTAATTAAGGCGTGAAAGCGTAACAAACAAACAAACGAACTCACATTCGCATTTATAATATTTGTTAGGATTGTATTATATGAAATGAAAAATATTAATCTTAGTGATTTACTATTATGCTTCCTTTCTTGCGTTAGGGTTACCATATTTTTTTTGGCATCAATAGTTTGGCGATTTGTTACGGTCTGTATAACTGAATTGTACCAAAAAATCATTACCGTGAATCAAAAATACGGCTGGTGTTTACAGAATGCAAAGATTTATCACATTGGAAAAATTGTTATATATGCAGACGGATCAAAAATTAATATATTTGGGTTCCATGGACGAATTTTTGTGCGGCTAACGTCGAATGAAAAACTGAATCCGAAAGTTTTATTGCCTACTTCTAAGCACGGGAGAGGGGATATCCTTTATGGAAATTTAAAAGAAAGAAACTGCAAAAAACCTTGAATGCAAAATACATCCAAGTTCTATCAGGATGATGATGCTAAGCATACAGTCTTAAATGTTCGTTTTTGGTTATTATACAAATGTCCTGAAGTCATCAAAACTCAGTGCCGGCGCCAGAGGCAATGCAACGGATGCGTTCTCACTTGGAGATAGAATTTAGGAGTAGTAAAATTTTCTACATTTAAGAATGAACTGGGTTTGTCTCAAAAAGTTTCAAAATCCGCAGTGGGCGGCAGAAAGTCTAGCGCCAGCTGCTTCAAAACTCGGCAATTTTCCTCGATTTAATCCCTTTCGAATGTGTATGAAGTGAATCTTAATATTAAAAAAGTTTAGTATAATTAATAAAAAGTGTTTAATATTAATAAAAAAATGTTTAGTATTATTAAATTAATCAAAAATGTTTAATATTAACTTGATGAAAAGAGTTAAGCATAACTAACGTAAATAATAAAAACTGATTCTCAAATATTAGGTGAACGGGCTGCTGAAATATGTGTTAAAATTATTGCCTATGGGTTACGAGAGAAGTTTTTTAAAACACTTTTTTTTCTTTTTAAAACCATGCAGTAATATGCGGTAAATTTCCAAATCAAAATCTAGTACATAAAGCCAGCGTTTCGGGGAATAGTTGATATTCACCTCGATAGATGTCGCCACCACCATTAATTCCTGCCATTCATGTATCTGAAATAAATGTAAACGCCTGGGTGATGACAAGTGATGTGGATATTACTGGCTTTCCTCAACCGAAACGGCTACATTGTAGCACTTTTTTTATCTTCACTCATATTCCGTCCGCTCTTATCGTTACGATCAATCGTATATCGTGCTAAAAGCACTGAAAGGGACAAGTGTAGTGAGTGACGACTTGAATTAATTTTCGATAACAAGTTTATTATTTTTTTAAATATTTAAACACCATATTGATAACCAACAGTTCCCAGGCTCAACTCTAGATAATGAAGCGAGTCTTTTCAAAGGCGAATGATGTTTCCCACGATAGATGGCGCCGTCGCTGCAAAGTTTCTTTCTTTCACACATCGTTGATCGTTGACACCAAAAACATTATACATTTAAATTTTGTTTAAAAAAAAATTGTAAACTCCGAAAAATTATTATATAAACACATTAAAATTAGTTAAAAAAAATTTAAACCTAGCACATAAAATCAAATCAAATAAAAGCGTAAACTTCGATCAAAAGGCATGACCTAATAACTCGGATTTTTTATTTGTTTTTTGTATGACCCACTTGGGTTCGGCCTTTCAGTTTCGTATCAGGCATTACAAAATTCTGTTGCATCCTCAATAAAATTGTGCTTACTTTGTTTTCCCTCATTAATTTTTTTTTGGCACTACGGGCAGAAAAACTTTAGTATGTGAAAATAAGACGTCAGACTTCTTTGTGTGTCACGTGCTTGAAGGCGCGTCAATTCGCAGAACGCGGAAGATGTGAATGTTATTCTTTGCTTGAGGTCTTTCCTCGTACACTGTTCATGAGTTTTCTCAGCTGATGGTATAGCTTCCATTGTTTTTTTCACTCCGTACATTTCATTAATAATTCCAGGTCAGCAAAATTTGGCTTCAAATTAGAGTCCGGTATGAGGTTTCAGTCGTAAAATGACTCAACTTTAATTGTGCAATTTAAGTGTACGAAGCTTCGTAAAAGAATTCGAATCTATATTATTGCTAAAAATAGTCATGTCTGATCAAGATTTTGTTATCGTTTGCTCAAAAATAGACAAAGAGCAAGAATTCTTAAATTTCGTGAGTCAGGATATATGGAAGACGCCAGAACTTGCGTTTGAGGAATTTCACGCGCACGATGTTCTCACGAGCGCTTTGGAAAAAAAAGGATTTAAAATTCAGAAGCACTACATCATTCCTACTGCCTTCAAGGCTGAATATATTTCAACATTAGGTAATTTGAATCCTTTATTTGATCTCATATGATTATAATTTAAAATTCATATTTAGAATGCATATGAATTATGAAAAGTTTAATGTTTACGAATTAGAAGTTGAAAGTTTCTATTATTCTAAATTTGTGTAGTTTAATAATTTCCTTATCAGTTAGAATTCAAATTTTCTATTTCTTAAAAAAATGTATTTAAATTTTACTTTTCAAGTAATCTTCTGAATTAGATAATGTCTGTATTTCGTAGAACAGGTGTTAAGATTTTTTTTTTTGAGTTTATGTGTTACGTAATTTCAAACAAAGTTTACGATTTAAGTCTGGAATTTGTAAACTGCTTTAAGATACTGGAAGTGAATTTTAAATGCAAAGTTTCAAAACAAGAAAGAATGAGTTCTAATTTTTACAGCTTTAGAAAGATTTAATTTAATTGTAGGTTGTGTCTTATTAGGTGCAGAAATTCTTAAAGGTGGAGCTATTTATTTAAAAATGCATTCATGAATGATTATTATTAAAAATAATGTTCCTTCTTTCTTTTTGTTTGAATGTTTTAAATATCTTTGCTTATAAAATTTAGATTATTTTGTTTATTAATATTCTTTCATTATTTATTTATTTTCTATTATTATATATATTACTGAAAGAACTGTAAAGTTTTCATTAAAATATAAAGTCTTGTTCGAACAAAATCGACGGATGAAAATAACGGAAAGAGACCTTGGAAAATGACCCTTAATTTGCCTTAATGACCTTTAATTCACCTTCTAAGCGCAAAGCCTCTTAGAGTATTGTCATTTGGTACAGGATAAGAGACATAATTTAGTTTCCAGATTTAATCAGTTTGACAACCGAGCAATTTAAAAGCAATGTGATGCCGTTACAAGAAACAGTTTCTACAAAGAGTTCCTACAATTCCTCCCCACGGACGATAGTACACTGTTTCTTGAATGGTAAAGTTCCTGTGTTGCCATTTAAGAAACAGTCCACTGTCGTTCGTGGCAGAGGTCTTAAAATCATTTACGCGCAGTCATATATATAGCCAGGTCTCAGTTTACTGCCATTTGGTGAAGCGTAAGATCTCTAATTTTTCTTTCAAATTGAATCAGTAATCAGTCTGTTACTGGCTAACAAGCTGAGCGATTTTTAAGCTATAAACGTAATTCTTAATAATTAAAATTTTTATTTTACCGTATTAATTGATATAAATTAAAAAATTACGTTTATTTAAAATGTGTTCAACTGATTATTTCTAATTACTATTATAACCATGTTGTGATAAGTAGAAGGCGTTTCTAATTTCATATACAGCGTAACTCATAGAGAGTCACAGTTTTTCGAATTTATGATGTTTTACGAAGTTTAATTTTTTTTTTAAATATATACTTAAAATGTTCACACCTATGTAATTTTTGTATAAAAATGTAATAATCAATATCATTACATTTTTAAAGTTTATAATGGTAAATTCTCATTTGAAATGTTTAAGCTGTAACCTTAAATCTTTAATTTAAATTTTCTTGTTTCTTAATATTCTTCTAAAATTAAATACTTTTACATTCTTTGAAAACGGTTTGTTTCTATGACTTATCTCGCTTGTTTAACAGACAATAACATCAGATCAAGTCCAGGAATTTTTATCGTGATCAAAAAGCAAGGGTTCGGACTATCGTTAGTATAGGCCTCGGTCATCTTATCAATTAATATAGTACGAATCTGCCGAAAGTCCCTTGGGGGAACAGAGAGTGTTCCTCCAACATCTAGAAACAGCTTTGACTTGACATTATTTTAAGTGCCATGCCGCAAAAACAACTATCAACATACATGCTGTTTTCAGAGTTCAAACCCGGGTCGAGATAATGGCAGCGAACGGGCTGGCTGCATGGCCGTTTTCGTGGTTTAACGTGTACACGAGCCAGTTTTTCTTAGAAAGGTCCTCCACGAAGGCATCCCTTCCCTTAGGCTGTGCCTTGAAGTTTTGCGTAATCACATAAACCAAAACCCTGACTGCCGTAGCGATGCGCCCGGGTTCGAATCCCGGAGAAGGCATGGTTGTAACTTTCCGTCCCTTCATAGGAGGCAACGATGGCCACCTATTGGGGCTTCCATAATGAAATGTCCACCACTTCCGGTTCTTTTAGTGGCGCAAGGCTAATGGCTACTAAATAAAGCTCCCGGCATTGCCAAACAAGCAAGTGCTTAAGATAACAAAAAGCAAAAATTTCAAGAAAATTTCAGCTAAATGATAGAAAACATAGGCACTGAACGCATCTTTGGCGAAAAAGGCCAGTCGCTTTGTGTTTTATACTTTAGGTGGAACCTTCTCGAATTTTTATATTTTATTATTTTGTAAGTACAAATTTCTCTGCTGTCACTTCAGTCCTACAACGGAAGCTGAAGGTTCTAAGTAATCATCGAAACTATAATTCTACAAATTTATACGCGTTACATCGGTTCTTGTTGTTAATTATTAATTGTTCTTCGGCATATTTTGTAACATTTTTTTGCAAGTTAAACTTTAAACCAGATATATTCTCTACAGGAAAACAATAAAATGTATAATCTGCAAATGCGTTTATACCGTATTTGTTTGAATATTTCTTCCCATAACAGAATTTTTAGTCCAAAGGGATTTAGTCCCGAAGGACTATTACTTTCGTTTGGGCGTTTTGCGTTGTTTCACAAAAAACGGCGTATCACTTTTCAATTTAGTTCTTATGTTTCTTTGTTGGTTATTTTTTTTTTTTTTGACGTAGCTTTCTCTTCGAAAATCATCTGCGTTGCACGGGAAAATAAAAAGGAATTTTAATTACAATTCTAAATAAATAGCCAAATAAATGTGAAATTCGTAACAATATTCTCTAAAACTTTAACGAATTTTTCATTAACAAACTCAAAGATTTCAAAGCCAGCAATACCAACGTTGTACAGAAAAACATTTTTATCTCCAGCGCGTGAGAGTGTGTACCGAAATTTCTAAAGATATCCTCAATTTAAAAGTAGTTTGCGATATTGCTCTTGAAATCAAGTTCATGGTTTAAGTGCGAAGAACATGGTATTTAATAAATAAAGGTAACACACAAAATGTTAAATAAACGCCCCTTTGGACGTAATTAAAATCTGAAACCTTTCAGATTTTTTTTTTTTTATTTTAATATTTTTAGTGCAGGGATTGGAAATTTTTTAATTGCTTATGTAATTTTCAACTTCTTCTATGTTGGTTAAAGAAATAGAATTGTTTAAGAAAAGAGCCTTCTGGAATTTCTCGGATTGATATTCCTTGCATGTATTTTGCGAGCCTTTCATTTAATTCAAGTCATTCGTTGTAAGAAAAGGGGGAAAGTGAAGAGAACAAAGAGCTTTTCTCTCCAGCTGGTCACTTTCCCTAAGAAGGAAATCCTCGTTTTATCGTCCCATTATCGAGATATTGCTCACAATATAACCGGTACATTCAAAAGGAAAGAAGTAAAAGATCCGCTTTCTGGATTTCAGGCCTGACAGCCAATGTTTGTTAATTACTATCGTCCGTGGCAGAGGATAAAAACATTCCTGCCATAGTTTTAGAAGGAAACGAACAAAAAATGGGAGATATCTGTATCTCCCGTTCTACTGGGTAGATTGACGAAATTCAAATTGCGTTTTTCATGACACGAAAGCGCGACTTAAAATATATATTAGATTTATATGTACCACTGTTCTAATGTACGCATTTTGACACAAAATCGGACGTTTTCTGAATCTACGACTCAAATTATGCATAAATATTAAATTTTGTAATTTTTGGTGAGAAATTTACGGATAAATTTTAAAATTTATCTTGGCGCATTTTTTTCAGTTTGCGCCAGGAATAATTCACTTCGCGAACTTCTTAATTTATAGCAACCTATTTTCCTTTCCTTTTTTTTATTTTACAAGAGAAGAAATAGTATCATCCTTCTTACTTTCAAATAATTTTAACAAAGTGCGTAAACCACATCAGGGGTTATTATTGCTTATAACAAATACACCACATTTCAAAACGCGCCAATATGTAAATTCGCGTATATCTTAGTATTTTTGAATAAAAAACTCTAATTTTTTGAACGTGTGCCTAGAAATACATCTACTTTAAGATGATGTTAAAAGATGGTTATAATTAAAAAATGTTTTCGAAAAATTTGTAGAAATTATTTAGAAATATAAATTTTAAAAATAAATGATAAAAAATGGGCGAATTTTATTTGGAATATACCTAAATTTCGAAACGTGAAAGGAAGAATCAAATAAGTTTAATAAAAAAAGAGATATTAAAAAATATATAAGAAATTCAATTAACATTGAGGAGCTAAAATTTTTAAAACTACTCGTGCGATTTTAACAAAACTTGGCAGTTTGGCATTATTTGAGTAGCTAAATCGAAATCAGGAAAAAAAAATTGGGATGTCATTTCAGAAAAAGTCCGATTTTGTCTCAGAATACCTATATTAGAACAATGCTGTATATAAATCTAATACATATCCTAAGTCGGGCTTTCGAGACATGAAAAACGCAAGTTGGAATTCCGTCACTCGGCCGAGTAGAGCGGGAGATATAGAATTGTCTTTTTAGTCCAAAGGGATTTAGTCCGGAAGGACTATTACTTTCGTTTTGCGATTTTGCGTCGGAAACACAAAAACGGCGTATCACTTTTCAAATTGTTGCCACTAAATGTTATCGCTCTGCATTAAATTTTAAAAAATGAAATATCTGCATAAATGTATGCATGTTTTTTTTTTTTTTTTTTTGACGTAGCTTTCTCTTCAAAAATCGTCTGCGTGCGTTGCACGGGAAAATAAAAAGGAATTTTAATTACAGTTCTAAATAAATAGCCAAATAAATGTGAAATTCGTAACAATATTCTCTAAAACTTTAACGAATTTTTCATTAACAAACTCAAAGATTTCAAAGCCAGCAATACCAACGTTGTACAGAAAAACATTTTTATCTCCAGCGCGTGAGAGCGTGTACCGAAATTTCTAAAGATATGCTCAATTTAAAATTATTTTGCGATATTGCTGTTGAACTGAATTTTATGGTTTAAGTGCGAAGAACATGGTATTTAACAAATAAAGGTAACACACAAAATGTTAAATAAACGTCCCTTTGGACGTAATTTAAAATCTGAAACATTTCAGATTTTTTTTTTAACAGTCTACAGTTGAATTCGGGTATACCAGTACATTCTGGACTTTAGCGAAGCCGGATTATAGCACTAAACTTGTATGATGCCATTTTCTGAAAATGTGATTATCCGAGGGATGATCTTCACGTGTTTTCAGTACCTCAGAGTTGGATCATTGGATCATCAATATTTTCGCCTTTTTTTTTTTTTTTGATAGAATTTTACTTCAGTTTGCTCCAAACTTTTTATAACGTTGTTTTATTTACATGTTTTTAAGTAACAGCAATCGTGAAAATTGCATCTTTTGTGTTGAATTGAATTATGAAGTTCTTGACGCTGCAATCGGAATTTAATAAATTTTACAGAAATGAATTTCTATATATTTGCCTTCATATTTTTTAATAACTCCTTGATCATGTGTTGGATTAATATTATTCAGATACAGATGAAATATTAACGCCACGGGATTTCGTTTTATTCTCTTATCAACATTTTTAGCGAAAAAAAATAATCATAGAAACAGCAAACGATTTATAATTGCGAATTTTTAAACAAAAGACTATCTGAAAGGCAGAAAGACAGAAATAATGGAGCCGAGCCCTTTCTGGCTATTGTTGAATGTAATGCTAATAGCGCTACCTTACGGCAGGAATGTCGGTGAAAGATATGCTGGATGGTGGTTAATGTTGAATCACTGGATATGGTATTATCGCATTTTTTTAATCATTTTAATCAATAAAGCATTTAAGGCTGTTTTCTAGTTATTATAGTCTATAATAGAATGAACCATTATTATATGGTCTATCAATATAAGAATTTGGAAAATACAACGAAGTTCTGCTAAGCTTGATTATTTCACGTATGTTTTTTTTTAAATGTAAAAGTAAGTTTTCTTATTCAAAACCGAAACTTCACTTTAACACCTTACACAAGTATCAGACTATTCTTGAATTTAAAAAAAATTTTAACTTTTTCATTAATTTTTAAAACTTGAAAAGCATTTGTGAGAGAGTAATTTCCCTGAACCAGTTGCCCCATTTTGAAGTAGGAAACTTAATTTATCACAATTAATTTCTTGCGATTAATGTGATTAATTTTATCAGAAAGCTATATCTCTGGGAAAATTATAAGGTTTCATGGAATTCCGTTTGATCTATACAGTCTTAATTGCTAATGAGAGTGAAATCTCATTAAAGTAGCTTTCATTTAATTTACAGTGATGCCATCATTCCCATTGTTTTTTGAAAATTATAATTTTTTACCTGTTTCCAGAGGTTTTTATCTGTTTCCAGATGATGGTCCTACTGTTGCCATTCTGCTTGAATACGATGCTTTACCAGAAATAGGCCATGCTTGTGGCCACAACCTGATCGCGGAGGCGGGGCTGGCTGCCAGCATAGCAGTAAAAGCAGCCATGGAAGCAGATCCCCAACTAGCTGGAAAGGTGAGAGCCATTCGCGCTTCCATAAGCCATTAATATATGTTGCTTGCCAATTACTAAACGTAATCCCCGAATTTTTCCAAACAGATTCTTTAATGTTTGCAGAGCTGAATTTTACAAGTGGCCAGCCTGTGATATATGTTTCATTACTGTTGCATTTACACTCATGTCCATAAATTAAGGATAATGCAAAATCAGGCAAAGGAGGAATTAGAAGCAAAACAAATTTGACTTATTTGTAAAGCTTATTTATTAAACAAAAGGTAAATAGCAAAAAAAGATGCTATATGTTTGATATTATTAAAAAAATTAGCGATTTTTTCTCCCTGGAGCAAATTACAAAAAAACCTATTTACAAAAAACCAATATTACATGGTTGGTATGATTGTTAATACATTGTATGTCTCCCAGACGATGCAATACAGTCCGTACAATGTCTAGGCATGCGGAGTATCAAATTATCGATCTGATCTTGGGGGATATTACACCACTCAAAAAGCAAGCTCTCCGAAGTTCCGGTAGGCATGTTGGAGGAGGTTGACGGGCTGCAACTCGTCGGCCAAGCACGTGCTCTACTGGATTCAAGTCCGGCGAGAATGCTGGCCTGTCCATACGGATGATATCCTGCGACTGAAGGCATTCGCTTACGATGTTTGCACGGTGAGGATGGGCGTTGTCATCCATAAACACAAATTGTGCGCCCATGGCGCCCCGAAACAAACGTACATGTTGTTCCAGAATGACATCCCGATAGATTTGGCTTGTCATGGTTCCAATTTGAACATGCAGGTCAGTTCTGGAACCCAGAATAATTCCACCCCAAACGAGCACTCCTGCACCACCGTAACGGGGTCGTTCAATGATATTTTCTTGGTGGTAACGGGTACTTGGAGCTCTCCATATGAAAATCCGGGGAGAATCAGACTGCAAGCTAAACCTGGACTCGTCGGAAAACATCACATAAGCTCACTTTTGCCGTGTTCACAATGCATGTTCTCTACTCCAGGCTAACCGCAGGCGACAGTGAGTTGCAGTAAGTGGAACGTATCTGGCGTGTGAACGATCATATAGACCAATCTGCCCTAAGCGTCTGTACACGGTCTGCCTTGAAATTGTGTACCAGTGGCTGCAGAGAGCTGACGAGACAGGTCTGAGGCTGTGTTTCGCCTGTTTCTTTAGGCAGTAACTGCCAAATACCGGTCCTCATTCGGCGTTGTAACTCTGGGGCGACCTGTGCTGTAACGTCTACTCACATTACCATCATCTTGGAATCGTTGCCAAAGCCTGGAGATGACACTCTGGGCAATTCCAAGTTCGTCTGATACATCCAGTTGGGTACGCCCACATTCCAGACGGCCGATAACTCTACCACGTAAAAAAACATCCAAATGCGTCCTTTGTGTCATAACTATTCGGTTATTGCACTGAAAAGCTTATAAAGCGCCTGCGAACAATTTTACTTCTTTGCCTGTATTCCTTATATATCACTCTCTTACACTTTCGTCATTGTGACGTACCAACGGTGTCATCTGGTTACTTCCTGAAATTTGCATATGATTCTTGAAGATGTGTGTAGTGATTTTACAGGTGATATATTTATTTTAGAGTTCGATTTCCGCGTGACTCCGAATTATCCTTAATTTATGGAATTCTTTGCCTTATTCCTTATATATCACTCTCTTACACTTTCGTCATTGTGACGTACCAACGGTGTCATCTGGTTACTTCCTGAAATTTGCATATGATTCTTGAAGATGTGTGTAGTGATTTTACAGGTGATATATTTATTTTAGAGTTCGATTTCCGCGTGACTCCGAATTATCCTTAATTTATGGACATGAGTGTAAGTTTAAAAGATGAACGAACCAAAGTGCTTATATGTTATTTAGGTTTTACGTGTTTTACAATGCATTATTTTAATTTATTCATCAACTGCATGCTACGTTATAATTTTATAATATGTTTCTAAATCAAACTTTAGCTATTTATTGCGTTTGTAAATACTTATAGCATTTCTATTGTCGATGAATAGTGAATCAGTTGATCATTTTGAACCATTTGACGTCTGAAATGTAAAGATAGCTCAGTCCGAATCTGATTAGGCAAAACCCCTCCTACTGGGCTTGCCGACGATTTTGGTCGCCAGTTTGGCGATGTGTTTGAAGTTTCTAGAAAACGTATTTTTTGAAGCCTTAGGAGATATGTCTCTCAAAGCTTTCAGAATTGCTTATCCACATTTTAAGCAAACCTGTAAATATGATGCTCTGAACGACTGAGAGTTAGGTCAGTTATCCAGCTTGGATTCCTAATTGGTGATTACTGCTTCTCACTTTACTCTATGAGTGATTTTGGGGATCTGTTAAATCCATTGCGAGTCAAGGAGAATTTGTCTTACCTTCTTTTCCTCCTCGGGCTAATTATAGCTGTTTATCTTTCGACATGGTCTGTTATTAATATCAATGAAATTTTAATTTCTTCTAGTTCATCTGATGTAGTTGTTAAGAAAATCTCTACGAACCCACAGTACCAAATATTCATCAAAATCATTGTTTTTCTGCAACTGAGAAAACAAGATTAAATTTTGCTGTCTAGCAGTACTCCAGTTGGTCATGATTTAAAAAAAATCCACGATCTTACAGTAATCAGCATGACTAAGTAAACAATTCCACTGATTTGCCCCTTTGACAAACGCTTCATCGCACTATAAACATTCAGGACTTTATTATGCAGTTATAATGCCGTTTAGTATTGGTACTTTTAGTATGAAATGGTCTTTAACTTTGCTCAACGCTTTTATGGTCATAAAATTCAGTCACCAGAAACTTTTAAAATAGGAGAGTTTGTGAGAACAAATGAGCTAATGATCAGAATAATGCAATATGCTTTTGAGAACTCATATGTATTTTTCTACTTCTTCAGCTGATTGTTCTAGGCACCCCAGCCGAAGAAGATGAAGGAGGAAAGATTGCGTTAATTAAATCTGGAGCATTTGAAGTAGCAGA
Source organism: Stegodyphus mimosarum (assembly GCA_000611955.2). Classification (NCBI taxonomy): domain Eukaryota; kingdom Metazoa; phylum Arthropoda; class Arachnida; order Araneae; family Eresidae; genus Stegodyphus; species Stegodyphus mimosarum. The sequence goes on from KK113747.1 coordinate 86,264, forward strand.
TATAGCAATGATGGTCCATCCTACCAAACTGGACGTGGTTGCTCCTACATTTTTAGCCGTAGCTTGCGTAAGTGACATTTTAATTACATCTCTTATTTTTCCCAACATACACAGTCCAGTCACATTAATGTGACCATCTGTCAAAAGCCAGAATAACCACCTTTCGCAGAGCGGACTGCTGCGAGACGTGCAGGAAGAGAGTCACATAGGTCCCTGAAGGTGTTCTCTGGGATGTTGAGCCATGCCGACTCTAATGCCGTGGCCAGCTGCGCTAGATTACGCGGTTGAGGATCCATGGCGCGAACAACTCGATCGAGATGGTCCCACAGATGCTCGATTGGGTTTAAGTCAGGTGAGTTTGCTGGCCAGGGGAGAACGGTAAACTCATCCTGGTGCTCTTCGAACCACGCACGTACACTGGCAGCTGTATGGCACCTCGCATTGTCCTGCTGGAAGATGCCATCATCCTGAGGAAAAACAATGCGCATGTAGGGGTGAACATGGTCCGCAAGGACAGATGCGTACTTGTATTGATCCATTGTGCCTTCCACAATGATCAGTGAACCTAGAGAATGCCAGGAAAACATTCCCCAGACCATAATGCTCCCGCCTCCAGCTTGGACCGTTCCGGCAATGGTTGCAGGGTGGTTCCTTTCAGAGGTTTCACGCCTTATACGCCAACGTCCATCTGTCCGATGGAGCATAAAACGCGATTCATCCGAAAACGCAACCTGTCGCCACTCAGTGGACGTCCAGCTGCTGTACTGGCGTGCAAATTCTAGCCTTCGCCGTCGATGAACAGCAGTCAGCATAGGTGCACGAACCAGGCGTCTGCTTCGGAGGCCCAGACGCAGCAATGTTCGCTGAATAGTACTTTGGGAGACACTTTTGGTAGCCCCTTGGTTCATTTTGGTGGTCAGTTGCTCAACGGTAGCCCGTCTATCTGCCCGAACGCATCTCCGCAACCGTCGTTCGCCTCTGTCATCTATGGCCCGTGGTGCACCACATTTGCCACGTCGCTGATTTTGGACAGTCCCATTTTGCCATGCACGGTACACTTTTACCACGGCGGCACGCGAACAGTTCACAAACTCAGCCGTTTCGGAAATGCTTCCACCCTTGGCCCGAAAGCCAATGATCATGCCCTTTTGGAAGTCGGATAAATCGCTTCGTTTCTACATTACGCCAACGATTGAAATGTTTTCCGAAGCCCTCACACACCCTTTATATACGCTCAACTGCACTGTGCTGCCACCTGCCTTCTGTGATTGGTTATTTAACTCTGACATGGAAAGTACGTGGTGGTCACATTAATGTGACTGGACTGTGTATAATTTAATTTATTTCGTATCCTGCAGTAAGGGTGCTTGCGACGGAAATGGCTATTTGGATAAACCTAGTGTACATTAACTGTGAAATCCAAGGATCCAAGGATTAATTATTGCGGAGTGCCTAGGATAAAGAACCCTCTACCTCCACATCATAGTTAATAAAAGGGAGCAGAAATAGGGAAAAATACATGAAAGACGTTAAGGAAAAATAAAAAGGAAGTCAACATGACTTGAGAAAAATTACAGAGACAAAAAGAAGAACTTATAAGAATATTATAAGTTCGGAAAAATTAAGCAGCGATTAGGGAGGCTCGATCTTGGGACCTTTCGATCTCGAGTCTAACGCGCTAACCACTGAACTAGGGAGAATACAGAATTTTTTTGTATTTTAAGATTTTTTAACTGTGCAATACGAAGCAAAATGGAAAATATATGCGCAATCTAATTCTTCAGATTCTATCTTAAGTTCTTATATGGATCAATAATATCATTGAGGAATGAAATATGTTCAGTCCATCAAAAATTCCAAATCGGTGTTTTTATAATAAAATTGTATTTACTCAAATAACGATACCCTCATAGCATATACATATTTTGAATCATTGAAAAGATATTATTTACTGAGATGTAATTTATTTCTCAATAAACATTGTATTCATAATCATCCAATCTTTGTTGAGAAGTTTTACATTTCAAGTTAATTAAATTAAAGTAAAATCTATCAAGTTATCTCTGCTCTTCGACGTGGTGACGTTTCTGGTCCGTAAACCATCAGTAATGAGAAGAGGTAGAATTTTAATCACCGGAAACAATTTTCTGTAGCTTTAAATGAATTATTTTGCAGTTGTTACGTCCATACTCTTATTTTTGATCTGTTATCATAGAAAAAGTTTAATGGTATCTGGTTGTAACGAAAGTTCTCCGCCAAAAATATTCTTATTAAAGTTAAAAAACATGAAAGAAGTTACATTAGTAATCACCACCCAAATCTATGATTTCCTGCCAACGTTTTAGTAGCTTTTCAAAGCCTTCTGCCCAGAAACTTGGTAGCTGCGAGTCCAAAAACAGATCAACCTCATTTCGGACGTCCTGTGCGGAATGGAAGGTAGCGCCGGCAAGATGTAGCTGCAGGTGTGAAAAAAGTACCGAAGGAGCGATATCAGGCTATGTAGTTGGTGTGGCAAAAGATCCCATTTGAGTCCGTACAGAGTCCAGCCGCTGAATGTAAACACGTGTGGTCTTCCACTATCTTGGAATATTATCTTTCTACCCCGGAACTCAGTTTTACGTTTTTTCTTGATAGAAGCTTCAAAACGGACTTTTATCTCGCTGTGCACCTTACTTACTCGCTGTGCCGAGGTTTTTATCTTTTTCCAGATACTCCTTCTGGACAATACCACTACCAGATACAAAGCATGATCATTTTGTTAGTCAAATTGCGCTTTGCAACGCCGCCGACGTTATAGCCGGGCGCAAACACATCCCCTTTTCGGACTGTGTTATTGAAGTAAATCAACGTTTCATCATATGACGATCCGGTCCAGAATTTTGTCCTTGCATTGATATTGAGGCGATTAGTGGAGTTTCGAATACAGGTCTGTCCTTATCTGCTTAAGTCAGCTCATGCGGCACCCAGCATTTGAACTTGTACTTCAAGTTTATTCGATGCATAGCGCGACTAACGGACATGGCACTAATGTCTAACTCTTTAGCAAGCTTTCGAGTGATTGCGTACTGATATTCTTCCACAAATTCTCGCAAGCAAGCCTCATCAACATCAGTAGGTCGGCCAGAGCGCTCTGCTTCTTGAATGTCATAGTCCTTTTTTTTAGCTTCCGGTACCAAACTTTAACAGTGTCATACGATACAACATTAGTACCGAAAGCTGTACACATGATTTGGTGACTTCTGTAGCTGACGTTTTGCAATAGAACTGGAAGTAAATGACGGTTCTAATCTGATAGCGTGATAGTTCCATTTCAGACACCTTGTACTTGATGGTAACGGTTTTTTTTTTTTCAAATTTCACAACACAGTGTTTTAAAGCGAGTCTCTTTCTTTCCAATGACAAAAACCGTTTGACAAAATATGATTAAACATGCCAACACGAACTGTTTGCGCAGACGATATTTGCGGTAGCGGGAAACTTTCGTTGAAACCCGATATTAGATTTCGTAGCCGTGTGGGAATAGAATATTGAATCTTCGTTTACTTATTCTGTTCGACAGAATTTCCTCAGATCCTCACATTAGAGGTAGACAAACCGCTCTCTTATGGGATCATATCAGAAATGTTGGCTCAGTAAACTGAATCGCCTCTTTTTTATGATTCACCGCTCACTAAACACTATTTGATTCTGGAATGGAGAGTGAGTCATGAACGGTGAACGACGCTGAAGGGAAAGAACTGAACGAGCAATG
>KK113747.1:90037-146355 GCA_000611955.2 Stegodyphus mimosarum
CCCTCTCTAATCTGATTTTTTTCAACTGTAGTTTTGATATTTCCTAAAACCTCCTTTATAAACAGAACTAATACTAAAATTCTAAAATAATGAAAAATATTAAAAAATTGGAAAACGAAAAAAATTAAACTCACCTTTAACATGGAAAAATAGTCATTATTTTCTCTCCAAAACTGGGAATCGAACTTTCCTATTATGTTCTAACAAGAGTTTTCGATGGCTGGAATCTAAAAGGGCTTCCGATCTTTTTTGACGAATCAGAAGTCGCTCGCTCAGTAAAGTGAATTTGAATTGGTTTTTTGAATCAGTTCGTGAGGTAATAGCGCATCTCTGCTTCACCTGACGGCTGTACTAGGATAAAGTTATCTCTTTTTTTTTTTAAATTTCTACTATTATCTCACACTCTTCCTATAACTTGTTCAAATTTTCAATCGTTAATAAAATATTTTTTATTCATCCACTCAAGTTCAAATACATTTTTTTTAAACCTATAGTGTATGACACTTGATGTTAATGCAGTTTTTTCACATATTCAAAATCAAATCCTACTTATTTTCCCCTGTTTATCGGAACTAAAGATATGCTGTTTTTAATATATATACTAGCGCGCAAGCCCGCCAGCTGAGCGGGCTGAGCCCGCTTGTTCGCCGGGATTAAAAAGTTGGACAGAACTACCAGTGTTTAAGATTTTCTAGGTGGCAAGCATGCCAGTTGAGCGGGCTGGGCCCGCTTTATTAGCGTATGCATCCACATTCTCGTATGCATCCAGATTCACGTATACATCCACAAGATACTGCATACACATTCCCCATGCGGAAAATCTCTAAAACACCCATACAGTGTGAGAACCCGCCAGTTCAGCGGGTTGTGCCCGTTTTATTCACGTATGCATCCAGAAGATACTGCATACACGTTACACACGCCGAAAATCACGAAACAGCCACGCGTTCGCTTAGAAATCTCGAAAAAAATCTGATGCAGCGGGAGGACCCGCCAGCTGAGCGGGTTGCGCCAGCTTTATTCACATATGCATCCACAAGATGCTCCATACACGTTACACATGCGAAAAATCGAGACAACACAATTTTATAACAACTTATAAAGAACGGTACATGACTGTGACAAATGGGATTGTAATATTTAATAAAAATAAGTGGCAACAGGAGCTCTAAATATTTTTAAAGTGTACGGAATTAAAGAATTGTAGTTTTATTGAGTTGGATGAAGCGGATGTAATGTTCCATTATGTAGCGAAAGTTCTCTCCATATTTTTATAGCGTGATAATAATATATGTTTAAAATATAACCCTTTAAAATGTCCCTTGCTTCCCAAACGGAGAATGCGAAAAGAAAGCGAAAAGAAACTACAACACAACGCAAGCGACGATTAGAGAAAAAAAAAACATAAGCGCCAAGAAAAACTTTCTAGGAAACGAAGTAGGTCAAGTCTATGTCGCCTCGAGTCGTGTGAAATCATTAGATGGAATATTAATTTATAAACTGGACTGCTCGAAACTCACTGGAAAGGTTCCTTGCAATAATGAAGCATTACAAGAGATGGATAGAATGGTAAATTATATACCACCATCAGCTTCATAAATTAGAAACAAAAAAATGTTAATAATATTCACAAAAAGTAACTAAAATAAAATTTTTCTTTGTTTACCTAAGTAGGAATTGACTTTAAAAATTGTTTTATATTGCTTATTGAAATAAAACTCTCTATTCCTAATATGGATGGAGTGTTATGAGATAAGTATTTAAATGCAGGGGGTATAAGAGACTGTATTACTTAAACTGACTTCATTGGACCTAGATTTCAGAACTTCTGAAGAATTTATATTTACGTTATAAATAAGTATTGTTTATCATGTTTCATGCAACAATTCATTTTGTTTTATTTCACTAAATGCAGAAAATGATTGTAGATGTTTTATTATTTTATTCGCAAGTCAATCTATAATTTCTCCATTTTTTGTTTCTGGCTGTTTACCAATTGGAGGCATTCAGGGACGGGACTATATTATCTTTACTACAATTTTTATTATCAAAATACTATTTATCAATGTTATGCCTGCATACAATTTCGATTTTCCTATCGTCACTTAAATTATCCATCTATATTTAAGTAACACAGATGAACTAGTTGCTTTGAAATTACATCCCCATGCCTCGCATTGGTATTTAAAGAAATTTATTAATAGCTTATTTTATGTTTATTGCAAACTACTAACGCTTTTAAACTTAAATGTGATAAACAAGGAAAGCATATAAGGTATTTTCTCCCCCCCCTTTTCGAACCTTTCTACGTGTCTTTGGTAGACTGTAACGGTTTGGTAGACTGTAACGGTTCTGTAACGGTAAGTATTCGTGGTGTAACGATAAGTATTCGTGGTGTAACGGTAAATATTCGAGGTGAACGATAAGTATTCGTGGTGTAACGGTGAGTATAAGCGCATATTCGAAAGGTCCAGGGTGAGAGTCCCTGTTCGGGCACCACTGTTGGGACATTAGGTTGTTTTTAATCAGGGGACTTGGAAAATAAGCAGCGCTCTCGCCGGGACTCGAACCTGGACCTCCCCAATACACTCCGAGTGTGCTACCGTTACACCATGAAGGTACGCAGAAAAACTAGAGAAAAAAAACCTTACATAATCACCCTTTTTAAGGTCGATTGGGGATTAGGAGACCCAATAGTCAAATCATGACGGTGACGAATTATTGTTCACCATCTTTTAGTTCGGACACGTCTGTAGAGTCATTAGGATTTTTGAAGCAGGAAACACGAAAAATGAGCAATGCCCTCGCCGGGACTCGAACCCTGGACCTCTCAAATACGCGCAGAGCATGTTACCGTTACACCACGATGTCATGCAGAAAGGATGGAGAAAATAGCTTTTAAGCATTTTAATAGTGTGAACATTGTTTCTTAAATTTAATTACAAAACTATGTTTTATTACCATGTTTAAAAGAGTGAAAATCCCATAGAATGATATACGAGTATAATTACCAGACTGACTGATCCAATAAAAAAGGTGGGCAGAAAATTGGCAGATTGACTGATCCAACAAAAACGAGAGGGGAGAAAATTAGCAGACTCACTGATCCACTAAAAACGAATGGGGCAAAAAATTAGCAGACTGACTGATCCAATAAAAACGAATAGGGCAGATAGCTTATTAGTGAAGAAACTTCAACCATCGAGGATTGTTGTTGTTACTGAACCTAACTGGTTAGCCATTAAGCGGAATCATATCCATTAATCCAAGAACAGTCAATAAATCCAAAATAAAGGTAAGTCTTTTTAATAGGTATTCTTTTACCAGTCCCAAAGATACTCACCCTTTTTAAGGTGAGAAGATGTGGACGTCTGGTTTATGGAAAAAGGAGAATGGTATAACTTCTTTTCGTCAAGACACTTGGAGCACTAAAAGGTAGAAGGCTGTCTTCACTAGTCTTAGCTTGTCTAAAAGGAATGACTTTTACGCCCAGGGTGATCCTATCAGAAGACTTACTTCGCCCATTCCGCCCATCGAGGGCTGATGATAGCAAATTCATTTGCGTTTACCTCCGTGATCGCGCCACCAACATAGGGAAAATCCATCCTCTTGATTGATCACAATGCAAATGACGTTTGGACGCTAAATTATACTAGTGACATTTGCTCGCGGTAATTTCGTTGATTTGTTTCCTCTCAATAATAAATTCAGATGAAATAACTTCATGCATTTTTTTTCCAGATAACTTTCTGGTTTATGGAACTATAAAATTTTAAAGAACGCTGTAAATTTACGCCGCCGTGAACACTAATTGTTTCATGTTTATTCCCATATATAGTTTTCAAACCGTACTACTTTACAATAAAATGCTTTAATGGATGATTGTCATGGATATATATATATATATATATAAAACTTAAAATCTTTTTTTAATATGTGACCAAGAATATTCTACAGTTCAAGAAAAATTATACTACTAGGTTTATTTAACTAAAGCCTTGTCATTTGAGTTTTTTTATATATTTCATTTTATTCTTTTTAGCCTTTAGAATGAGGAAAGAGTAATTAAGAAAATCAGCTCATTTGAATACAGGAAATCCATTTCCTTTAACCAGACAGCAGACGTCATTATCTTTGTAACGTCTGCCAATTTTTTTCTTAGTGTAATTTGCATTCATAAATTTCCGTTTGATTTAGAAAGCTGACTTCATTATCATTTAAAATAATGAGGCTGCTGGCAATGAAATATTAAATCTTTGATTTAAAAACACGTCTTTAGCAACTACACGAGGGCAAAAAAAAGTAAATGATTTTGAAAGCCCCCGAAATCTGAAAAATTATTTTAGAAATTCGAAATTTTTTCGTTTTGAAGATCATATATTGATTTACCCGTAGAGTAAAAATAAAAATCTCTGCTGGCTATAGGTTGACCATTAACAGCTAAGAGAGAGAGAAGGGGAGAGGGAAGAAAAAAAAAAACTCCAGAAAAGAACCGGTCGGCAGAAGTGAGTCAGAAATTGATTTGAAGATTTAACTCAAATAAATAAAGAAACCAAGTTTAACATAAGAAATTTAAAAATATCTTTTTCGCTGCACCTCATTTCCCAGATTAAACAGGGAGAGAGAGACTGGGAGGGGGAAGGGGAGTATGATAAGTTCCATAAAAACATAACATACCAAAACTTTTGGATTCCTAACTTAACCAGCACTGACATATCAAGTATTTTTTATTTTAAGTATTTTAAGTAACCAGCACTGACATATCAAGTATTCGGGCTTTGTCCCTGAAGGACTATTGTTTTCGTTTTGCGATTTTGCGTCGGAAGTATTAAAAGTCTGAATCACTTTTCAAACTGTTGCCACAAAATATTGCAACCCTGTATTATGTTTAAAGAAATTAAATAATGAAGAATCTGCATAAATATATGTATATTTCTCCAAATGTGATAAAACAACGGTATCTAGAGCTATCCAGTTTTGAATATCGTATGTTTTCACCCGAATATGCGCATCTGGAAGCCCTAATTTGGAATTTGTTTGATTATCTATTTAATATTTTGTAAAACTTTAACGAATTTTTAATGAACAAACTCAAGCGATTTAAAAGAGAGCAATGGCTACACTCTACGGGGAAAAAATCTTTTTATCTAAAGCGCGCGGAATTGTGTAACAGAAATTCTAAAGATTTACTCATTTTAAAATTATTTTGCGATATTGCTGTTGAGCTGAATTTGATAGTTTAAGTGCGAAGAACATGATATTTAATAAATAAAGATAACTCACAAAATGTTAAAAAAAGTCCCTTTGGATGTAATTTAAAATCTGAAACCTTTCTTTCTTTCTTTTTTTTTCTTTTTTTTTTTTTACACCCGTCCTCTGAAATATACATATAGCTGTGGCTCCGGAATGACATAAGGTAAAAATGATTTACTGTAAAGAATATTCTTCTTCAATGCAACAATATATTGTAAATAGAGTTATAATGTAAGCCTACAGAATAATACCGAAAAGCATATGTTTTTGCATGGTTACAGGTTTCAATGGATTAAATGTACGCAGAATTCACGATAGCTTGATAAAATTATTTTACCCAAAGTAACACTTCACAGTTCTGGAACTTTACACAATAATACTCATGCAGCTGTTCACAATAGCACAGTGTACAGTCAGTAGTTACACTTCAAACTACTAAGAATGTTAAACACAGAGCAATGAAAAGCGCAACTAAAGAGTGAAGTTGACCCAGAGGTATCGCAGTACTCCGAACTCAGGCTGAACTAACAACGACAACTGAGAAAGTGATGCCCGGTTTTATATAGTTTTCACCAGCTGCCGAGATATTTCTAGTACTTTCTGCTTATCGAAATTACTATAAGGCATATAAGAGAGAAATACGTTTACCGTTACACATAAAATCAATAACCTTATTCAATTACAATACCTATTACGGCGATACTGGAACCGGACCAAAATGTCGCCAAGAGTTTGGCGTTCTTTGGCGATTTCTTTCCAAATTTGTACCGTTGCCAACTTGACGATATTTCGCCAAATTAGCAAGATAGTCATGTAGTCAATGTTAAACAGACTTGCCCCTGTATTCTTATTTTTCCGGCAGAACATCGCTCTCTCTAGATTATCATGCTAATTTATACAGCAAAATACAATAATTTCGCGTATAATTGCACTATAATCATCTATCTATGTACAAAATCCGTAACAATATTTCTCAGAAAGTTGGTTTATGTTACGTTTAGTGTCACTAAAAATTAACAAAGAAAAGGCATTTTTTAAATGTTTCTTGTTGTTAATATTTCTGAAGAAATGAATCACAGAATATTAAAATTCAGCATAGAAATACGAGAGATAAGTTGCTAATTAACTGTGATACCATGCCTTTTTTCATACGCCGCCTCATAGAGAAAATGATTCCAAATTCCTTGTATTTTAAACATTTATTTCACACACAAAACTAAATACTAAAATTACACTACTAATACTAAAATATGTACATTTATTAATACTAGTTAAATTCGTTTTGCTAAAGGTTCCCATGAGCCTTCACTTTCCCATGACCTCTCTTTGGGTCTCCCGCTTGGAAACTAAACTTTTTGCGTCTCTCATATTGAGAGTAAGCGCCCTGTATGCATCTCGTTGGTTGTCGTCGCCCATATATCTCACTGAGTACGGTAAAATGAAGTGCATCTGCTTTTTGTGGAGAAATATTTGAGGAAATTAATTGGTATCCATGTTACGCATGGGGAAAAGCGAGCCAACATGCCAGCCACCAAACGCTAGTAGATAACATAGCTTATATTATGTTGTGGGCCCCTGATAATTTGATAAAATATTATTTCATTAAGCATTAATAGCATACTTTAATTTTCCTAAAGTTACTGCGCATTATGTAAAATGTTTCATTTTTCTTCACATGGTAATGATTTGATAATATATACATATATATACACAGGGTGGTGATGCAGAAACTTTGCCAACATCTGCACTTCTGGCGTCCGTTCCGGATAACCGATCGAGATGAGATTGCAAATATAGTTATTTGGAGGTATGCGCTCGAGGGTGTGTGAACGGCAACACAGGGGCGCTCACGATTACGGTTATAGTTACAGAAACTCGGCAATATCAAAGGCAACGCCAACTTTTTCCGGTGACAAAATTTTCAGCGCATGCGAGAACACTAAATAGCGTTGTAATGGTACCGATATGTCCCAAAACTGGCGTGTTATGCATACACAAAAAAGAGTTCTGAAAACGGGCCAACGAAATACGATCTGGGAGCACGCAGAAAATTTGCATATAACAGTGGCAAGATACCAATCACATAACGCCTATCGTCAGCTATTCAGCGTAAGAAACCGATAATATGCCAGGCGAGTATGCGAAGTCGTCATTCGCGAACTCGCACATTGCAACGGAATTACTCTTCCTGGGAAAGTTTGTGGTGAATTGATAAAACTGCATTATTAAAATGGGATGAACTTAACTACCGGAATTGCGTAGGCGGAATGCACACAATGACATCTGTTAAAAAATTAACTTAGTAATTTTTTTATTTTCTTTAAAGGTTTTTATTTCAAGTAAAATATTAAAATTCAGCCTACCTTTTCTTCCCGGGGTGACTGTATCTCCTTCAACGTTGAAACAACATTCAAATAAAAAACAGCGTAAGAATAAACTGGTCACACGTAGACTATCACTAGAATATATTTTAAAAACAACATTAAAACTTACAATTCAAATTTTATATCTGAAGAATATATCGTTAGCATGTCGCGGGATACATCATTCTCGCCGCTCGTTCGAAGTGCGTTGTAGTTAGAGAAGAGTTGAGTTGCAGTATGCTTCTCACAAACGATAACTATGCGCGAAATTTTAAAAGCTCCGTTTTTAACACTTCCCCTTTTGAGTTTTGGGAACTTTGATCCGGAACTCTACACATTTTTGTCCATATCTTGAGGGAGGTTAAACTACACTTGTCGTAACAAGACGGTAATCAGGATTCCTTTGGTTCACAGAAGGTTCTCCTTTTAACATAACATTCTCCACATTGACGACATGGTTCTCACCATCCAGTTCTAAAGGACACAGTCTTTTGATGGATCTAGTCACAAGTCCTGCTTTAGTTTTAACTTTGGCTTTTCTAGCTACTCCATCTTTGCTGGTGTAAATCGACAATATTCTTCCTAAAAACCAATACAATCTTTTGAGGTTATCAGTCCATATCAATACAATATCTCCAACGTTAGGGACATAAAATCTGTTTCGATCTATTGTCCTTTGGTGCAATTGTCCCAAATATTCATTTCGAAACCTGACTCGAAGTTGGGACATCAGCTTTCTCTGTAAACCAATCTTTTTTTCAAGTCTTTGCTAGCAGTTTTTATTTGATCAAAATCAGTTGTATTACTTAGACGATTCTCTTTTAAAAATAGATCAGGTGTTAATGGGTTTAAGTCCTCTGGATCTTCACTGATATAGGTTAGAGATCTAGCATTTAATTGCCTTTCACAGTCACAGAGAACGGTTTTCATTTCTTGATAGTTTAGAGATGCTCGTCCTAAAAGGTTTTTCAGAATTCGTTTTAGAATGCCAATCAACCCCTCCCAAAACCCACCCCACCATGGAGCTGCTGGAGGAATGAATTTCCAGGTAATAGGATAAATGGATATTTTTAATCATTTTAGATCGACATTTTTCAATAAATTTTCAGCTCCGGTAAAGTTAGTTGCGTTGTCTGAGTGTATCATTAAAGGGCGACCGCGATGAGCTATGAATCTTTTAAGTGCCAATAAGAAATTGTCTGTTGATAGAGAAGTCAGAAGTTCTAAATGTACTGCTCTATACTAGGATCCATACCTTCTTTCTTTTTAAACCTTACCTTCTTCTTTTTTTTTCTTTTTTCTTTTTTAAACGATCTTCAGGAAGCATTACTACTGGAATATCAGGCGGTTTGACTCTAAATCTTTGACAAACAATGCAAGTTCTGATTACTGCTTTTATAGTTCGTCTACTTTTCAGTATACAGTAATTTTCCCTCAAAGCTACCATTAGCGACTGTACTCCACAAGTTCTTGATGTTTAGACAGAATCAGGCATTTAACAACATGATGATCTGATGGTAGAACAACCGGGACTCTGAAATTTTCATGTCGTCTCTCAAAAAAAGTTTTGTTTTAATTCTCAGAACTCCATCAGCATCTATAAATGTCGAGAATGATTTTAGACGTTTTCTCACTGTGGAAAGAGTCTTCTTGAACCTTTTTCAAAATTGTAAGTTCAGCTTCTTTAAGCTCTTCAGTAGATAGTTCTCCTGAAATTTTGTTAGTTGTCTTAGAATTCCTATAAAACCTATATATCCATCTAGTGATTCTAATTATACGAGCATATGTGGCTATAATAATTATCATTACTCTGATTCATGTGAGACACTATAGTTTTCTTCTGTTCTCCATTTACCACATCTTCGTTAGGTGACAGATCATAATCTGGCCATTTAGCTTTAGAATCTCTAAGCCAAGGAGGTCCTTTGTGCCATTTTGCTTTAGTAAGGCTTTTACTGAGCAACCTCTTGATGGTATGTCCGCAGGATTTTGAGATCCAGGAACAAACTTCCATTCATTGGATTCTGATAGAGTTCTAACTTCATTTACACGGTTAGATATAAGCGTTTGCCACGGACCTTCTTTTTGGATCCAATACAGTACGACCATGGAATCGGACCAATAGACTGACTGAATTTTTTTTAACTTTAAATCTTTCTTCACTGCATTGGTTAATCTAGTCCCAATAAGACATGCTAGCAATTCTATCTTCGGAATCGATAACCCCTTCAAAGGAGCAATTCTTGATCTAGCTTGTTTTAATTGACAAGTTACGTTTCCCTCCTTTTCAGATCTAAGGAAAATAAAGTCGTATATGCAAACTTAGACGCGTCCAAAATGTATGCAGTGTTATGTTGGATTCACTAAGTTCTAAATCAGATAGTCTGCGAGGTATCTTGAGGTTTTTAATTTCTGATAACCGATCTTCCCATTTTTCAAATCTTTTAATTAAATCTTCCAGTAATTTAGAATCCCACGAGATTCCCAACTTCCTGATTTCCTGCAGAAGCAGTTTAGGAATTAACGTTATCGGGCAAGTGAAACCTATGGGATCAAATAATTGATGTCTTTTAGACAAAATTTTTCGTTTAGTAATCGGTTCATTGTTCTTCTCAGTTTCTATCAATTGGCATGACAGGATGTCATTCTTAGTATCCCACGTGAGACCTAAAACCAATACATCGTTTTCATCTACATAAGCTGAGCTATCTCCAAAGAAATCTTGCATCTCAAGAAGATAATTACTTCTCCATCCACGTAAGTCAAATTTAGCTGCTTCTAGAATTTTTTGAGACTCTCTTTTGAAACATTCTAAGCCAGCAACAGAGTCAAAACTTGTAACACAATTATCCACGTAAAATGAATCATTCGGTTTCATTGCAATTCCTTTCAAAGACTATTTGATCTAGAACGTGATTTAAAACAGCGGAAAGTAAAAAGGGGCTGCTTGAAATACCGACTCTGCAATGTCTGTACGTGATTAACTGTTGGGAATCTCCATCTTTCCACCACATAAACCGTAAAACATCTCTATCGTTTTTGTTTAGGCTTATCTGCAAGAAGGCTTGCTTGATGTCTGCAACAACTCCGATATTTCCCCACCTAAACCGATTTAAAATTGTCGGAATCATCTCAATTAGATTGGGATCCTTTTCGATGCAGTCATTCAATGATACGGAGCTGCTAGTTCTAGCGGAACCATCAAACACAGGACGAACTTTAGTGGTAGAGTTCTCTTTAAATATCGCTCTATGCGGCATATAATGTATACCCAACTTTTCCTTCAACTTATCCTGATCAACTTGTTCAATGATACCTTCTTTTCCCCATTGATTGAAAACCTCCTCATAGTCAGTTAGTCGATTCTTTGATATAAGAGATCTTACTGTAAGTCTTTTTTAAGTTAATTCTTTATTATCGGGACAAGAAGGATGTCCTTGTAACCAAGGTAAATGAATCTTGTTTCTGCCACTACTGTCTCTGTTAAGTGTTTCTCTTTCAAAGCCAGTTCTTGGGTCTCTGTTTTAGTGCGTTTTTCGCCACTATCTTTAATACTCAAAGTATGTAAACTCCAGAGATCTTCAATTTTTGCGTTACTCACGTGAAGTGACAATACTAACATTGAACTGTTTCCCAAAGCAATCTTTTTTCTTACATTCGCCCATTACTGTCCGCCCCAACAGAGTATAAACGGCAACTAAGCCTCCTGAAAGATGCTTTATGTTCCCCCTTAATAAATCTCCCGCACAGTCAGCTCCAATGAGTAAACGGATTTCATCCGAATTATTTTCATATAGACAAGATTTATTATTTATAACTGTACCACTTATTAAAATACCAAGGTCTTTTAATTGGTTTAAGCAATGCGAATCATTCAACTTAGGAATAGAAGCACGAATTTTATTTTCGTCTAAAACTTCTAATTCACAATTAAAGCTTCCATCTGTATTGGCGAGTTTAACGAGATATTTTTGGTTCTTTTCTGTGTGTGTAATTAATTCCTTCGAATAAACCATGATTTACAGATATTTCCCCCTATCTTCTTTAATTTCAACTGATTAGCAACAAATTTAGACACATAACTTGTTTGGCTACCCATGTTTTTAATTAATCCTACAAGATATTTTATATTGTTTTCCGTAATGTACACTATCAAAGTTTGAAGATAAACTTCACTTAAACAGTTATTATTCGAAAGAACAGTGTTCTGAGAAACTTCCTTTATTTCAGCAATTACGGCATTATCACTCGACTGTTTTTTGTCAAAGTAACACATTATTTCCACATGTCTTTTGTTGCCACATGTGCTGCACTTTCCTTTTGAAAAACATCGAGAAGAAATATGACCAGATTTCAAGCGCCGGAAACAAATTCCGTTTTTAATCAAAACTGATTTCTTGTTTTCATATGGCAAATCCTTTCCGTATAAAAAATCTTTGCTTAAACGTGAATCCTTTCCACAGAAGGTACAATGTTTAGATTTGAAGGCCAAATTGCTCGTTAATACCTCAGAAGCTTTTACGGGACGCGACTTTTCTTTTTGTTTTTCTAATCGCGCGCCAGCCGGTTTGGAATTGAAAGTGCAACTCTGTTTTTCCTTTAGCCATTAACCGTTTGTGCAAAAAGCCGATTAAATCATTAATAGAATACTATCTCGTAATTCTTTATTACATTCGAATATTAAATCACTCGGTAATGCCTTTAAGATTACATGTGCTAATAAGGCGCTGAACGTGTTCGAACTTACACCTAACGATTCCAAGCTTCCAAATATTAATTTGAATTTTATCAAACAATTTTCGAAAATTTACTACGTCACTAGAACGTTTAAATGTGGATATTTCTAGTAACTGTTTCATGTGTGTGTTTATCAAAAATGCTTTCCTTCCAAATCTTTCTTCAAGTAACGAAACAGCTTTTTTATAATTGTCGCTTCAAATAGAAAAACCTTCTATAGTTTCCAAAGCAGTTCCAGCTAAATGGGCTTTTAAGTAATAGAATTTACTAACATCGTCAAGTGATTTGTTATTATGTATCGATGTTTCGAATGAGTTCCAAAATGTAAAAGCTCCGTTTTTAAGAACATCGTTTGGATGCAAGATGGTGCACCTCCACATATAACGAGGTTTGTTAAAGGGTCCTGGAACAGCATTTTGGTGATCGCATCATCTCACACCATTTTCCTTTTCCGTGGCCTCCGCGACCCCACGATCTGACGCCTATGGATTTCTGGTTTTGGGGATATCTCAAATCAAATCAGTTTACCTGTGCAATCCGCAAACTTTGTCGGATTTAAAGAATTCTACACCGCGTGAGATTGCAAACATCTCTCATGCCATGTGCGTTCAGCGGTATTGTCCACCGTCTCCCGATGCAATGCATACTTGCCTGTGATGGCACCCTTGTGGAAAAGGTTTGATCTAAATAAAGCCATTCTTTTGTCCGATATGTGTTATCATCAGTGATTGGTGTCTTGTCTCTGTCATAAGCAAATTTTCTGAATGCTCCCAGATCGTGTTTCGTTGGCCGGTTTTCAGAACTCTTTTTTGTGTATGCGTAACACGCTAGTTTTTGGACATATTGGTACCGTTCCAACGCTAGTTAGGGTTTTCGCATGCGCTGAACATTTTGCGATCGGAAAACATTGGCGTTGCCATTCGACATTTTCGAGTTTCTGTAACTATAACCGTAATCGTGAGCGCCCCTGGGTTGCCGTTCACAGAATCTCGAGCGCATACTTCCGAATAACTCATCTCGATCGGTTAACCGGAATGGACGCTAGAAGTGCAGATCTTGGCAAAGTTTTTTTATGACCACCCTGTATATATATAGAGAGAGAGAGAGAGAGAGAACCTTAAAATAAATTAATTAACATTAAAACATATAAAAACATAATTTATTAATTGTGTTGTTTTGCTGTGTTAGCTGTGAAAAAAAAATATCGTGGAATTGTATAATCAGTACAATAACATTTGTCGAATTTAATTACACGTATATAAGGAAATAATTTTTCTGGTTTCATATATCCATCTCGAATGCCTACAGCATCATTTTTGTTCAAAGTTCTGAGTTTCATATTGAATACTGAGTATTTTTATATAGAGATATAAAATGTGAGATACATTTAAAAAAAGTGAAATTAAATAATTCAATCATATCTACGTGTCGTTGTTACGCATTTCGAAATTTTCGGTAATTGAATTTTAAAATCAATTTTATTTTTCTTCAGATAGATTTCCAGGATTAAAAATTAAGTAAAACAGTAACCTTAATGTAGCGTACATCTTGTATAAAAAATCTTTCGAGAACGATTAGACACAGGTACCTCTTCCTCAAGACGGGAAAAAAAGAATTGCGAAATGGAAGGAGCGACGATCAAATTTGCATCAAAAGCAATGAGCAAAGCAAAATGAACACGTGCGTAACGCCATCTGTCGAGAAAAGCTGTAACTGAATGTGAAAAAATAAGGTATTAGATTCTAAAAGCGTTAGATAAGACTAGACTGGAATTAGTATAATTAATTAAAGAAGATAAATTATTGTGTACGTGAAAAGCTTCAATGAAATTCAATTCGCCCACTGTAGAAGCTTTGCGAATAATTTTTGCCGATCCGAAGTCAAAATTATGATTATATTTCCAACTACAACCAGCTTATAATGTTTCAATCATGGTGTAATTTCGATATTTATAATCATTTCGTATTTCTCTTTGATGTCGTAATTGAGTGCTAAACACTAAGTAAGCACACTGGGATTTCTTGTATTTGAGTTAATAAAGTGAATTAAGTAATGGCATCTTTTACAGGGTACAGTGGAATACAAAGGAAAAGAAGCTCATGCTTCTGCTTATCCTTGGCAAGGGCGGAATGCTCTGGACGCCGCCGTCGCCTGCTATCAAAATATAGCCTTGCTTAGACAGCATATAAAGCCTACATGGAAGATTAATGGTAAGGATAAGACTGTTTGATATTTCTTAACGATCCTGCATTTAATTCAATATAAATACGTATACACATACGTATATATGTTTAAAGGTAAAAATTTTGATTTAAATTTTTCACTGAAGTATTTTATTTTTTCACTTTAGTTTTCAATTCTTTAAATAAAATAGAATTGTCTTTATTTAAGGTTCAAGATTCTAATTAGAGTTCACTTTGTTTTTTCCTTGCTTGGGGAAGGGCCAGAATTTTCGAATGAACTGTTATTATTAAAATACATCAAAAGGGTTCATGGGCTAATTCTGGGTACAGAAAAGCAGGGATTTCAACTGATTTCAATGTTCCTACCCCCTGAGGAAGTGGTATTGAAATTGATTGAATTCCTCTTCTGTTTTTGTTCGTTTTTCTTTAAATTTCATTCATTTTTTGAATTGGAGTATTTCTTGTTTGAAAAGTTTTGGTTTTAAGTTTTTTTTAATTCTGTGTAACATTTAATGGATTATTTGAAATTTATTAATTATGAATTCCAATTTAGTCTTTGTGAAAAATTAGTTGTAAATTTCTTGCTTTATGTCCTTAATGATATTTTTTAGCAGCTTATTGTGTGAAAATACTAGGCATGTTTATATATATATATATATATATATTAAATTGTTTTGTAATTATATAAATATATGCCAGTAAATTTGCTCAAGTTCCATTCTTAAAGTTTTGATTTTTCATTGCACCTAAAAAATCATTTCTACATAAAAACGCATTACCGTCTTTCCTCACGCATTTTGCCTTTTAGCGCCAGTCTCTGAAAAATTAAAAAATATTTGCGCAATTTTTCCTCTTCCTCAATGCATTCGGAGAACGAGCTGAGTTCGGAGATTGATCACAGGAATTCGCCTGCTCAGAGCTTCCCTAAATTTTAAAAGGGATTCGTTCACATAGTGATTATTTTTTCTTCTTACTAACGGAAACAAACTCTCGCAAATTACCTCCAAAGGTCACGCCGAACATTTCTCTTACAACCATTGGACTTTATGCCAGTATAATATAAGAACCGACTAATCGTAGCCAAGTACACACGAACTAACATTCAACCTAAGATTCTGCTGAGTCAGCTGCAGATTTATCTTATGGATATTTTGAGGTTTAAGGATAGCAGAGACAACTTGGGAGATTCAAGTTAAAGGAAAATAGAAATGAAGCTGCTGTATTAGATATTGTAATTCTAATATTACTACGTACTCTTATTGGAATGTAGGTTTCTTTTAAAAATAAAATATTTTGATAATTACCTGTAGTTTATTCATGACTGCGTTTCAATTATCATGTTCTTACTGTAACCACATCCTTTAGAAATTAGTTCATTCCCATAATTTCCTCTCCCGATTTTTTGGAAGATAAAATTATTAAAAAAATTATCTTATGAGAGCACCACATGCTTTCCCTGTACAGCCTATTAAATTGTGCACTATTTTTGCTGCATTTCAATTAAACGTATGCGCTCGAATTCATTAGAGATATATTTCTGTTTCAATTAATTCAGTTCTCACTTCGCAGAAAGGCGAAAGTACATAAAAGCTCAAAACAACTTCATTAAATTGTAAAATACAGAAAAACATAAAACACCAAATGCAGTTAAAAAACATTTAAAAACAATTAAGAAAAACATTTTGTATATTAAAATTACCGTTTCTACGCCAAAACTAGTAATTCGGCCAGCGGACAGGAAGTTAGATTTTTCGACACGCAAGACTGAAAGTTTACTTTTGGTCCCGCTCGGAAAAAAGACACTTAAGTTGGTACACAAACTGACACAATTCACTATTCTATTAAGAGTTTCAAATGTAAACTAATGGCGACCTCGTTAGGCTTAGTATCACTTAAACAATTTTTTAATTGCTGACAATTCTACAACATGCATTCTATTACATGCAGATTAAATAAAGCCATAAAAACCTTAAACGAAGATAAGAAGAACATAATGCAATGATTTTTAAAGCAAAAAAATATACTATTTACCAACATATAAGAATAAAAAAATTGAGCTCACTGAACCGAGTAACAGAACATATATATATATATATATATATATGTGAATACATATATATATATATATAATTCACTATAAATTATAAAAAGAAAACTCTCCGTATTACATCTCCAAGCAACGGAAATTCAATTTGAAAACATTATTGAAAAGGTATTTTTCAGAATTTAAAAAATTTATAGAATTTTCAGTCCTCCTTGCTTTAAACACATGGAAAAACTAATCGACATATGGAAAAACTAAATCGCAAAAATGCCAAAATCAAAAGTAAACTTTTTAAGCATTGAAAAACCCGTTATTGTTATTGATAGCAGTTTAATCGACTTATCAACTGGATAAACCAATCTACCATCAATTAACAGTAACCAAAATAAGACAGAGTGTTTCATCTTACTTCCAAGTAAGCGTAAAATTATTTGCTAGATTCAAATCACTAATTGATACTCAATCAAAATAAAGATATTAGTCACTAAACCAAAGGAATGCTCTTCAAAAGCAAATAATCTTTAAGATCAAAATGTTTTCACTAAAAACACAATTAATCTGAACGAGACGCTTACTTTAGACAACATATCCCCTACACTCTCTTTTTATTTCAAATACAAAAGTAAAAAAAAAAGTAGATTCAAGAACAAATTTTAAAAATCATAAGAAGATTAAAAGTAATAATCCATAAAATTAAAGTTAAAACTTTAGTAGAAAAGAAAATTGAAAAACCAAACTAGTAAGCAAAAATTAACCAACTTGCTTTAAAATTTTAAAAACAAATGACTGGAATGCAAGTAGTATTAAGAGATAGAAGCAAAAAGGGTTGTCGTAATAAGTAGTTTTCTGTTGAAGAAAGTTTAGCCTAAATTGGCGACAAAACTGCAAAGTTGGAGATATAATACTCAGAGAGCAGGCTGTTATTAAAAATAGAGCTAAAGCTGCTATTAGTTTGAATTTATATTCATAATGTTTCATTATATATATATATATATATTCATAAACTTTTGGTGTGGCCGATTGGAACCAAAAGGGAGGTGCACAACTACATGTTATAGCATCAAGGAAACACAATCGCTATTGAATTCATTTTAAATACATGTTATAATTCGTTTTCGGAAAAAAAAAGAATCCTTTATCCTGTCTGTACGTACAGATGTCACGCAAGACAGACATCTGTACCCCAGACACCAGATACCCGACGAAGAGGCCGGTGATCTCCAATCTAGCTCCACCCCAGACAGAAGAACAGACACAACAGTACCAGTACGGTCCCTGCCAAGCCTGAACCAACCTGAGAATAAACTCGGGCTCCAGTCCTGTGAAGACAACTTATATGCCCCCGTGGTTGAGACTGTCTAAGTACAGATCCTAGCCAGTACTTTCCAGGAATTCTCCTGAGTCAACCCCCGGGGGGATGTCTGTACGTACAGATGTCAAGCAAAAATGTCGTTCAAATGGTTTCGAAAGCGGTTAAATTGGATATTTTCGTTGAAGTATGATACCCGAAATTTTTCGCGATTGTAATAATTCCTTTACTTCTTACAAGGGAGTAAAAAAGGCAAAAACTACCCGAGGAACATAGCATGTTAATGGTTAATCTGTACATGTAATTTAACGTGATAATGCTTGTTATTAAACAAATACTTTTGCACTTTGTTTCCTAAGACCGTCATTAGCACCATAAATTTTATATAAACATTTCTACTGGAAAATAAGCCAAAAAAGCCCGTTAAATATTTTCTGTTGTATTTTCTGTGGATTGAATTAGAAACTTTGATTGCAATAAACTCTTCTATGATTAATTGCCAATGAGGAAAGATACCTTCAAGAAGAACAATCTAAGACAGAGTAACCTGTATTTACTTCATACTTACACATGAGGAAACCGTTCAACCGCGAGTGAGAACCCGAGCCGAACCATTAATACGGGAGTTCTCAATCGTGGGGACTTCTCCTCAACGAGGGGGAGATTAACGGCCGCCTGGATTTAATAGACTGTCATAACTGTAATGTGTGTAATAACTGTAATGTCACATATGTTTCCTCTACGAAGGACTGTACGTCGAAAGGAACAATTCTCAGAACTCGCACATTTCTACGAAACCTACGTAGCTAGGTTACCATTTTCACTTGCTACAAAGAATTGAACACCAAACAGTAATCGATTATCCCTGAGATTTGGATCACGTGATCCTTCAGAAGTAGAACTTCCGTCTGATTGGTTGATCCCTACCCGGGACAGAGCTGCAGCAGAAACATTTTCGGCGAGGCTTCAAAAAATCCCGCATAGCCGGTACATCCTTTCCGTAACTAGACGGGAATTCGCTTCCAGTGAAGTTGCTTTTCGTAGGAATCCTCACCCTTAACCAGTCCTACCAGAATCTCGTTCTCAGAAAAGTCCCGTCTAGCAGGGAACGTCGCTAGATGTGATAACCTGTTTAGAGGCTTGCCAGAATGAAATGTTTGACTTAGCTTGGTTTAGCTTGATTCATAACTCTAAAGAGGTTTGCCAGAATGAAATCTTTGGCTTTAGCTTGATTCAGTTTGACTTCAGAGAGCTACTAGATTTCGCTAGTAAAATCAAAATAAAGGGAAAATGTTCTTGATAAATTTTAAAAAGTTCCATTTCCGGTACATAATATAACGCGATAATCTTGAGTTAGAAAAAGCGAAAATAAAAAGAAAACAAAATGTGTGTGGCCTAGATTTACTTCAGCTTATCAGTGTTTGTTAATGTTTAACAATGTTTCTCCCTAAAACACTGCGTTACTGTGAAGTTTTTTATTTTTTGTTAACTTTAGAGTTCATTGTTGCGCAAAATTTAAGCTATGCTGTGAAAGCAAAACAATCAAATAATTGACTCATCTTCGCTGAATCGTTTATTTATCGTTTAATTTAGTTTAATCTTCTCGCTGGGCCAAAAATGTACATATAACTTTAAAGCTGGATTTTTTTTTAATTTTTGAATTCTCCCATCCTCATTCCCATGCAGTTATCCTAGCGAGTTTCAAGCGTTCGCTTATTCGATATTCGTGAGAGAATCGAGGATTCACTAGGCTATAACATAACACGATAAGGATGTGTGTCATCGGCCATCAATAAAGCTTTGTGTTGCCACTTTGCAAAGTGTAAGATATTTATGTTTCAAAGTTAAGCACAAAATTTGGCGGTATAAAGGAAGTGTGTTGCCACTCGTAATAGTCTTTCGAATCTAATAAACAAACTCGGCGATTTGAAAGAAATACATTAATTCTTTTCAAATTAAAATATTGTTACGAAATGTCCTGGCGCGGTAAGATAGCTTCCCCGCAAAGCAGGTTTAGGGTTGCGATATTTGGCGTGAAATCGCCCATTTGGCGACAAAATTGGCCATATGCCATGGATGGATGGAGAACCTTCTGGAACGAATTCTTACTGATTTAGCCCAGAATGTTTTTGAACGCAAGCCAAAAGCTATATAAACTCTGCTGGTACGCGGCGAGAGAGTCAGTGCGAAGTCAGTGCGTAGTCTAGTGCCGAGTTGGTCGTCGAGCGCATCGAGCGAATCTCTTAGTGTATCGCGAGGCAGTGCATCGTCGAGTTTTAGCTTAGAGTGTGTTGAGCTTCCAGAACTATCGAACCGAATCGGGAGCCGTACTCTAGTGTATCGTCGAGTGCATCGCGACTTGTAGCGTGGAGAGTCTCGAGAGTACATAAAGTTCCGAGAATGACTGAGCAGAGTCGGGAACGGTACTCTGGTGCTTTGCTGTGAAGCTGTCTACACCGTTATAGCCTGATAGCCTGAAGGCTGTGTTTATAATAGTTCTTCGACGACTGTAAACGTGCTTTTGGAGCTGTCTTATAAAATACTGGCCAACAAATTGTGTCTTGATACTTTGTCAAGTGTCGTCGTCTTTATTCACTCCAAATCCGCGAACCCTTAAGATACGTAAGAAGAAGAAGAAGAAGAAAACGTAATAATATGTTTGTAGTCCACGTGGCAGCAAAGCGCAATATATTTAGTAGTCCAAAGGGGCAATTTGCCCTGAAGGACTATTAATTTCGCTTTGGCATTTTGTGTTGAAAACTGTAAAAGGCGAATCGCTTTTCAAATTGTTGCCACCAAATATTATCGCCCTGTATTATATTTAAAGAAATTAAATAATGAAGAATCTACATGAATGTATGTATGTTTCTCGAATTTTGATAAAACAACGGTATATAAAGGCATCAAAATTTGAATAACGTAATCTTCCATAGAATATGATCCATGTGGAAGCCCTAATTTGAATTTGAAATTTGTTTTATTATCGATTTCATATTTTGAAACACTTCAACAAATTTTTGATTAAAAAACTAAACGATTTCAAAGCGAGGAATGGCAACACTGTACCAAAAAAATATATATATTTCCAGCGCTCGAGACTCTGTATCGGAAATTCTAAGGATATGCTTATTTTAAAATTATTTTGCGATATTTCTATTGAACTGAATTTTATGGTTTGAATGCGTAGAACATGACATTTAATAAATAAAGGTAATACACAAAACGTTAAAAAACGCCCCTTTGGGCATTTGGTAATTTAAATTTTGAAACCTTTCAGATTTTTTTTTTCTTTTTTTTTATTTTATTGTTATTGTTAAGAAGTTTAAAAGCACTAATCGCAGATTCATTTAAATTATTATTAATTACTAATTGGACTCTCGAAATTACACTAGGTGGATTCTTTAAAATAATCTAGATATTTAACGGAGAGTGCCCGTTTTTTCTGTGTTTTTTAATTCATAGAAATCTGCAATTTCTTTGGAATTTTGGTGATATTTTACACACTTGACCTTCAAAGCAAGAGGAAGGTCACTGTTTATACAAGATTCTGGAACCACCCCACGGGGTTCTCTATAAGAGCATTTATATTAGATTTTGTGCTTGCTTTTATTATATATTTTACGTTGTGCTTGCTTCACCTATCTTCAGAACGCTGTCGTTGTTGCGTTCCCGCTATGAATGAAAGTCACACAGGCTAAGCAAGGAACATACAAATGTTTTTTTGTAAAAAAATAAATATTAATATAACTACACAGTTGGAATTTGAAAATTACCTCACCCATATCTTGGGCTCACATCGCCATTGTTGCACTGTCGCGGTCAACTCTAATTAAAACCGATAGATGGCGCCGTGTTCTGTTACTGTTTAGAACGGTGTAGCTGTGTTTCCAGAACAGCGTAAATTAAACTTTAAAGCAGAATTTAGGCTCTCTCTTTATTAGTTTTCTTGCGAATATTTCGACAACGGTAAAGTGGATGGTGATTTTCTAAAAGCTCATTTTCTGGGGGGGGGAGACATGATCAATAACAAAGCAAGTTCTTCCTAAAGCCGTTATATGGTGCCATGTTAGTTCTACCATTTAATCAGATCTGAAAGAGACTGTGTGACAAAAGTTAAATTTTACAGGAGCAACAAAAATCTATCCTATTTCTCACAAAAATGCCAGAAGTTTGAAAAGCGCTGAATCACATGGATTTTAGTTACATCCATCTCTTAATTTTTGGTTGTTGACTTCTGTCATCCTTGTGAGGAATGGAATCCTGAAAAAGTTTGACCTCTGTTACGGATCTTCTTTTTACAGATTTCGATTCAATTTTATTCGAGCTTGGTGTAATTTTGCACAATTCACCTTGAACCAGAATAAGAGGAAAATCACTGTCTGCTTCAGATTTAAAAAAAAACTATCTCCATCCCCCTAAATGAAGCCTCTTCACTCTACGTAAAGCTTGGGCAACGCCGGGTACTCAAGCTATAACATATCTCGAAATATGCTAAAAACCAGTCTTAAACGTCCTCAATCCTCTTTTGTCCTGTAATTTGTGTTCTGCCCTTGCTGTAACCCTCCATCTATTTTTGCTTTTTCCTCGAAGTAAATTTGCGTGACTCAGATCCATGCTTGCGCTCCCCCCCGCTCCTTTTCTTCTTCGTTTTTTTTTTTTAAATCTGAGGATTTAATTTGCTACTTTTGCCTCTTTCACTCTCAGTTTATTCAGTTTATTTGCCGAATTCCTGCATTCTTTCTGCCAATTACTAACCGTCTCAGGTTTCTTACTGTACAAATGCACTTTTCTTTATCTCATTATACAGGGTGTTTATAAAGTCCCGGACCCATTTTTATGTTTAATAACTCATAAAATAATGAAGATATAAACAAACTTATGGCATTTATTGATGGAATAACTTATATATTTTCCTTTTCAAGTTTGAATATCTTTACTTTTGTAAATATCGTCTGCGCGTGTGGTTCATTTCAGATAATTTCATTTTCCAGTCTAAATATCTATACTTTTCTAAATATCGTCTGCTTATTAATTGCTTATTAATTAAAATAATAATCTGAAAACCCAATAAATACTGTGAAGCACAAAGGAATTCCTCAAAGGTTAATGTGTGGTGTGGACTAATGCGCGACCGAGTCACTGGGCCTTTCTTTTTTACAGAAAAGACGGTCTCATCAATCGTATACTTAGACATGCTGGAAAACTTCGTATTTCCACAACTAGAAGAGCTTCAGCCCCATGCCTTTTTGCAACAAGATGGTGCACCACCTCATTGGGGTATCATCGTTCGTAGTTCTTTGAATGACCATTTAACAGGAAGATGGATTGGGCGAGGAGGTCCAATTCCTTGGCCACCCAGAGCATCTGATATAACGCCGCTGGACTTTTTCCTTTGGGAATTTGTAAAGGACAACGTTTACAGGAGGAGAATGTCGAACATGTATGACCTAAAAGCCAGAATGACAATCGCACTATCCTTTGTGGATGCCGACATGCTTGCCGGTACCTGGTGTGAAATTGAATATCGACTTGATATTCTCCGTGCGACGAAGGGGACACACGTGGAAGTTCATTGATAAGGGTCATGAAACTTTTTCAGTCTATCTAACCATTTATGTTATTAATTTTAATTTATCTTTATTATTTTATGAGTTATTAAACATCAAAATAGGTCCGGGACTTTATAAACACCCTGTATATTCGATTGGTAGAAGTCCATCAAGTGAAATAAGAAATGAGGAAGGATACCATGATTCATTTATTAAATATAGAGTTACACTTTAACCCCGCTATAATGACTTTCAAGTGGTTGCTTGTACGAAGTAAAAAGGAAGTATTGTAATCGCGAAAAATTCCGGGTACCCTGTTTCAACGAAAATATCCATTTTGACCGCTATCGAATGCAATTTAAAGATCTTTTTGCGTGACACCTGTACACAAGGACATAATAAAAAATATCATATCTATTAAAGCATTTTTCCCCAAACGAATTACAAAACTGATTTAAAATGGATTCAGAAGAGATTTTTTCGTGCCGTCTGTAAGTACGTACGTATGTAGGCATCTCACATAGCTCAAAAACAAGTAGCCTCAGAACATTGAAATTTGGTATATAGGACTGCTATAGCATGTAGTTGTGCACTTTCCTTTTTGGTTGCAATCGACCGTACCGAAAGTATATGGATACGTGTGTGTGTGTGCCGAATCTGTTACTGGGCTCCGTGAGATCAGTCTTTTATTCTTATATTCTTATATGTTGGTAAATTGTGCATTTTTGGCTTTAATACTGATTGAAATATGTTGTTCTTATCTTCCGGTTAAAGTTTTTATGCCTTTAGTTAACCTGAATACAATAGTTGTACAATTATCAACAACTGAAAAGTTGTTTCAGGGCGGCTAAGCCTAATCTTTCTGCCATAGCAGGCATATTTATTTACATTTGAAACTTAGAAGAACAGTGGATTTGTTGCCAATCTAGAGAAACTAGTCGCAACAAAAAAGGCAACGCCTTTTTTTACTATTGCGAATTAAATCATGCTTAATCCATTCTGGAATTATCATTAAAGTTATTAAATTATTCCATATATTATTGACTCAGCATAGCGTTCACAACAAAATAAGTGAGTTTCTACGTCTTCATTGTCTTTTTGCCAGATGAGACCGAAAGTAAAGTTTCAGTTTTGTGCACCGAAAAATCTGCCTTCTTGCCCGCTGGCAAAATTGCTGTTTTTTTTTTTCGTATAAATTCTAATTTTAGTCGTAAAATTTTTTTCAAAATTGTTTTAGCTGTATTTATGTTTTATATTTTTCAATTTTTAATAAAGATATTTTGAGGTTTTATGTATTTTTGCCTTGTCGCGAAGCGAGAACTGAATTAACTGAATGAGAAATATATCTGTAATGAAATTCGAGGAAATAAGTTTGAATGAAACGTAGCAAAAATGGCTTATAATTTAATATTCCGTACAAGGACGTCATGTGGTTTACATATCAGATTTTTTTTCCATTCTATCCAATGTGTTTGGTAAATTCATTGCCCTTTGTTTGAAATTTTTGTTCACATATTCGCAAATGGCAGCTTCTTTGAATGGCGAATCGTTTCATGAGGGGCGCTTTTCCAACATCAATAAGCTCCACTTTTCACAATATTTTCCTCGCATTCAATTTTTTTTTCCATGATCAGAAATTGTAGAGTTTCGTTTTTTTTCACATGGTACCAACTGTGAATTTGGATAAACTGTATTTCTAACAACTATCGATTTGGCTGTATTTATTCTGTATCTTTTCAATAATTCACCTTATCTTTAGAGCAGAAGCCTTAAGTTTATAGCTTGCTATGCGTATGAGATTTTTGACACAAAAACAGAGTGCAGAGTGTTTAGTCAAATAATATTTAAGAGTTTGGCTCTTCTTAGAAACGATTAAAAAGGGAAGCTAATTTCGTCAACTACAATGTCTCATCTAATATCTAATGACAACACAATCATTCTCTTCACGATATATAGGGTTGCAATGCAAAGATTCAGTAACTTTTACAAAGATTAATGCCTCATGACTTGCAAAAAAGCTGAAGAATGCAAAACCCAAATTCAAAGGGTAGAACTTAGACAGCATTTACTTTCAAGGAAAAAAACCGATAATGATAAACGAAGAAGAACCAGTTGTGAAACCCGTAAGCACATAAAATTCATCACTTCCTTTTGACCTGAATAACGAATATTTGAAAGTTTGTATTAAAGCATTAACCTTGAATGGAGCTACTTATGGTGGCAGCTCAGTCAAAGCATTTGAATGTAATCACAGAATCTATTCATGTTTTTTCGGTTCAATGGTTATATACCATACATTATGTCTTAACATATGATTATTTTATTCTTTTTCTCATAACGGAGTATCACACTCTCAAACAGCCTTTGTTTAGTACCGGAAAAAAAAAGAAAGAAAGAAAAAAATTTGAAATGTCTCAGATTTTAAATTAAGTCCAAAGCGGCGTTTTTTTAACGTTTTATGTGCTACTTTTATTTATTAAATATCATGTTCTTCGCACTTAAACCAAATTCAGTTCATCAGCAATATCGCAAAATAATTTTAAAATGAGTATATCTTTAGAATTTCCGATACACAATTCCGCGCGCTTTAGATAAAAAGGTTTTTTTTCCTCTTAGAGTGTTGCCATCGCTCGCCTTTAAATCGTTTGAGTTTGCTCATAAAAAATTCGTTAAAGTTTTACAAAATA
The DNA here is from genome assembly GCA_000611955.2 of Stegodyphus mimosarum. Taxonomy (NCBI): domain Eukaryota; kingdom Metazoa; phylum Arthropoda; class Arachnida; order Araneae; family Eresidae; genus Stegodyphus; species Stegodyphus mimosarum. The sequence goes on from KK113747.1 coordinate 116,163, forward strand.
TGAAATAGATAATAAAATAAATTCCAAATTCCAAATTTGGGCTTCCAGATGTCCATATTCGAGTGAAAACGTACATAATTCAAAATTGGATGGCTCTAGGTACCGTTGTTTTATCACAATGCGAGAAACATGTATACATTTATGCAGATTCCTCATTATTTAATTTCTTTAAATATAATATAGGGCGATAATGTTTGGTGGCAACAATTGAAAAGTGAATCGGACATTTATAGTGAATCAACGCAAAATGCGAAACGAAAACAATAGTCTTTCAGGGACAAAGCCGCTTTGGATTAAAAAAAGGTGAAAGTAAAGAGAAAAAAAAAAAAAAATCTGAAATGTTTCAGATTTTAAATTACGTCCAAAGGGACGTTTATTTAACATTTTGTGTGTTACCTTTATTTGTTAAATACCATGTTCTTCGCACTTAAACCATAAAATTCAGTTCAACAGTAATATCGCAAAATAATTTTAAATTGAGCATATCTTTAGAAATTTCGGTACACGCTCTCACGCGCTGGAGATAAAAATGTTTTTCTGTACAACGTTGGTATTGCTGGCTTTGAAATCTTTGAGTTTGTTAATGAAAAATTCGTTAAAGTTTTAGAGAATATTGTTACGAATTTCACATTTATTTGGCTATTTATTTAGAACTGTAATTAAAATTCCTTTTTATTTTCCCGTGCAACGCACGCAGACGATTTTTGAAGAGAAAGCTACGTCAAAAAAAAAAAAAAAAAACATGCATACATTTATGCAGATTTTTCATTTTTTAAAATTTAATGCAGAGCGATAACATTTAGTGGCAACAATTTGAAAAGTGATTCAACGTTTTAATGATTCAACGCAAAACGCCCAAACGAAAGTAATAGTCCTTCGGGACTAAATCCCTTTGGACTAAAAATTAATTAAAAATTGAAAAAGCTGAATGGGTTCAGATTTTAACTAACGCTGAAAAGGTTGTGTTAAGGTTTTTTTAGGCTTTCACTGAGTTCGCAGGCTACTAGTAAGCTGTTGCACTCACGCCTGCTAATCTATTTCTTTTTATCTTTTTATATTTATTATTAAGCACCGTTTCTTTCCCACTTACGCCATACGCAATTCAACAACAAAATTTAAAAAAAAAAAAAAAATTAAAGTAGCATAGAATCATATGTTTAGAATTTTTCAGTGTTTTGATGCATATGTTTAGCATGCATTTTTCTATTTTTTCACTTTTTTCCCCTTTTATCATATCAATGTCCAATTTTCTTAGTAAGATGCTTTGCAAAACGTTTTTTTTTTTGGCTTTTTATTATTGACGTTTTTTATGTTAACTTTATTTACTAAATATCCCGTTCTTCACGCTTCGCCACTTAAAATTCAATTCAACAAGAAAATCACAAAATATTTAAAAACAGCATATCTTAAAAATTCCCAATAGGCAGTTTCGCGCATAGGGAATAAAAAAGGCTTATTCCGTATAGTGTTGCCGCTGCTCGCTTTGAGACCGTTGAATTTGTTAATAAAAAAACTCTAAAAAAACTCATTAAGGGTTTACAAAATATGAAAAATTAGAAATTCACAATTCAGGCTTCCAAGTGCCCCTTTTAGGATGGAGGACTACGTTATTCAAAATTTGATGGCCTTAGGTACCGTCGTTTTTTTACAGTGCGAGGAACATACATACATTCATGCAGATTCTTCGTTATTTAATTTCTTTAAAAATAATAGGGCGATAATATTATTTGGTGACAGCAATTTGAAAAGTGATACAGCCGTTTGCAGTGTACGACGCAAAATGCCGTTTCGAGGCATTTCCCGCGCGAGACTGTTTATCGATAATTCTAAAAAATATGCTGATTTTAAATTTTTTTAGAACCCAAAAGGACATTAGCTCAAATGCTTTCGAAACTTATGTGCAGGTAAATGAAAAAAATCATCCCTGAAATTAAAAAGGGGTCCATATGGGACCCAATAATCGAAAGGAAGTGTGAAAGGCGATTTTTGCTATCATAGCATGAAGCATGCTTTTTTTATATGTTATTTAAAACATAAAATGTAATAACTTCAAAAATTAACATAATAATAACATAATTTTTTAGCTGAGTCGTAGTGTTTCATTTTACAGTTTTTTATTTTTCGCCTGAGTTACATCTCCTTGTAACATTATACTAGTTCAATTACAGTATGATATGTTTTACGCATGCTGTGTTATATTTGCTAAATTTTTTCATAAAATAATAATACTGAATTGAAGTGACTTTCAAAAGCTTTTACCGTTATTTTACATAGGTATGCTCAGTTGGGTTGCATCATCAAAGTGCATAAAAACATAAATTTTATTTTTAAAATTTCTAGTAAAATTTTAAACGTTTTTCACTTCAGACTTATATAACTATCCTATGTGTAACTTAATACGAGGCAGTTTCTCTTAGAAAGTCCTTCACGAAGGTATCCTTTTTTTTGTGCAGATAGCCCTCGAGTGCTTTACCGTAATTAGATAAACCAAACCAATGAACCAAAATTTGGTTAAGTGTTACCTCAGTCTAAATATATAAAATATATCTCAGTCTAAATATATAAAATAAAATATCTCAGTTTAAATATATAAAATAAAATATCTCAGTCTAAATATATAAAGTAATATAAAATCGGCTAACAAAATTTTATTTCTTATTTACCTCTTTTGCTTTTAACCATTAGATATAAGGCAGCGCAAGCCAAATATCTGGCCATGACCAGGATGTATAAAACTGGCATATGATACATTAAATACCTTACTACTGAAATTTGACATAAATGACCGGACAAGAAGTAACATGAAAGAGAAATGATTAAAGCAGGCGTCGGTGACCTTTCTTTGGCTGTAGGTCAAAACCTACCAAAATGTGTGTATTAAGATGATGTTTCGAATCACTGGTATTTTTTATTTTAAAACAGTTTTTTTTGGTGAATTATAAGATAAATTTTATTGAAAAAATAATTATAATACGTTGCAAACCTACAAATTATAATTATAATTATTATAAAACAAACGTAGCTGAATGAACTTTATTTTTCTCTTCGAAATAAATGGCTTCGCTGATGCTGAACTTGTGACGTCAAGTTTGGTTAATAGTTAGTGGTTTAAGGCGAATACAAGCATCGGAATTTTCGGTAGTTAAACTTCTCCTGTTCTTATTTAAAATAAATTTCGTGTGTGAAAATACTTCCTCGCATCGAACCGAATGCGGTAAAAATGACAAAGCGAATTTTTTTGGAAATATAAATTATGAAAATCGGTGCTGCCAATTTTATCGATTTGTCCTTGAAATTACATTACTTTCTTTTTAATTTTATTTTTTAAAAATAAAATGCATATTCATTACTGCAACTTAATAATCAAACAAAACTTTTGCTTATTATTACTGATTTCGGTTTATTTTTTATGCGTTCTTCAAGTCTTTGTTCCATATTTATGTTTTATAATTTATACTTACATATGATACTTTATTTTCGGACTGAAGTGGATCACTTGAAATTATGAAATGGGTCACTTGGTGGCCCGCGGGTCATAGCTGCCGAGGTTTGGATTAGAAAATAAAACTCACTGCAGTAAACTGAAAATACAAACAATAAAAATAATGATAAATAATTATCTACTTAAGATATGAAAACTTTGTCTAACAGAACGTAATTGTCATCTACCAAACTGCTTATAATGTGATCAAGCTTTTGTTATCTACAGGTGTACAAATGTTAAAAGTTTTTTAAATGTTGAATCGATACAGAGTTTAACAAAGTACATTTTGATCGTTTTCGATAAAAAAGTGTGTACAAAACTATTTGATTCTAAGAAACATGGCAAACATTTCGGGGTTCTTAATATTGTTATAAAGTTTACGATGGATTACCAAGAACTTTGTAACTAATACTGCCTAGTGGCGCCATCTGTTGAGAATATTGCGTACGGTACTTAAGCTTTTATTGTTCTTATTTAAAATAAAATTTGTGTGCAAAAAATACTTGCCTGCATTGAACCGAATGCGAACAAAATGGAAAAGCCATTTTTTTACAGTTATAAATGATGAACACCGGTGCTGCCAATTTTATCGATTTGTCCTTGAAATTACGTTACTTTTTAAAAAAATTTTTTAAAAATAAAATGCGTATTCATTATTGGAACTTAGTAATCAAACAAAACTTTTGCTTATTATTATTGATTTCGGTTTATTTTTTATGCGTTCTTCAAGTGTTTGTTCCATATTCATGTTTTATAATTTATTTTTACATATGATACTTTATTTTCGGAATTCAGGTGGATCACTTGAAATTATGAAATGGGTCACTCGGTCATCCGCGGGTGATAGTTGTCGAAGTCTGGATTAGAAAATAAAACGCATGTCAGTAAACTGAAAATACAAACAAAAAAAATTAATGATAAATAAATATCTACATAAGATATGAAAACTTTGTTTAACAGAATGTAATTGTCATCTACCAAATTGCTTATAATGCTACTCAAGCTTTTGGTATCTTTAGGCGTACAAATATTAAAAGAGTATAATTAAGCACATATTGATCGTTTTCGATAAAAAAAGTGAGCACAAAACTATTTGATTCTAAAAAACATGGCAAACATTTCGGAGTTCTTAATATTGTTACAAGTTACGATAGGTTACCACGGACTTTGTAACTAATGCTGCCTAGTGGCGCCATCTTTTGGGAATATTGCGTACGATTTGAATTGTTGACTTCTATGTTCTTATATTGTTTCCGTAGGGAAATATAAGTTCATAAATTTTATATTTATGTAACGATTATGTTGTAGAAATGTAGGAAAGCTGATTGAAAGATATTGAAATATTTCCTTCGTAGATGTTGAGATGCTGATCTATAATGGAGAGCGAATTTGGCAGCCCAGGCAGATTAAATATTCCTTTTACTTCAGTAAACATTTTGCGGCCACAGACAAATTGTCGCACAAATCGTGCTTTTTCAAGACCAGTTGCATTTTTGATATTGTTGCGATAGGGAGAAAGCAGGTAGGTAGCGTGAGCGAGAACAAAAGTAGAAGCAAAGTGCGCAGTCATCTAACATGGCTGCTTATTAAGAGCAGGATTTCGGTTCTCGAATTTTTTATTTCCGCATTAGCTATGTCTTCATCGTTATGTAAAGGTCATATAATATGAATTGATCTAGAAATGACACAGTCCAGGAAAGTTATTACTACTTTTAAAATAGAGAGGGGAAGTACTCAAATGAAATGAGAAATTAAAGGGCTATTGGTAATTTAAATTATAATTTTGATTCACATATTATATATATGTATATATACACTAATCACACCTTTGTTCTGTAGCTGTGATCACGAAAGGTGGCACTGTCCCAAATATCATCCCAGCAGAATCGTGCCTGAAAATGTTTCTGCGAGCTCCCACTAAAGCTGAACTCAGGGAACTGCAAACTAGGGTTGAAGCTTGCGTATCGAGTGCTGCAGCTGCAACTGGATGTGAAGTCAATTATAGTTTTGGTGGAAAAGGTAGTTTCAAGAATTTGGTGACAAACAAAGTCTTGAGTGGTTTATATCAGAAATATGCAGAGCGCTTAGGTCTGTAATATTTCAGCATTTCTTAAAATTCTTTCTTTAATTTTCGTACTATAAGTTACTAATTTTAACTTATAGTACGAAAGACCTTTTACTATAAAAATTGCTAATTAATATTAAAGATGTGTTCTGGCTTCAAAAGAATAAAGAATATACTTCAATAAGTGTTTCTTTATTCCCATAGTTTCGTTTTGTTTTCTGCATGAAATGTTGTTTATGTCTTTTATGGAAATTCTTATACTGTTCTGGTTAACTTAGTAAGATCTTGAAGTTAAACTTTGGCCTTCTATTGATCCAACTTTTCTCAAAAATGTTTCATAAATGAGTAAATTTTCGTTTCCGAAAGCACGAAAAATTATCAACCTCATCGCCCACATCCAATGTTAGTCATTTTCCTCAGAAAGAAGCTCTTGAAGACTTTTTGGAACGATGTAACTCAATTCGCGGGGATAAAATTGTTATTTGTGCAAAACTTTACGTTTGTTCCCAGCTTACAGAGCAGTCCTCTGATTCGGGGCAAATACAATGTAAACATTCGTATATGCAATAACAATGTAATATTCCACAGGAAGATTTTCAAAATTCGATAGAATTTTTTTTTAGTCCAAAGGGATTTAGTCCCGAAGGACTATTACTTTCGTTTTGCGACTTTGCGTTGATTCACTCTGAATGCCAGATTCACTTTTCAAATTGTTGCCACTAAATGTTATCGCTCTGCATTAAAGTTTAAAAAATGAAAAATCTGCATAAATGTATGCATGTTATTATTATTATTTTTTTTTTGACGTAGCTTTCTCTTCAAAAATCGTCTGCGTGCGTTGCACGGGAAAATAAAAAGGAATTTTAATTACAGTTCTAAATAAATAGCCAAATAAATGTGAAATTCGTAACAATATTCTCTAAAACTTTAACGAATTTTTCATTAACAAACTCAAAGATTTCAAAGCCAGCAATACCAACGTTGTACAGAAAAACATTTTTGGGTAGTTCGTCCGAAATTGTGTATCGGAAATTCTAAAGATATGCTCAATTTAAAATTATTTTGCGATATTGCTGTTGAACTGAATTTTATGGTTTAAGTGCGAAGAACATGGTATTTAACAAATAAAGGTAACACACAGAATGTTAAATAAACGTCCCTTTGGACGTAATTTAAAATCTGAAACATTTCAGATTTTTTTTTTATGTTTTTTTTTTATTTATTTATTTTAGAGTTGACTTTTTCTTATACATCTTTGTTAATATAATGATTACCATAGCTCGATTTTGCATCATCGACTGGATCAAAAAGTAAGCTCTGTTGCAAAATTCAACAAATGAATTTAAACAAACGGAGTTCTTTAGTAATTTCTAAACTAATTTTCTAATTTTTGCTGTTCCTCTTCACTTCTCTTAAAAAGCTATCGGTTGCCAACAAGAGTGTATTTCAAAATCTTCATTATTAGCAGCTGTATAATTAATTTTAAGTGATGATAATTTCATTTTTCATTGTTAGCATATCTATGATTTTAAGTGATGATGATATCGGATTTCTAAAACAAAAATAAGTCGAATAAACAATGTAAATTTACGTCATCGGATCGACCAGAAAACACTGAGAAAAAGGCTCCACACTCATTTTATATTTCTATTCCTCAAGATTACTTCATTTTTACGGTTTCTTTATTAATTATTATTTTATGCTTTCTTCGTTCTATCCTCTTATGTACAAGGCTTAAACTGTGCCGCGGTCCGCTCAAGTTCTTCAAAGTTTTTGCGATAATATTAATTCTAGGAGAAACGCAACTTAGTCCTCGGCACTTCTTTTATATAACAGGACCACGATTTTAGCAGAAAATTCATTTGATCTCGGAAATTTAATTTTAATAATAAGTAAGCCTTAAAAGTCGAATCTAAGTTTGCTTCTAAGTTGAATCTAATGCATGCTTATCAGTTCCTGGGAAACAAACCTTTTGATGGATGTTGAGACTTATAAAAATATGCCCACAAATCAAGGCTGGCTTAACCGGAAATGAAATAAATTTATGGCAGTGGGTAAATTTTCGTTTCCAAAAGCACTAGAAATTATCAGCCTCATCCCGACATCCAGTGGTAGTGATTTTCCACGGAAAGGAGCTCTTGCAGATTCGCGGGACTAAAATTGTTATTTGTACAAAACTTTACGTTTGTTCCCAGCTTACAGATCAGTCCTCTGATTCGGGGGAACTTGTTTCCTCCTTTCAGATTCTTTTGACTGCTAGAATTATATCAGCGGGAGATCATGGTCGGAAGATGTTGGTCTCTTCTCTTTTTGTTTCTATGCCTACACATCTCCGTTGAAATTTCTTGTCATACTCTTATACGGTTTCTAGCATTCTCTCGATTTTCATTATCAGTGTTTTTACCTTTTTACCTTTTTTCACTGTTGTGCCGAAAAAAGAATGGTCTTTGTTTTTATCATTCCTTGAAATGGAACTACTGTACATTCATGTTCTACAGTGCATTCATGGCTTAAATTGAGCCAAAGCTCGGATGAACTATTTCTTAGTTTTTCAGTAAAAATGTAATTCCAGCCACAGCCTTAAATAAGAAAACATATGGTGTTTTATTTTATTATTTAACTATTTATTATTAATTTACTGTTTTATTAAATTTTTATTAATCTCTTTACTCTTTATTAATTTTATTTTTAGTTTTTATTTATTTTAATTATTAATTATTTTATTAGCTATTTTGTTTATTTTTTTCCCACTCGCCTGATGTCCTGCCTAAAGTTCTGGCACTTCTAATTTTAGAAATTAAATGCCGTTTATGTACCATTTGGTAACAATTTTCCTCAAGACCCTTCATATTTGAAAAACAGGCGTAATTTATGTATTGTATGTAAATAAATTTATTTGTTTGAATAAAAATGAGTAGAACAATAATGCAATAAAAAAGCATTGAATAGAAAGGGCAATAGAAAGTGTAACATGTTTATATTTGGAATTCAAAATATGGCAGAAGTGAAGTAAATACAGTACGTGTTACAAATAAATCTAACATTAAATTTATAAGTGCATTACAGTTTTATTTTATTAATATACCTGTTATTTATTTGTTAGTAATTTAAAATCTTAAAATATGATTTACCATAGTATTGGCATGGAAACCTCAGTAAATTTTCAGTCCAATCTTGAGCTTATTTTCAGAAATTTGTTTCTATTCATAGTTAGGAAATACTGCTTTAAGCAATTAATTTTTTACGATTTTAAAATTCATGTTAATGCCGTTTCCCATTTAATGGAAATAAATATCCAGGCATAACTCTTTAATAGCAGTCGTAAGACTATTGTAACCCATATAGTCAAAAAACTGAGCTCATTGTTTTTTACCTTACTTTTTATAACTATTTAAATTTCGCTTACTAAAAAGAAAACATGCTGAATTCTTATTAATCGAAATTACTTTTTGTAGGGGTCGATTTCGCTAGGGATGCTTCCGAAAATCCTATCGCTGCTTCTACAGATATGGGCGATGTATCGCATGCCGTTCCTTCCATTCATCCCTTCTTCAGAATCTCCACCCATGCTGGCAACCATTCGAAAGAATTCACCGAAGCTTCTGGATCTCGAGAAGCTCAAGGACCCACACTGACAGCAGCAAAGGTTATGGCCATGACAGCTTTGGCAGTTTTACGGTCACAAGAAACTCTCGACGAAATTAAAAGACAGTTCTTTTCAGATGTTCGGGATCGTCTGCAGTAACAGTGAATTTTGAAGATGATGTCCTTTTCACCACAACTGAAAACTGTATTGCCATACATGTACCAGAGTTGAAAGTATATTGCCATGATTCTATTGGTTTTAATATTAAGCATTTAATCGTGTTCATTGCCCCCAAAAAGACTAGTGATGAACTATTTTTAATGTTTATGTAATAAAAGAATTTACAAAGTCTGTTTTTGTTTTTGTGCCTTTCTTTATATCCTAGCAACAAAATTCCTATAACAAATCAATAGAAATTTTTTTTACCTGTAAAAATTACATTTTTTAAAGGTTTGGGTAGTATAAAAAAGTAGATTTTCAGCACTTAATTTAAAATTGATTAGATTTATGTTTACTTTAACTGCGAATAGGTATCATTGTGATTAAAATTTGCAAAGAATTTGAAACATCAGTTTGTTGTTTACAGGTACTTCTCGTTTTATCTCATTGTTTATTGTTTTCTCTGTTTACAGAAAATATAACATTTATAGTGCACTTCTTCCTTTTAAAAAATAGTATCTTCCGCAATATTTCAAATGTTTTCACATGTACTATTTCATAACTAAGATTATACACTTTGTGGGAAAAAGTTTATATGCAGCCTCTATTTTCGCAGCCATTGGGGGCAAACATGTATTCCGCATTATAAAAATGTTTTAGGTTATGCAAATAATCGTGTTTGGGAATTTTAAATTAAAAAAGAAAAGCTCTGTAAGCATTAAGAAATCTAATTATTTATACGTTCCTCCCGTTCCTATAGTTATATTTAGTAAAAGTTTGCTCTTATTTTAAAAAAATAACCCACAAAATATTTAACTTCCGTACAACAAAAACTGATAGACATATTTAATTTGAAAGTTTATGTTTTCTGAAGATTTTCGAACACTGTATTTAAATAAATTAGGATAATTCGAGATTGATTTTTTTCGCAATTAATGTCATTCAAATATATTCTTTTGCGATTTAGTTTACCAGTGTATAATATTCTTTAATTAATAATTTTGTCCCATATGATACGCCGAAAGCATTTTCAAACAGGTAATTTATAAGCTTTCTAATGAATATTTCAATAATATTAACCATTCTATTAAGTTTTACTGTTTTAGGATGACAATCCTATGGACATACAAAATATTCATTGGAATAGATGTTTCTCATTTTGTTTTAATTAATGCAAATAAGGTTACGAGTTGCCTGTGTACCAATGTTTAGTTTAGTTTGGTTTATTTAGCTATAGCAAAGCACTCTAGGTCTGTCTTCCTAAGAGAAGGGATACCTTCATGGAGTACTTCTTAAGGAAAACTGGCTCGCATACTTGTTACGCATGGGGAATAAGCCAATGGCTGCGTTACCAAAATTCTTATGTTACTGTGTTCATAGTCAGCCGGTACACTGACTGCCGCACGATGGCCCGCGTTCGAATCCCGAAGAAGGTGTGGATGTTTATAAGCGTGTAATACTTGTGCGGCAAGAGGGCACTCAAAATCTACTGCGAGCCGAAAGTCCTCTCGAGAAGTTGGCCGTAGGTAAAAAGAGATGGAAGATTCTTGGACAAATTCTCCGTGTTTTCTCCCTCAAAATTTGGGCATTAGCTTAATAGTTAGCTGGTTTCAGCAACACCTCAATCACCTATGGTACCACAGAGGTGCTGGTCGAACTTTCTTACCTGTAGCTGTAAACTGGTAGTTTATGTAGTCGTACTTGTAAACCCCAATGCTTGAACCTCTTACTGTTTACTACAGCATGAATTCTATAATAGTTTGTGAAGTTTTGAAAAAAAAACAACTTCTATTGATCAAAACTTTGTCTATTAATCAAAATAACAGTCAAATTTCCTGTATTTTAAAGTTGGAATGCGTATAAAATTTTACTTAATATAGCTACAGAGACCGAAATACTGTATAAAAAATTACATTTCTTAATTTTTTTAGAACTGATTTTTAAAATTAAACAGAGTGGGTATACATGTGTATATATATATGTATTTATATGCGTCTGGCGTGGTCGACTGCAATCAAAATGGAGGTAGAGAATTGCGTGTTATAACAATCCCACATACAAAATTTCGATGTTCTAGGGCTACTCGTTTTTGAGTTAAACGAAGCACATACATACGTACGTACGTACAGACGTCACAAAAAATTTCTTCTGAATCCATTTTAAATCCGTTTTTAACCCATTTTGGAAAAAAAAATGAGTCCTTTATTCTATCGTATACATAGATGTCACGCAAACACATCGTTTAAATGGAATCGACATTTATATTTTTGTTGAAATATTGATACCCGGAATTTTTCCCGATTGCAATACTTCTTTCACTTTGTAGAAGGAAGTAAAAATTAGCCTCTACAGCCCACGTGAAAGGGCATTAAATAAATAAAAGTAAAAAAAAAAGTATAATCAGTAAAGAAATCTTAACTAGTACTATAAATGCCCGAATGTGAGGTTGTTTGTTTTTTTGTTAGGCTTTTACGCCTTAATTACTTAACCGATCTTCATGAAATTTTCAAGAAATATTTTTTATATCGTGCGTACGAGTTCGTTATGGATTGAATGCACAAGTCGTTAAAAAGTTAAAAAAAATTTATTCTTTCCACGAGAAATAAATCAAAATGCTGAAATTTTTCTTCAGAGATATTCGCACAATGTCACAATATCTCAAACGTTTAGCAAAACTCAATTCAAAACAGATAAACTAATTCTATCTCACAGCGAAATCGCTACAGCATAAAGTAAACAAACAGCAGTTCGCTTTAAACAGCTACAACTACAACAGCAACTGAGATGAGGTGTTTCAATTCGGCTTTTATAAGCTTTTTAATTATCAGTAGAACAATCTCGATTTTTCTGGATGGCAACAGTAATTACGAGATATTTATTTATCAAGCATTAAATGCACGCGCTTTTTATTTTTATTTTCTTTTTTTTTTCGACGTAGCTTTCTCTTCAAAAATCGTCTGCGTTGCACGGGAAATTTTAATTACAATTTAAATTTTTTTAAATTTTAATTACAAATTTTAATTAGAAAGCAATTTTAATTACAATTCCAAATAAATATAAAATCCGTAACAATATATTAGAAAAGATTATAGTCTATAAAATGTAACTTATCTGTTGAAACTTAGACTATATAATAGGTTTTATAGCTTAAAATGATTGTAGTTGAATAAACATTAAATGTTGAAAGTTTCATAACGATAAGTTAAACGATGTAAAAGTTTGTCTGCGTGCACAGGTGCGTGGCTGAAACCACGCAAACATTTTTAACCTTTCCTAATACGTCAAAAATACAGGGTGTTTATAAAGTCCCGGACCCATTTTGATGTTTAATAACTCATAAAATAATGAAGATATAAACAAACTTATGGCATTTATTGATGGAATAATTTATATACTATTTTCCTTTTCAGGTTTGAATATCTTTACTTTTGTAAATATTGTCTGCGCGTGTGGTTAATTTCAGATAATTTCATTTTCTAGTCTAAATATCTGAACTTTTCTAAATATCGTCTGCTTATTAATTGCTTATTAATTATAATTATGATCTGAAAACCCCCATCAATACCGTGAGACACAAAGGGATTCCCCAAAGGTTAATGTGTGGTGTGGACTAATGCGCGACCGAGTCATTGGGCCTTTCTTTTTTACAGAAAAGACGGTCTCATCAGTCGTATACTTAGACATGTTGGAAAACTTCGTATTTCCACAACTAGAAGAGCTTCAGCCGCATGTCTTTTTGCAACAAGATGGTGCACCACCTCATTGGGGATCATCGTTCGTAGTTCTTTGAATGACCATTTTACAGGAAGATGGATTGGACGAGGAGGTCCAATTCCTTGGCCACCCAGATCACCTGATATAACGCCGCTGGACTTTTTCCTTTGGGGATTTTAAAGGACGACGTTTACAGGAGGAGAGTGTCGAACATGGATGACCTAAAAGCCAGAATTACAACCGCAATAGCCTCTGTGGATGGCGACATGCTTGCCGTTACCTGGCGTGAAATTGAAGACTGGATATTCTCCGTGCGACGAGGGAGGCACACAAGTTCATTGACGAGGGTTATGAAACTTTTTGAGTCTATCTAACCATTTATGTTATTAATTTTAATCTATCTCTATTATTTTATGACTTATTAAACATCAAAATTGGTCCGGGACTTTATAAACACCCTGTATTTCTTGAAAATTTCACAATGATCGGTTAAGTAATTAAGGCCTGAAAGCGTAATATTTATTAATTAAGCTTTTATTAATTTTTATTTGTTTAATTTAATTTATTACTTAAAATCCTTCAGAATTTCCAGCTTTTGGCTCTTCTTTCACAAACATTTTTCAGTTATTAGGAAATATACGTAGCAGATTTACTAGACTCCGTGGCGATACACTCCGAGTAAATACAAATTATCCGCGGCCTATAGGTATTGAAGAAGGGCGGTATTTACCGAAATTTTACGCGGGATGTATTTTTAACTTAAAAAATAAGTAATAGTAACTAAAATTTTATCCTGATTATCCTGGTCAGGCAATAAGAAAAAAAAATCAAATTATTTTCTTTTCTTTGCAATAGTCTTTGTAACTTATTTAAGGATATCAACGCGAGCGAAGCCGCGAGTAAAAGTTAGTTCACTATACGATCCTGTATGTCTATGCAAATCTAAATATAGATGTTTTAAGTGTGTTTATTAATAGCCGTATGAAGTCAGTATGTATGCTTTGTTACAAGAACGACACTTTTGCTCTCTTATTATATCCTCCTAATTCTATTGTTTTAATTACAATCTGTTGCCTTAATTATTTTCTCAATGCAAAAAATCAAAACATTTCTTAAAGTGTATTACTTCTATGCCAATCCACTTAAATCCAAAAGGCTGAGAATGTTTCAGCGTATCTCACTTCATTGTTTGTCATGAGTCATTCTGTATACTGTGTTATCGTGGAAAGTTAGTTCTACAAGAAGTTATTCAAATAAATCAAAGTTGATAACTTACTATACTAATTTATTTTTGTTTAACATTAGTCTGGCTTTCGAAGTACCAGTCAATGAGCAAGGCCATTACATCGCGTTTAAGAAATGTTAAGCACTGTGTGTTTGAGATATAAAAGGTCAGAAACAGTATGATTATTAATCTTCGAATAAAATTCTTCGATAACTAGCGGTAGAAACTAAAAAAGAAAAGTAAAAGAAATATTTTCGTCCTGACTTTTGTCAACTGGTGATATCATTCCCATTGTTTAACAACGAATTTATCTCTTCATAACACCCAATTCAAAGCTAAGGAAACACTGAAAGCTGTGAACATTTTATGCCCTAAAAGAATTCAAACGAGCAATATTACTGGTAAAATCATTTGTTTTCAGTAGCGTGACCTAAACTGACTTAAGTAAAGAATTCGAATTTCCATTATTATAAAAGAATAGAAATGTCAGAGCAAGATTTCGCCATCGTTTGTTCAAAAATAGACGAAGAAAAGGAGTTTTTAAATTCTGTGAGTCAGGATATATGGAAGATGCCAGAACTTTTGTTTAAGGAGTTTCATGCACACGCTATTCTCACGAGCGCTTTGGAACGTTATGGATTTAAAGTACAGAAGCACTATTTTATGCCTACAGCTTTCAGGGCTGAATATTCCTCAGCATCAGGTAACTTCAGTTTTTTATAATTTAGTGATTTTTATGTGGAAGTATTTAAAATTCATGTTTTGAATGTAAAATCTTTAATCTTTGTGAATTGTAGAATTTCCATCTCTGTTTCTTAACAAAATGTGCTTACATTTAATTTTTTTCTTAGTCCAAAAGGGCAATTTTCTCAAAAGGGCTAGTAATTTCGTTTCGGCATTTTGCGTTCGTTCATTATAAACGGCGTTTCACTTTTCAAATTGTTGTCACAAATATCAGAGCCCTGTATTACATTTAAAGAAATTATATAATGAAGAATATGCATGAATGTATGTGTTACCGTTAAAGTATGAAATCCGTTATTTTACAGAATACCTAGTTATTCCATGAAATAACTGATCGTGTCCGTTAAAGTGTAAAACTCTCTTGTATTTCATGGTTTAACTAGTTATTTCATAGAATAACGATCTGCAGCCCGTTAAAGTGTAAAATAATCTATATCATATATCTCGCTTTTTAGTATAAGGTACATTTACGTTTCGTTTAACAATATGGAATGTTCGTGTAAAACCCAGTGTGTCAACAAAAAATGCTTTTGTTTTAGAAATAATGTTCTTTGTAATTCCGAATGTCATTTTAGTAATCCTTGTTGTAACAAATGATTTTACGGTACGTTTTCATAAATACGATTTATACGCTGCATAAATTAAATAAATTGCTTCTTTTTCATTTTAATTGTCTATCATTAGTTTATTTATAGAATACCTAGTTATTTCATTTTAGATAAATTGTTTATTTTACACTTTAACTGTCTCTCTTTAGTTAACTTATAGAATACCTAGTTATTTCATAGAATAACTAGTTAAAGTGTCAAATGATTAACATATTACACACTTTAACGGACACGATCAGTTATTTCATGGAATAACTAGGTATTCTATGAAATAACTGCATTATATACTTTAACGGTAACATATGCATGTTTGTCGTACTGTGAAAAAACAACGGTATCTAGAGACATCAAATTTTGAATAACGTAGTCCTCTACTCGAATATGGGTATCTGGAAGTCCAAATTTGAAATTTGTTATATTATATACTAGTACCCGATACCAGTTAAGCTAGATTGAGAGTAACGTATCTAACAACAGAGAGAACGATTACGCTGTAATCCTTCTCTAATAACGATGCAAAAAATACAATCCGTAGTCATTCATTTTTCACTCTGATACGGTATGGAACCCATATAAAAAATTTCGATAGAAAAGTAAACTAATTCTCTCTTTTTACATCAGCAACAATGGCAAGCAGTTTTGAATGACTCTCGTCTTTCTAATCAAGTTGTCGTAAAAGCTCAAATTCCATCTAATATTGCACCTATAGTCAATTTTTGCCGATTAAATGTGGAAAACAATTTATCATAATCGATCAGAAATCAATAACGCGAACAAACAAACACACACAGAAACAGACATTCTTCTTATATGTATAGATTTTGTAAAACTTACAAATTTTTGATTAACAATCTCTACGGTTTGAAAGCGAGCAGTAGCAACACTTTTCGAAATAAAACATTTTTATCTCCAACGCGCGAGACTGTTACCACTCGGAAAAATGAGTGCGGAAATTAATGTTTTCAGAGTTTTAAAGGTTTTTAAGTACAGTACTGATAAATCTCAAGTATTGTTGCATGCGCCCGGGTTCGTAATGGATTATATGAATAAGTCCGACAAAAAGTTAGTAAAATTTGTTCTAATCACAAGAAATATAACAAAAACGCTGGATTATTCCTCAAAGATATTCATATAATATCACAATATGACGCAAAATAAACAATAGCTATGTTTTAAACTGCTAAAATGTTAAATAGAACGCAATCCAAAACGTAGAGAAAGCTAATCTGATCTCACTGTGAATTCGCAGCAGTCAACAACAACAGCTCACTAAAACAGCAACTGAGCTGAGATGTTTTTTTCCGGCTTTTATAGCTTTTTAAATCGGCCGCGCAAGAGAGTTCTAGCAATTTCTGGAAAGCAAAAGAGTAGGATTACGGTTACGAGTAACATGATAGCTAATTACATTTATTCAAATTAAATATCAATTATACAGATACTTAAAGAGATATACTTTTATTCAATGTTAATTTCAGAAAGTAGTACTAGAACAAGAGACATCTATTTGGTCAAGAATTTTGCGCACAGAGCTGCAAAATTTAATTTAAAGATTAGAAAAGGGAGTAAAATTCTAAAAGCTATGGCCTAAAAGTAAATTTGATACCGTAGTTCCATAGTGTAAAAATAATTTGAACAAATAATCAATTACTAAAATAGTAAAAGTAACCGCAAAAAACTAAATGTTGGTATTGAGAAAAAACTCAACACTTAAAAAATAAAATTAAAACATGTAAAAAATTAAGAGCATATTTAAAGCACAAGCTAAAATTATAAAGAATGGCAGTAAATGGTAATTTAGCTTAACTCGAGGTTTATCACGGACTTATCAAGGGAAAAGAGCTACAAATTCGAATTCACCTAAATGACATTACGCGTTTCGTCAAACGACAAAAAATGAGATTGAAACATATTTACATTAAGAAAAAAATCAAAATAATCAACTTAATACAGTTAATCTCAATTTTTATCGCTTCTTTTCTCGACGCGCCTGCCATAAATTTAAAATTAAAACACAACCGAAAAAGAAAAACTTTACATAATGCATGGTAAGGCGAATGTACAAATTAAAATATATAGCAAAAAAGGCCATCAGTCAAAAAATACAAAATTTTTATTCAATGTTAAATGCATGTGCTTTTGTATTTTTACTTTTTCGGCATAGCTTTCTCTTAAAATATGTCACGCGCTACATTCACGGGGAAATAAAACAATTTTAATTATAATTCTATTAAAAATATCTAACTAAATGGAAAATTCGTAACAATATCAAAGCGCTCAAAGTCTCTGCCTGCAACACAGTCTGACCATCATTTATTCCAGGCCGATTTGTGTTCTTATAAGTTTATTAGTTAAAACTAACCAGTTACTTATAATTTTAGCCTTTACTATACCCTCTCTTTTCCGTTTCCTTACCAGAACGCAAATCAGTTAAACAGTATTTAAACTGGAGTTTTTGGATTGTAAGACAAAGTGTGTTTCGGCCTTTCGCGGATACGTTACGTTAGTTCGGTCAGCTTTCGGCCGTTTGAATTTCATAAGCTAGTTAGAAGTTCTGACCCAGCTTAGATTTAAATAAAATTGTGTAGTTTTTTGACTACTATTCTACGTTTTAAATTGAAATTGAACTGTTATATTACTTGCCTCATCACGAATTGTGGTTGCTATTGTTAGCATAATAACGTGCATTGATGTTCTAATTTCTATTTAATAAAAAAGGTTATTAAAACTTCTCCATGGCTCTGACAGAGTTAATAGTTCCTGATTAAGTACAACTCTATAAAGTAACTTGCCGCCATGTTTTGCAAGTGAGAGTCAAGCACTCAAAAACATTAAAATAATGTTTTCAGAAATCCCTGAGTGTTAATTATTTGCCGCAGTTACTTCAGAAACACCTTTCGAAGTTATATATTGCTCTTCACTTAAGTATTTTGAGGCGTAGTGAGTTCAGATAATTTGTTCATAAAGTGAGGCGTCTGTGACTCGACATTTCGTTGCATATTTTATGTTAAATAGTAACTGCACATTTCATTCTTATAAAAATATTCTGATGTGTACACCACATTACTTCATTACACGGAATGTTAAATTATATGCATTTTTTCTTGGATTTCATTTCAAGTTATTGGATTGAATTAAATATACTTCGTCGATAGCCTATAAACCACAATAGAATAAATGCACTCTTTATAAAATTCACTGTATTTGTGTACCATAGCGACACTCTGACGCTAGCTTCACTTAACACCGTTACATCTCCTTTATTTTTTAACTCAGAATGCACATAAAAAATTATATCATCTGAAGAATAATCTAATCGTTGCCACGCGTTCTGTACAAATACTACAATAAATCTAAAACGATGTATAAGAAATTAAACAAACAAAAAACGAGAGAAACAGTTTTTCACAGACGATTCAGTATTTCTCATTCAATTAATACAGTTCTCACTTTGCGACAAGGGAAAAATACATGAAAAATCAAAATATCTATATTAAAAATTACGAAGTAAATCTTAAAAAATTATTCCCTCGAATAAATTCCAGAATGGATTGAGCATCATTTAATTCGCGATAATAAAAGAAGGCGTTACCTTTGCGAAGCGTTATTAGGCGTTATCTTTGCGCAATAATAAAAGAAGGCGTTATCGTTTTTTGTTGGAAAGCTTAGTTCATCTATATTGGCAACAAATCCACTATTCTGCTAAGTTTCAAATGTAAACAAATATGGCTGTTATGCTAAAAATAATTAGGCTTTACAGCACTTAAAACAGTCTTTAAATTGTTGATAATTCTACAAATCTTGCATGCGGATTTACTAAAGGCATAAAGACCTTAACGGGAAGATAAGGACAACATAATTCAATCCTTTCAAAGCAAAAAATGCACAATTTACCAGCACATAAGAATAAAGAAACTGGGCTCACTGAGCCGATTAACAGATTATATATATATATACATATATTTGTATACTTTTGGTGCGGCCGATTGCAATCGAAATAGAAGGTGCACATCTACGTGTTATAGCAGTCTTATATACAAAATTTCAACGTTCTGAGGCTACTCGTTTTTGAGTTATGCGAGATACATACATACATACTTACATATGTACGTACGTACAAACGCAAAGAAAAAAATCTCTTCAGAATCCATTTTAAATCAGTTTATATTTTTTTGGGAGGAAAAACAGTCCTTTATTCTGTCCTTACGTACACCCCCCCGGGGGTTGACTGAGGAGAATTCCTGGGAAGTACTGGCTAGGATCTGTACTTAGACAGTCTCAACCACGGGGGCAAATAAGTTGTCTTCACAGGACTAGAGCCCGAGTTTATTCTCAAGTCGGTTCAGGCTTGGCAGGGACCGTACTGGTACTGTCGTGTCTGTTCCTCTTGCTGTGGTGGAGCTATATAGTACGTAGATAATGGGCTTTCTCGGTGGGGGTTTGGCCCTCCCGGTCCCAGTGACGGGGACTGACGAAGTGAGGCAAGGCACCAAGCGTTTTTCTGATGCCGAGGGAGTGGTGCCCCGAGGCAAAGGTGTCCAGCGTTATAATCTTTGATCTAGTATCTATGTTTCTCGTCCTTGCCGTTAATCGCGACGTATAAAGCCGGGCAGGGACCGTGGGGTCTGCGCCGTCATTGAGGGGTCCTCCAGGACCTGGATAATACAAACTTCGAAAGGCTTCCCCAGGACGAAGGTCCCGGTTCTGGCGTGGATGTCCTTACGTACAGATGTCACGCAAAAAAGTCGTTAAATTGCATTCGATAGCGGTCAAAATGGATATTTTCGATGAAATATGATACCCGAAAGTTTTGACGATTACAGTACTTCCTTTTTACTTCATACAAGGAAGTAAAAAATTAGTAAAAGTAAAATTTTGTATGCCTAAAAAGTTAAGTCCATAGTCGTAAGCATAAGTTTTAATCTTTTCATTTCTTAGATGTTGTAATAGAACTACTCGGTACAAAATTGAAGAACCATTAGCACTTGAGTGTTTGGGATCAGCCATTACAACGAATACTATATGATAGACTTTGGAAAAGAAATTAAAAATTGAAAAATTTGGTAAAAACTGATTTGGGCAAAAATTGAAAAACGCAATTTTTGCTTATTCGCACATGTTTGTTACATCAAGGAGTAATAACTTTATGAATTCTTCCTCATTATAATAGTAATACAAACGATCTTCAGTTGGAGAATAACCTCTCTATCAGTGAAGATGCTACATTTCGTTACTTGAATATGCCAAGGCATACGAGGGCTGTCTGCCTAAGGAGAGGAAGTCTTTCGTGGAGTATTTTTAAAGGTAACTAGTAGCTTGTATTCACTTTGCGAATGAAGAAAACTACGAAAACTAATCACGCAGTCAGCACATTCACCTGGGATCGAATCCAGTCGAACTATCAGTATTCTACGGTATTAACCACTTGCCCACGGGCGGGGCTCCAATCGTTAAGGAAAGGGTAAATATAGAGAAATCCACTTTAAAATTAATACATAACTAAAATAAGAATAAAACAA
This sequence comes from Stegodyphus mimosarum, assembly GCA_000611955.2. NCBI lineage: Eukaryota > Metazoa > Arthropoda > Arachnida > Araneae > Eresidae > Stegodyphus > Stegodyphus mimosarum. The sequence continues at coordinate 137,264 of KK113747.1, forward strand.
TAATAAATATTCTCGAAAAACTTGAAAAATTGTTGAACTAACTTCAACTAATGCTAACTTCAAAAGCACATTTACATTTTCACCTCTTGCCCCCCTTTTGAATGTTTATATTGTTTTTCTTTGGTTTATTTAATTACAGTAAATCATTCTAGTGCTAACTGCCTAAGCAAGGAATACTTTCATGGAGAACTCTTTAAAGGAAGCTGGCTCTTACACACGATACTCATGGGAAAAACCGCGAAAACCCCTGCAGATTTCCCGTTTGCCTGGAATCGAACCGAGGTCGAATTACCAGTATTCAACGACTTTATCGCTCGGCCGCTGGTGGACCTTTTAATGTTTATGAAAAGTGATACGAGGGTGATATCGTTTTGGAAAATGAGATAAATAATTTTTTAAAAGGTTGTGCAGGGATCATTTGTAAACAATTCATGACTGAAATGACAGAATAATGCATCATTCAATCATCATTTAAAAAATTCTAGTCTGAAAATAGAAGAAAAACGTTGCAATCGCAAAATTTCAATTCTCTTTACCCTATAACCATTTTAAACTAAACGTTAAGATATGCCCATTAAGACGCAAGAGAAACACGCAGACGTGGAAAATAAAACAGGCAAATCGGTGACGTTAAATTCGGAATACATTTTGCAAAACCCTAATAGATTTCGAGGGCAAAACGAGCCCACCTTCATCAGGAGCAAAAAAATTCTGCAAAAGCGAGAAAGCGAATGCCGATCATATTTATATCCACAGGCGACCAATGAATGAGCCGATAGCACCATCTATCGGCAGAAATAGTAACGAAAAATGAAGGGTTAGACTAGTAGAATTTTGAAGGCATTAGGCAAGACTGGATTGGAATTAAAATCATTAACTAAACAGGATAAATTTTTGTGAATGTGAAAAGCTTCAAGAAAATTCAATTTGCTAATAGAACCAGCTTTCTCGATAATTTTAGCAGAACCCAAATTAAAATTGTGATTGAATTTCGAAATATGATTAGCTATTGAAGATTTGTTAATTTCGCCTTCAAGTTGTTTTTTCGCCTACAAATAAAGTCCTAGGTTTGGCTCTTAAAGATTCTATTTCTGACTTTAATTCATGGGGAATTTATAGCATATCATGTCAGTGTGGCTTAAGTTATATTGGACAAACAAAAAAAGCATTAAAGTTTCGCATAAAAGTACATGAATCTTACGTCCGAAAAGTCGAAATTAAAAAATCTTCAATAGCTAATCATAGTTGGAAATTCAATGACAGTTTTGATTTTGGTTCTGCTAAAATACCCAGAAAACTGGTTCTATTAGGGAATTGGATTTTCTTGAAGCTTTTCACATTCACAAAAATTTATCCTGTTTAGTCAATGAATTCAATTCCAATCCAGTTTTTGCCTAATGCCTTCAAAATTCTACTAACTTAATCCTTCATTTTATTTACTAGTTCTGCCCATAGATGACGCTATCGTCTCTTCCACTGGTCACTTGTGGGTATAAATAGGATCGACATTAGCTTTCTCGCTTTTGCAGAATTTTTTGCTCCTGATGAAGGGAGACCCGTTTTGTCCTCGAAATCGATTGGGATTTTACAAAATCTACGCAGAATACAAGGTTGTCGATTTGCCTGTTTTAAATGCCTATTAGTTTAAGAGTTAGTCCTTCAGAAATTAAGATACAGAACGTAAAATCTGACAATTGAAATCATTTGTTCAAAATAGCAAAATCAAATGACAGAAAAGAAATTGACGTGGTATTACTTTATCGTAAATTAAAGGCATGTGAAGACATGTACACTAATATAAAGAAAATACTTACTTATTTACGATATTTAAGTATTTCTAATTGTGCACACATTTCACTTGATCGCTCCAATAAGAGGTTTGCGAGAAATATTTCCTTTAAGTAACAATGCTTTTTATTTTGCCAGGACACCATATTAGATGATTGAAAAAATTAAAACCTTTTTGAAGGGTTATTGAAAACAATAAACACTCGAAGAGGTGAGTAAGATTTTTCAGATTACACCCGAAAGTTGGTATCCAAAGTTGTAATACATGTGATTCCTGATATTTATATCTAATAAAAAAACCTTAGCCTGATCATATTTGTTCCCGTGGCTATGTATATTTTGAAAACAAATTATAAACTCAATGACGAGGAAATGCATCTGTCAAGATATCAGTGCTAATTTAATTACGGTAAGTTCCTTAAAATGATTACACATGGTTCCAGACGATTTTGATGTCCTGTAATAGTAATTATTTTAAGGAAATAAGGAAGGTAATTGGGAATGACTAGGCAGTCAAATGCATAGTAGTCGGGGTCATCATTTCCTCCACATTCATAAAAATCACTTTTCATAGAACCACACCAATTCAGAAAGCTCTTGAATAGCTCATGTCCGATGAAGAACTGTAAAATCTGGGATGCATTTCTTGAGAGTTGCAACAACTCTTGTCATGAAATGAAACATTCTTCTGCTTGTAATTTAATTGTTCCACTGCGGTTACCATTTATTTTAAAGAAGTTGAGCTGTGGTTGATTTTAAATGAGTATCTGGCAGTTTTATGTTGAGAATGATTACATTAATATTTGTTGCACCTAATCGAAACTGGATCAGAGTTCTGGATTACTGAACTTTAAACGCATAATAGGAAATCGAGATCTTGATGAATTGTAGTTGGAATGTTTTTCCGTCATCGACTACCATCGGGAGTAATCTTTCACATGAAGTAAATTCTACACAGCTCAGCACCCACGGCTGGATTAACAATTAAGCAAGTGCTTAGGGCAAGCTCGTGCTTAGGGCATCAAACAAAGGGTTATTGAATATTCACTAAATAGCACACCAAAAAATTTCTCTTCGCCCATTTTACCATGGAATACATGATGCAGCTAAACCAAAACCGAAAGAAACAAGGAATGCAGAAAAAAAAAACTGGCGCAAACATAATCGCCAAATCATGGGCCCCAATCACAAACCATGGCCACCAATCACCAGTCACGGGCACCAAAAATCTTTTAAGTGCTTAGGGCTTCTAAAGGTCTTAATTCGACTCTGCCAGTACCATTCAGTATCGTAATAAAGTGTGCCATTTCTTATCAATAGTATTCTCTGGCTATTACTTCCAATAACTTATTCGATGACATCAATTTAAAGTCTTCCATTTTGTTATTTTTTAGTTATTTGTTACTCTAGGTATGTATCTATATTCTTACTCGGTTCTTGTTCATTTAGCTATTCAATGGGACTTCAGAAATAGTATTATTTTTTCCTCAGCTTTCGAGTAGCGTTTGGTCTTTTCAAACTCTATTAGCATTTGCATGGAAAGAAGATTCTTTGTAATGCCGAATACTTATGTCATATCTGCCGAATACTCATGCCTATCACTACGTACCGTTAAATACTGAGCTGTTTGATACCAGGATTTGTTAAATTAAGTGCGATGAATACGTATGGAGAATTTGTGGTCATAGATGTGATGATGGAAGTATTCTACTACGTTTACCAAAGTTAACAATTTCTTTCTTGTGGACAATAGTTTTGTTCAGCCTTTAAAAGCTTTTTATTAGACACGCCAATAACATTTTCTTGACCATCTGTTTCTTCCAGTACTCTTATGTGATAACATTTCAAACTGAGTTTATCTCCTGTATAATACGAGTCCGCATAACTGAGTTCTGTATAATGAACTTTCCATCCTGTAGTAAAAATTCAATAATGTGTATTATTTTACAACTCTCTGTAAGAATGACATTTCAGTATCGCATTTATGTAAATGAAGTGGAACAGTATTTAACGTGAAGTTCAGTCTGGGAACTTGGATAGCCCAGCAAGAACTTTCTAATTCCTTTGTACCACCTGAGATCTTGTCCTTTTCAGTTCGCTGTGGCAATGGTGACTTTCTGTAGTTCGGGAATAGGATGCAGTGTGAAACGCAGTTCCAAATGCTCCAAGAAAAACATCATTGAAGCTTTTTCATCGAAGGTCGCAGCTGGTTTCATCGCAGCCCACATATCGACGATGAGTACGATCCCTTCGATCGCTTCTCTGGTGCCGATGCTATTTGCAATCTACGAGCGGCCAATGTGAACTTCTGAGTTCTTCTACGGAAGTGACGGAACTTCCCATTAAATACTGGTTCTACATCATTTTCGTAAAACGCGATACCGAAACCTCATTTTGGCAGAGATTTCTAGGTGCAAAACATGAATTTAAAGGAAAGGGTTTCAAAATTAAAAATAACTATTAGAAAATTAAAATAATCTTTACAAAAGCTGTGAGGAGACTGAACCGGGACATTATTCATATTAGTGACAGCAGGTTCCGAAATGTTCTTTTCTAATTTTGTATCTTTTTTTTTAACTTCTTGTTAACGGCAACAGTTTCGTCATTAATATAAAAAAATACATTTAATGCTGGTCAGCTCATTACTTAATTTTTCTTCCAGGGTATCTACTTTCTTCTTCAGCGCGTTTAACATGTTATATATATATCCTGTTGTAACATGATTTATACATTTCCTGTTCATTACGGTGATGTTTTCCTTCCTTCGAGAGAAAGCCGAAATCATTATTTTGCTTATTTATAGAATTCATTCGATTTTGTGCAAATCTGCGGAATCGATTTGAATAGCTTAATTGCTAACGATAACTTGATTATTAGATTTCTCCTGAGTATAAAGCAGCTTTTTTTCAATTAGCTACGGCACACATTTTAATAATTTTCTAGATCTTTATTTATTATTATGTTTTCTTTTTTTTCAGATGGTGGACCAACTGTTGCCATCCTTCTGGAATACGATGCGTTGCCAGAAATAGGCCATGCATGCGGCCACAACCTTATCGCGGAGGCTGGATTAGCTGCTAGTGTTGCGGTGAAAGCAGCTATGGAAGCAGATCTTCGTTTAGCTGGAAAGGTGAAATCTGCTGCGATATATTTTAATTACTCTGGGTTGCAAAAGCCATATATATATCTCTTTGACGACTAAAGCACCCAACTTGCCCTTCATTCAGATGACCACAACCGCCCCAAAACGGCCAAGATTGCGGTCATGTTTTCTTCCCTCTCCCTAAGGTGTGCAGTAGCAGGTGCAGTTTACCCGTCTGCATTATATCAGTTTACTGCAGATAGCTTGTTTTAAAAGGTTTAATTATGGTTTCTTATCTTTAGGTTGCACGTGACATTTTGTTGTTGATTCTCTGATTTCAGTTTAAGAGCATCAGAATAGGTTTATAAAGAACGGGGTCAAAGGCTAATGGAATCTTTGTTAGAAAGTACAAAGGAATTTTCGCACCTATTTCTGCGCTAATGGACGGGGAGGGAAAGAAAGTTTGTGAATTGGAAAAGTATTTCGGGCGTTTCGGTATTTTAAGGATACAAGTTAGCGAAGGGTTTGGATTTCAAAATATATCCAGGAAAACTAATATCAGATTAAATTTAAATAATTAATATTAAAATGTGTGGGAAATGCTCGAAGATGCAAGAAATATGAAATAACCGAGAGCAGTCAATTAGTCAAACTTTTTTTTTCACGGATCACATTTTTGTCTGTCACAAACTTGCACGCGTTTCATGATATTTATCTGCTCAGTTTTATGTACCGCACGTCTAGTGATGCCATCTCGTGGTGAGAATTATAGCTCGTGAGACTGAAGAAAAGTTGTTCATTCATTTGTGCCAACTACTAATGAGTCTATGTTGATAGAACTTCAGGGACTCTCAAAGAATCAGCTGTCTGAATTTAAGCAATCTTTTTATGAAGGTACAGTAGAAAATAGTTTCAAAGTGTCGTGAGAAGCACACCAGCGTCACACCAGAATATAGGAGTACAGTAAAATTAGTATATGGCAAACTTTCTATTACATCACAAAAGGCCACGAAAAAGAATGCATATCCTAAATCTTCTCTTACTGTTATTTTATATTTCATAATTATTAGAAAGGTGTTCTTTTAAAGAGAGATAAAGTACTTTAAAAATGAACATCTCATGAAATTTCGTAGTTCCGTTTTTTATTTACATTACACATATTACCGTGTCAGGGAGAGTTCTAGAACCGTTGCAACTAACATATTCGCACCAGGCGGCAGACTTTTAGAATAAGAAAGAAACCAGTAGTTTTGTTTCAGACCAGTAATTTTGTTTGTTTAACCAGACCTTCATTTGGAGGTAAAAAACATAGCACTATGCAAATATGTCCTTTGCCTTCTCCTGCGGTATTATTCCCGAATTTTTGTAACGATATCAGAAGAGCTTTGTTTCTGTAGTTTCCAAATTAAACAAATTACTGTTAATCTAGAAAACGTGGTACAACATCACTCTGCGAAGTAGAATTCGCACTGTCATGGAGAGCTTGGTGATCGCCATTTTGCTCTTCGGAAACAAAAAAAAAAAAAAAAAAAAAAAAAAATAATATTTGCTGCTTTGATTTAGGTCTTGCAAACTTCCATTCTGCACTGCTTTTTCTCAGTCTTTAACAAAAAGTGGCGAAATTTCTCTTACTCAGCCTTGCTCTAGAATTGAATGAAATGCATTCTTACGTATGTTAAAACTTATCCGTAAGCATCCCAAATGTCACTCGAGGCTCCATAGCCACTAAATCATGAACACTTAGTACTATATTTTGTATTTGTGTGCAAGATAGTTTGCCGACACAGCAGTCATCTTCTAAGGTGTTCCCAAAGGGGTCAATGATGACCAAGGGGTCGAGAGCCTATTACGAACCAGCGAATGATCTGCATAATCAAGATCCCATTTATTACAAAAATACAAAATTTATACAAAATAAAATTTATGATTATTAAATAATTCCTTATTGATTTAACGCTGATGTACAGGGTGTCTATAATTAAAGAGCCTTATTTCAAAGTTGCTTACAAGTGAAACCACTGATCAGAAGGTCGTGAAATTTTGTGGCGGACGTAATGAAGGGATGAGGTCGTCGTTCAGTGAAAAAATAAATTAGTTACAAATAGCTTCACCAGAGGGCATTGTATTAATAAATTTTACATTTAGCCCCACCTTTACAACAGCTTTATAATTTTATAAATTTTGTCACAAAAAAAAAGAATGTTCCACATGATAGCAATCATTTTCAACTACACCTGTAATCGCATGATATCATGTTCTACAGTCGACTGAAGTGTGTGCTGAGAAATGTTCAGCACGTGACGTGAAATGCTGGATTTAAGAGCAGGTAAAGTCTTGGATTGTAAAATCTTACCTAATGTTTCAAATGTTCTAAAAGGCAAAAATCTCACGGTTTGAACGATCGGGGAGGTCACACATTATGAAAGTGCGGTTGTTTTGGTATGTGGGGTTTTACTTATTTAATTCAGTGTTCAATCGTTGAACTCCACAAACACTAATAAGCGAATAATCCCTTAAGTGTGTTAACAGACACTAAAACTTAAGAAGGGTTAACTACGCTTTATTTCTCAGAATAAATATGATACAATCAGTTCCTAACTGGGAACGTACAGCAAAGCCTCCACTTGGGCTTGAACTGAAATGAATATAAAATTAAACTTAACTAGGCTTAACTAAACCTAACTGAAAGATACAGCCGAAGCTATCAAGATTCTAAGCAGTTGGCCCCTTAATTCAGTCGGCGAAGCCAAACAAGGTCCTAAAGTATGGCCGAGTGTAGCAATAGCTGAGAGAGACGTAGCCAAAAGGCAAACCCGCGCTAGTCAGAAACTTAGGCTCTGTCTGGAGAAGTCGGTGAAACATCAACTTAAATACTACTCTTTACTCATTTGCATTAACTGCTTTTCTGAAATTACATTCTGGTAGGAAATTGTAAGTTGAAACTAGAAAGATAGGAAAGATGCATAAACTCAAAACAACTGTTAATAAAATTAGGATAAACCTTACAGGTAAAACAATTTTACTAACAAAGTGCGATCTCGTAAACTTATCGTCATTATGAAGAGCAAGCACATTGAAAACAAAGTCTCCGTCAATGTTTCTAGGTTTTGTAACAGAATCTGCATGATATCGACAAAGATTTACATTTTTACTACAGATTTTCAAAGTAAAACGCCCTCTGGTGGTGCTATTTGTTACTAATTTTTTTTCTCTGAGAGACATTCTCATTCCTTCATTCTTCACAAAATTTTACATTTTTCTGATCACTGGTTTCGCTTGTAGGCAGCTTCGAAATAGAGTTCTTTAATTATAGACACCCTGTATACTCGTTGTTCAACGCCACACCAACTGCAAGGATGAGACATCAATCTCACTGAAGCTACAGCGTTTGCAAAATTTAAAAGATTTTAATTTTCGCTTCCAAGACAATGAAAGTTTAGATGTTCAGGATCGTTCATAGAACCAATGAAGTGCGATAGATCTGATTTGGATATTATGATGCAAGAAGAGTTTATTGCATTAAAGAAAGATGTTCGAGTCTGATTCAAAACATATGAGTACTCTTATGTTTTGGAATTGAAGAATCATCCGAAAGAAAACTGCCAACATAAAAGTAGTTACCAAACCAACTTTACTCACTTTTTTTGTCGATTGAAGATAGGATTTAGACAAGTGAATAATGCACTATGAAAAGCAAGACATATAAATTTTTGAAAGAGGTGATTAAGGAATTGAATTAAGCAATTTAAAGCCAAATGTTAAAACAGATTGTAATAATATGTCAAGCGCATCCACCGTATTATTTACGGAAGTTTTACCCAATTAAAATCTGTGATTTAGTGTCTGAAAACTTTCTTATAGGTGTAAAATTAAAGGTAATAATAATATAGAAAATATTCAATCCTAAATGTAATAAACATTTTTATTTTCAAAATGTTTGTTTTTATTCTTATCATAACTGTTAAATTACTTGCAGGTAATTCTTTGAATTATGATTGTATTATATTCTGTGTATTATACTTGAGAAAAATGTAACAGGTTCTGTGAAGAAAAGTGTTCTTTCAAAAGGGGTCGATGCAAGGAAAATGTTGGGAATAATTCCTATTCTAAGCTTTCGTTTCTCTAACGAAACTTCGAATACTAGTCAGAAATGCGACAACAGGGCACTGAAATATTTTCAAAATTTCGTGGGTTTAATCAGAGTTTTTCTGAGCTTAAAACA
>KK113747.1:146416-165448 GCA_000611955.2 Stegodyphus mimosarum
GTACACTGCGCAAAAAAAAGGGGGGGGGGAAGTTCTGCATCTCCCGTTCTACTGGTCCGATTAACCAAATTCAAATTGCGTTTTTCGTGTCTCCAAAGCGCGACTTAGGATATATATTAGAGTTATATATATAGCATTGCTGTAATATAGGTATTTTGACACAAAATCGGGCTTTTTCTGAAATAACATAGCAATTTTTTCCATATTTCGATTCTAGGGCTCAAATTATGCCAAACTACCAAGTTTTGTAAAATTCGCACGAGAAGTTTTTAAAAAGTTAGCTCTCAAAAGTTTAGCTCGTCAATTAATTCAATTTGGTATGCATTTATTAATATCTCTTTGTTTATGAAACTTATTTGACTTATTTGATTCGTTCTTACACAGTTCGAAATTTAGGTTCATTGCGAATAAAATTCATCCATTTTTTATGATTTATTTTTAAAATTCGTATTTTTAAATAATTTTTTTAAATTTTTCGAAAAAAATATTGAGTTATAACCTATAAAATTTTTACAATCATCTTAAAGTAGATGTATTCCTAAGCATACCTGCAGAAAATTAGAGATTTTTATTGAAAATTTCCGAAGATATACGTGAATTTCTATATTGGCGAGTTTTGAAATTTGGCATATTTGTTGAAGGCGATAATAACGAAAATGTGGTTTACACACTTTGTTAAAATTATTTGAAAGTGGAATGATGCGACTTTTTTCCTCCTCAGCCACAATGTAAGAAGGCAGGAACGATGTGTTTTTTTTTTTCCTTCCCTGCTCAATGGAAAGGACGGGAGATAGATTGCCACATATTAAGAAGTTCGCCAAGTGAATTATTCTTGGCTCAAACTGAAAAAAATTCGTCAAGTTAAATTTTTGAACTTCTCCGTAAATTTCGCACCAAATTTTACAAAATTTAATATTAAGGCATAATTTGAGTCGTAGAATCGAAATATGGAAAACACTAGTATGTTATTTCAGAAAAAAATCCCATTTTGTGTCAAAATACCTATATTAGAACAAATCTATATACAAATCCAATATATATCCTAAGTCGCGTTTTCGAGGCAATGAAAACGCAGTTTGAATTTCGTCAATCGGCCCAGTAGAACGGGAGATATAGAACTGCCCCCCCTTTTTTTTTTGTGTGTGTGTGTGGCAGCGTACTTATACTATGCTTTACGGAGTGTGAACTAACGTACGAGCAGCTAATCTTCTTTTATTAGCCTGATAACTGCAGATTCACATGTAAGTAATTTCATCTGTCCATACCTTTCTGCTTCTTTTAAGCGCTCCCGAATCAGAAATAATTTAGGTCCCTCTTTTGTACTGTATATTGGCTAAAATACCAGTAGAAGGACAAATCTCCTATATTTACATGTAACTACGAAGTAATGAACGTCAGCTGCTATTAAATGAAAAATCAATCCTATTGAGTTGTGTAAATCTTTAACGGCCTACGATGAAACGCTTTTGAGATGATGTAAGACGCTTTATAAAGGCGTAAGACCATTGGCATAAGACCGTAAGATCACAAGATGTAAGACAGTAAGTTTATCTTTTAAAATACCGTTCTGAAAACTTTACCGAGCCTACTAATATATTGAACTAATTTTAAATAAAAAAAATTAATAAAAAAAATCTGAAAGATTTCAGATTTTAAATTACGTCTAAAGGCGCGTTTTTTTTAACATTTCGTGTGCTACCTTTTTTTATTAAATATCATGTACTACGTACTCAAACCATAAAATTCAGTTCAAAATCAATATCGCAAAATCATTTTAAAATGAACATATCTTTAGAATTTCCGTAAGTCTCGTGCGCTGGAGATAAAAATGTTTTTTTTTCCGTACAATGTTGCCATTGCTCGCTTTGAAATCATTTAGTTTGTTAATCAGAAATTCGTTGAAATGTTATAAAACATAAAATCGATAATAAAACAAATTTCAAATTCAAAATTAGGGCTTCCAGATGCCCATATTCGCAGTAGGATTACGTCATTCAAAATTCGATGGCTCTAGGTTTTATCACAATGCGAGAAACATGCATAAATTTATGCAGATTTTTCATTTTTTAAAATTTAATGCAGAGCGATAACATTTAGTGGCAACAATTTGAAAAGTGAAACGGGAAGTTTCAGAGTGAATCGACGCAAAATCGCAAAACGAAAGTAATAGTCCTTCGGGACTAAATCCCTTTGGACTAAAAATATATTTGTTTAGTTTTAATTGACTATATGGTGTTTTGGGAATTTAATTTTGCAATATATGTTCAATATTGGAGGGCAGTACAACTCCAATTATCCGAACTCCGACTATCCGAACCACTGATTATCCGAATCGTTTTCATAATTCCATAATTTTTCAGAATCAACTGAAGAAGAATAGGAAAAAAAAGATAAAAGGGAAAAAGAAGATCAAGAAAAGGAAAGGGAAGAGACAGGAGAAGATAAGGATGACGTGCCACTTGAGGAATTAAAAACATTCTTTTGAAAATTCCTGGATGTCAGAAGTTAGTGCTGAGGATACAGCAAAATAGATGGTGTGTGATTCGTCAGACCTTGGTTTCAAATTCTAAATGATGATGAACTTATTGGAAGTGTGAGGGAAGAAAGTGTCGAGGAAGAAGGTGACCTTAATATCGAAGTTGAAGCAGATATGGGACCATCAGATAGTGAAGCGTTTGTCGGTCATTCAAACTGCGCTGAAGTGGGTGGAACGTCAACCCGAGTGTGACCACATGTAACTTCTCCTTCTCAAATATATATTATATGCTGCCTATATAATACACAACATATAACATAATCATAATTGAAATAATGGCCACAAATAACTTACAGATACCAATTAAGATAACAATATAAAAAACTTTTTTTTTTTTTTTAAATATTACATTTATGAGCGAATGTCAAGCAAATGCAAAACTTGCCTGCTTGAAAATGGATGAAGACAGTCAAACAGCTTACTTTGACAGAGATGTTCAGCTAGCAATGACAATGATTTTCAGCATTTGCAAGTACTGTACAGTACGCTATATAACATGTACGTAAAAGTGTTGCCTTTTCATTTCAATTAATGAAAACCTCTTTTTTATTAAAAATAGTTGTTTTTCTCCCATTTTAAATATACAATACATACAGTAATTAATTTAAGTGTACGTAGACCCCTTCTTTGGAAAAAATCCAGTTACCCGAATTTTCGATTATCCGAAAGGATCCGGTCTCAGTTGATCAGGATAATTGAATTTCTGCTGCACTTATAAGTTACTATGTCGTAAATGCAAGTCCTTACTTTTCCTTCTAAAACACTTAAAAAAAATACAGTTTTGTATGCAAGTGTTTGTCATAACGATATATATTACGTTTTATTTATAAACAAATCATTTTATAACTACAATTTCTCTTTCCTTTTCTGAACAGTGTGTTCTACCTAACCGTTGAATATAGTGTAAAAGGACCAACAGGCTTTGCGCAGAATATCTTAGTCTAGATGAAAGTTGATCATTTTGTTATCACATGGAAGTCTTGAAGATTTTTCATAGAAATCAGCGCCAAACAAAGATTAAATTTTGAAGTTTACTTACAAAAGCCTTAATTAAAAATGTTAAAAATATTTTATGCAGAGCTTTGGCAACATCGTGAAGTAGCCAGTACCACCAATAGCCAACAAAACTTTCTCTCTCATACACATTATGCAGCATCTCTTAATTCATTCTGTAACCAAGTTTTTTTTAGCCTAAATAGGCATTAGCCCAGAATGGCTATTATTCTCCAAACGGTATTTTAGTTGAATCAAGCTTCAAATTTTTATCAGCAGATATTATCGCTCTGTATTAAAGGAACTAAATAATGAAGGATCTACATGAATATATGTATGTTTCTCGCATTGTGAAATAAAAACGGCACCTAGAGTCATCAAATTTTGAATAACAAAGCCCTCCACTCAAACACGGGCACTTGGAAGACCGATTTTGGAATCTGAAATTTGTTTTATTGTCTATTTCAGAATTTCTGAAAAAGAATTTTTGATTAAAAAGCGCAACAATTTTCAAAACGAGTAGTGGCAACACTGTAGGCAATAAAACATTTTTATCTCCAGCGTGCGAGACTGTCTATCAGAAATTCTAAAGATATGCTGTTTTTAAATATATTTAGCATAATCTGGCGTTAGCCCAAATGCTCTCGAATCGTGTATGTGCCTCTAAATTACGAAAAAGAAGCCCGTTTGGACGTAACATAAAATCTGAAAGCTTTCAGGTGTTTTCTTTTTTTTTTTAACATTTTCAGCATAAAAATAGCTTCTGCTTTACATTACTTTATTCTGTTGTAATATTAAACAACATAATTAAATTGCAATATTATGAAACGCAGCAAACTCAATAATGTATGCACATATGCTATAAAGTCTGGAAAATAAATCTTATAACAAATGACATAATAAGTAAAAAGCGCAGTTCATTTCTTAGAACTAAAACTGACTTCTTTTTCTTTTCAAGTTGATTGTTCTGGGCACTCCTGCCGAGGAAGGTGGTGGAGGAAAGATACGTTTAATCGAATTGGGAGCTTTCAAAGGAGTAGACATAGCCCTGATGGCCCATCCTGCTAGAATGAACGCAGCCGCTCCTCCTTTCCTATCTATAGTCAGGGTAGGTGGTGTTGATTAAAATATCCTTATTTCCTTATTTTTATGAAGTTCCTTATTTTCCATAACATGCAATTTTACATTTTTCACATATCCGTAGACATGTTTATGAAGGAAATAGCAAGACTTGCTCCATACAACTGGTTGTAAGGTTAGTATTAATTAAACCAATAAATTTGCTAATTTCAGATTTCAAATTAGCATATTGTCATAAAACGGCACCTTTGCATTTTGAAAATTACGAGTTCATCAAAAAAAAGTGGAATCGAGTGGTTTTACGATAAGAAAAATTTATATATGTCATGCATGTGAAAAGTAAGTTAAACAGGATTATGAAATTTCGAATTTTGGAAACCGTTTGTTGTTGAAATTCAAACAACCAAGTGAGAAATACAAATATTTTTTAATAATTTTGTTAAACGAAGGTATTGTTGATCCTTGAGCAATACAGAGTGAATTGCTGGGTCCTCTGAATATTTTAAGAAATATATTCGGAAATGTTTGTGGGCAGTTAATAAAATTAACTCAAGTTAACCACATATTACGTAAACAACGAGCTAGAAAACATTTAATGTCTTAAGTAGGTAAAATGAATATAATATCAGTTTTTATCGTTTGTTTCATAAAATGTACTCAAACCTATGATAAAAGCTTTTAATCTTGATATGTATTTTTATAAATACATACAAAATCTGAAATGGTGTATATTTTATAACAAATATTGGTGTAGTTACACGCAAAGACAGTTCTATCTCTCAAATATAGAGATTATGACATCAACAAATAAACCGCAACAGTATATCTCAATTAAATTTGGCTGCAGAACTGCTTCATATATTGAGCAGCATAGAACTTTTAAATATAGGATGCTTGATATAAAATTAATTTTTTATTTTTATCTTATTCAAATTCGCGTATGGCTTTAAACATTCTTTTACAACACGGAGGTTGATGAAAAATTCAAGCAAGTTGACACAATTTTTCCGCGAACTGTGCTAACCTATGTTGACATCTTCAGTTGGGTAAGCTTATAAAGTATTTCTCCCACCTTCTTCGCATGCTTTCGTGGTGTAGTGGGCAGTACGCTGGACGCGTATTCCAGAGGGCCGTGGTTCGAGTCCCGGCGAAGATGTTGCTCATTTTTCATGTCCCCTGCTTCAAAAAAAAAAAATCCTAATATCTCTACACTAGCGTTCGAACTATAAAGGTGGATAACTAAAAAAGAACGAAAAAGGTGGGGGATGATAATTATCCACCACCGGAATTTGACGATTAGGTCCCCTGAACCCCGTGGCCCTTTACAAGGGGGTGTATATAAAGTATTCCTTCTTCGCATGCCTTTGTGGTGTAACGGTCAGCATGCTGGGCGCTTATTCCAGAGGTCCATGGTTCGAGTCCCGGCGAAGGCGTTGCTCATTTTTTCCAAAACAATCCTAATGTCTCTATAGAATGATTCTGACTATTTTATTTTGATTACTGAAGATAAATGAACAATAAAATATTTTGCAGGGTACAGTGGAATACAAAGGAAAAGAAGCTCATGCTTCTGCTTCTCCGTGGAAAGGGCGGAATGCTCTGGATGCCGCAGTGGCCTGCTATCAAAACATAGCTTTACTCAGGCAGCATATTAAACCCAGCTGCAAGATTCACTGTAAGGATGCCATTTTGATATTTCTTAAAACTCAGATTAGAATTCTCCCTTTTGTTCAAGTATAACATTTTTTAGAAAAGAATATTGCTTGACTATAAATTGATCGATCGCTACGGGTTCTACTCTCAAAGTACTAAATTGTTCAAGGTTTCGTGACGAAGAAAGAAAACACAATCGAATGCGAATTTAATCGATTGCCCAGAGAAAATGAGATTAAATTCCTTAAAACTAGATAATTCTTTAAATTGGGATAATCTAAAAATAGGAATAAAAAAAGGCAATTGAAGTTGCAGTTTGTTTATTCACTTCACTCTGAAGGTAAAGAAGTAGACAAAGGAAAATTATCTCATGAGAAAAGTGTAACAGCGGAATGTTTGAAAATTCCTTTTGTAAGGTTAACTTCCAAATAGTGGATTCTTGTTGTTCTTAAAGTAGTGAATTCTTGTTATTTTCTTAAATTTACACTTGTAAATAATTTTAAACATTGTTCTTCATCAAGCCGTCCAGCAGCGGATTATAATTTCGTTCATTGGTTTAGTTTTTCAACTTCGAGTTGAAGTCCGAATAAATAAAAGTTTAAAAGAATTACAGTATTGCGTTTATAGTTAGAAAAAATACGTTGTTATATTTAGAAAAAGAAATCTGAAAACTTTCAGATTCTATATTACTCCCAAAGGGGCTTTTTTTCATTTGCACACACATACGCGTTTCGAAAGCATTTAAGCTAATGACCCTTTGGTTTAAAATATTTAAAAAGCGTGTATAGTTAGAATTTCCGATAGATAGTCTCGCGAGCTGGAGATAAAAAATGTTTTATTCTGCACAGTATTGTTACTTCTCTCTTTGAAATCGTTGAATTTTTTAATCAAAAATTCGTTAAAGTTTTACAAAATATGAGATAGATAATAAAAGAAATTCCAACTTCGGGCTTTTAAGTGACCATACTTGGGTGGAGGACTATGCTATTCAATTTTGATGGTTCTAGACACCGTTGTTTTTTCATCAAACGAGAAACGTTGATACATTCATGCAGATTCTGCATTATTTAATTTCTTTAAATATAATAGAGGGCGATAAATATTTGGTGGCAACAATTTCAGAAGCAATTCAACGCTTTTCGTGATTGCACGCAAAATCCTGTTTTGAGGTTAATAAACCTTCTGGACTAACACTCTTTTGGTCTAGTAATAAAGTTTTAGGTTGTTGTTGTATTTAATTAGTGTTCTGCCGCCCAACCAGGATTGTAGTTAGCGACGCTGACAACCGTGTCGAAGGGCCCGGCTTCGAATGGCGGAGAACGCATGGATATTTGTAAATGTATACTGCCTGTGCGGCATATGGGCTCTCTAAATGTACTTCGAGATGAAAATTCTCTCCAGACGTTGGTACAGAAAGAGGGGTAGAAGACCCACGGATCCATTCCTCAGGGGTGATCTCCTTCAAAATTGGGGGCGAAATCGCAAAGTCGTACTGTCACCTGTACGGTGCCTAAGGTTCTCGACAAGGACAGGCGCAATCTTGACCCCTGCCACGGAAATTTCGTGGGCTTGATCCGATTCAGATAAGAGAGATTAGTAACAACAGCAATGGACAATCTGCTTGTAGACATTATTGTTATATTGCGCCATTGTATGTTATTGCATTATATTTATATTTCTCAGGAAGCTCATAAGACTGAACGTAGCCGATTCAATATCAAGAATAAGAATATTTTTATTAGATTATGATAATATGTATATATGAATTATTTATAGCACTATGTGCAAAGTTGCCAGTATAATAAACCTTGCTATTGTAATTAATTCTTTCTAATAGCAAGGTTTGTTATAGATTTTCCTTCCGCTGATCGGGTTTTATTCCATTTGGTCACTACCTTACGTCGGAAGCCCGCTGAGTGGTTAAAATAAAATAAATAATAATAAAACAAAATCTGAAGGCTTTCAGATTTTCCACTTAGCCCAAAGGGGTGTTTTTTAAACGTAGATACATTCATGCAGAATGTAACGTTTATTTATTAAATATCATGTTCTTCTCATTTAATCCATAAAATTCAATTCAGCAACAATATCACAAAATGATTTTCAAATGAGCATAACTTTAGAATTTCTGATACACATTTGCGCGCGCTTTGGATAAAAAGTTTTTTTTTAAATCGTTTGAGTTTGTTTATCAAAAATTCGTTAAAGTTTTTAAAAATATGAAATAAATAATAAAACAAATTCCAAATTCGGACTTCCAGATGCGCATATTCGGGTGAAAACGTTCGTTATTCAAAATTAAATGGTTCTAGGTACCGTTCTTTTATCACATTTCGAGAAATATATATACATTTATGCAGATTCTTAATTATTTAATTTCTTGAAATATAATACAGAGCTGCAATATTTTGTGGCAACAGTTTGAAAAGTAATTCAGACTTTTAATGCTTCCAACGGAAAATCGCAAAACGAAAACAAGAGTCCTTCAGGAACAAAGCCCCTTTGGACTAAAAACTAACATATAATATGACAAGCTAATACTTAGTAATTAAGTACATGTTGTTGTTGTGACTTATTTCACTTGTCTTACAGTAACTTGAGAAAAAGCCTACACAATACATCGTGAAAAGGAGTGCAAGACTGCGCTTGTCTTTGGCAAGAGCCTTGAGCAGCATACAGACGATAGAACGACTTTGCTCAATTCCGTTCCAGCATCCCGGGGGGACGGGTGCGAGGGTCTGTCACCCCTCTCTTCTCCTACTACCAACCTCTCGAGAGGATTTTCAGCTTGCCGCATATTTAGAATGTCCCTATGCCACACAGACAGTATACATTGACAAACCTCCATGTCTTCTCCTTGATCCAAACCCGGGCCCTTAGGTACGGCAGTCAGCGTCTTTGCTGGGCCAACTAAGTACATTTCACACACCTAAGAGTTAAGAACATTTAATTTATTTCTAATGTAAGAATTATGATAAATACTTGGAATGTAAGCAATATGACAAACATAACCGCTATCTCTTTTATTTTTGTACAACATTGCTCCGTTCTTACAGAGAAATTTGAAATATTTTTTTATCATAATTCTACATTTCTTTTACAGCTGTGATCACGAAAGGTGGCATCATCCCGAATATCATTCCAGCAGAATCGTGCTTGAAAATGTTCATTCGAGCGCCGAACAAGGTCGAATTGAGAGAGCTGCGAACCCGAGTCGAAGCTTGCATTACAAGTGCTGCGACCGCAACTGGATGCGAAGTAACTTACAGTTTTGCAGATCAGGACTCTTATGAGAACTTGATAACGAATAAAGTTCTAGGCAACCTATATCAGACATATGCAGAACGGCTAGGTATGTAACGTATCTGCGTATTTTTCTCATGTGTTTTCATTAAATACTCGATGTAAGTAAGAAAAATATGTGCAAATCAATACCGGAAATTATTGTTGCCATTTGTTTTTTAATATATTGCTTCAAGTCTATAGAAATGGCTCGTTCTAGTTTTGAAAAGATGTAACATATCATGTATAAGATTTGGTTTTATTCGCAAGGTTTTTCCCTGTTTCGATTCTTTTTCTTTTCTATCGAACTTTCATATAACGAATGAGGTTAAAATAATGGCAGAAGACCGTTACCGGTAGTTTTGTTTAATGATACGAAGAATAAGCCTGACTAGAAACATCTTAACAATCTTTTTTCTATATATGGTTTGGTTTCTGTAATTATGGATTGAGATAATTAATATTTCTATAATTATTAATTGAGGGATGTCTTCGTGGAGGATATTTTAGGGGGGAACTGGCATGTATACTCGTTACGCATGAGAAAAACCTTAAAAACGCCCATGCAGCCAACCCGTTTGCCGAGATTCGAACCTCGGACCGAACTGCCACTGTCTACCGAGTTAACCGCTCGATCGTTGGTGGGCCCCCCCCCATCCTATATTTAAAGCAGAAACATTTTTCAGCCGATTAAAGGGGAAAAAAAAAACAAATTCTGAAATCTTTCAGATTTTATATTACTCCCAAAAGGGCGTTTTTCTTTAACGTTTTGTGTGTTACCTTTATTAATTAAATATCACGTTCTTCGCACTTAACCAGAAAATTCAACTTAACAGCAATATCACAAAAAAAGAAACATCGCGCATAAAATATCCGTGCTTGAATATGCACGTGATGTTAATGGTAATGGAAGCCTTGAATTCGTTGAGTTTGTTAATTAAAAAAATTTTAAAGCTTTTCAAAATTCTGAAATAGATAATAAAAGAAATTCCAAATTCGGGCTTTCAGATGCCCAAATTCGAGTGGAGGAATACGCTATTCAAAATTGCATGTCTCTAGGTACCGTTGTTTTTTCACATTGCGAGAAACATGCCTGCATTCATGCAGATTCTTCATTACTTAATTTCTTTAAATATAATTCAGGTCTCAAATATCTGATGGCAACAATTTGAAAATAGTTTGATAGTGGACGACGCAAAATGCCAAAACTAAATTAATAGCTCTTCTGTGCAAATTGCTACTTTGGGCTAAAAATTTCATTTTAGTATTAAAAACGTATTTTTGGACTTGGAAAACTTATTTCTTGCTTGAAATTTCTTTCGGCATACCAAATACTTCAAAATTTTAAATCAAAGACTAGTAAATCATAAAGAATATCGTGGAAGAGCAGTTACAGGGGAAAAAATCAACATCGAATTATTCTAAATGATTTGTTAATCCACCCCTCATTGCAATTTGGAAACGACGTCAAATATTACAATTTAGAATTCAGTATCTGGTTCAATTTTTGTTGTACTGGAGTCACTCTTTTTGTGTTTTATAACAAGTATAAAATTTATTAAATAAAAGTGTAGGGACTGAAAGAAAGTAAAAAGAGCTTTTAGAAAACTGATTTCCATAAATCTAAATATACAAAAATCTGAATCTTTGCGTCATTTAAAGCATTCTTATAATTGAAAGTATATATCTAAGAATGGCTGCGAAATAAAGTCTGAGTAAGGACTTTTGTAGACACGGTATATAGTGGGCATCAAAAACTTTAGGTGCCATATAGCTAAAAATCATGCTCTGATGTCTAAACGTTAGGGTAGGTTATTTGAATATGCGAAAGCCTCGAAAGCTATCTGAATAAGAGGAGAGATGCTTTCGTAGAAGAGTTTCTGTGAGGGACTGTCGGTATTTATGTCACAGATGGAGAAAACTACAAAAGCCAATCATTCAGCCAGCCCATTCACCTGGGACCCAAAGTAGATCGAACTACCAGTATTCGGCAGCCTCAACCTTTCGGCCACTGGCAGGGCGTCTAAAAATTAACGGCGAAGTGTGAAGAAATAAAATACAGGGTGTCTCAGAAGGTCATAGCCAAATTTAACATACTGCTCTGTCATACCATAACAAAAAAGATTTACATAGGAACTTGTGTCCGAAAATGCGAACGGCGACAGCTAGTGTGCAATGTTCGTAGGCTAATGGGAGAATGGAAAGCGGGATCGTTTCAGGCGAGGGCGTAGCAGGAGAAGGATCAGCCTGTTTACTCAGTCAGAATTGTCTGATATGCATTACTTGTACGGTGCTGCGGACCACAGTCTCATGGCCACCGAAATCCCCTGACCCGATTCCGCTGGTTTTTACATTGTGGAGGTACATGAAGCCCATGGTATACGAGACGACCGTAATATCGGACACAATCTCGATCCAGGATCGTGGAAGCGGCGGCAGGTGTTCGTAACACACTTGCCCGTTTTAAACGGGCTCGTGAATCAATTCGTCGGCTGCAGCCGAATACGTCGCGGAGAAAACAATGCAAGGCGAAAACGTCGTTGTAGAAAACATCGTGGGAGAAAATAAAGCAAAGAGAAAACATCGCTGTTCTAAAACATCGTGGGAGAAAATAAAGCAAAGAGAAAACATCGCTGTTCTAAAACATCGTGGGAGAAAATAAAGCAAAGAGAAAACATCGCTGTTCTAAAACATCGTGGGAGAAAATAAAGCAAAGAGAAAACATCGCTGTTCTAAAACATCGTAGTACAAAACATCGTCCTCAAAAATAAAACGGTTCAAAAACTTCGCAGTTTAAAAGCATTATCTGCTATTGACAATTAGGAGAGAAGACTTATAGGAAAGAACGTAAAATTAAATTAAATTGATTATTTAAAATAAATATAAATCCCTACAAGGTTTAAAATAATCATTTTCTGCAAAATAATATTTTTGAAGCACTGCAGATATTCCGAAAATTGTTTCTGAGAAAATCTTTCTAAAACGTGTATTAGATAGGATGAGATTATGGGAAAGCATGCAAGTGATATCCGTTCAAGAGGGGACGAAAAGCCTTCGTGGAGAGCGTTTTAAGGGAAATTGGTTCTATTCACGTTATATTTGGGAAGTATACTAGTCTTGCAGGCAACCCATTCACGATGATTTAAAGCTAGTTCAAAGACTTCAGCGGTCTTCCTGCTCAGTCTACTAGTGGGAGTTGAACGTAGGTAAAAAAGGCTCTGCATTTTAACAAAGTTTCTTTCAGCGGTATTTATTTGCATCAATAAAGTGCTACTAAATACGCCCGTGGGGAAAAATAGCAGTGCTGACTGATTTTCGAGCATTATTTCCGGTGAATGTTTAAATTTCTGATATCATTTGATAAAAGCAATGATCTTTAATCCTTATTAATCAGAAACATTTGTTTTTCTTAGGAGCTGATTTTATTAAAGATGTATCGGAGATTCCTAGCAGTGGTTCTACAGATATGGGCAACGTGTCTCACATCATTCCTTCCATCCACCCTCTCTTCAGTATCTGCCCCGAAGCTACTAACCACACAAGGGAATTCACGAAGGCATCAGGAGCTCCAGAGGCCCAAGAACCTACTTTGATTACAGCAAAGGCTATGGCTATGACGGCTTTGACAATTTTACGGTCACAGGAGACACTGGACGAGGTGAAGAAAGAATTTTCGTCAGATATTCAAAACAGTTTGCAATATCAATGACTCTTAAACATGACACCTAGTTTATCTTGAATGTAGCAATATGTGACCACTGTTGAAAGGTCATACTGCCACTGGCTTTAAATCTCAGCATTCTTAGCATTTTTGAAATCTTCTCGTGTGAGCAATTTTTTTTTAATTAGATTCATTGTAGATTATTTCGTGTGATAATTTTGTTACTAATTATTGTTATAAAATTTAGTAGATTTATAGTCTTGAATGCTATTTTTTGTCTGTCTTAGTTTTCCTTTTTAACAGAAACAACACAATAATTGCCGATATGGGGATGAAATAGGAGTTTTTTTTTTTTCAACTATCGACGATGCCTTGTATGTGAAGGCAGAATTAGAAAGTAGATTTGGGCTTAGTAGATATAATTTTGTGATATTTGTATTTAATTTTTATTAATGAAATGCTATTTAATTTAACTCTTTTCTTTTTGCCTCTTTTTACACGAGACTCGTTCATTCTTTAATTTAAATTTACGTAAATTTGACTGGCAAGCAAATATATGTAAATTCTAAAACTGAGAATTTTAAGAATAAATGTGTGAGAGTTTGACCACTGCCTTGCCGATAGTAACAAAGTCTTAAGATACGCTAAATGTCTCGTTCTGCCTTCGAACATCAGAAGAATTAGTAATGCAAATGAGTGTAAACAGTTATTCAATAAAACATCTCGTTACACACAAACAGTTTATTTACAAATCTAATAAGTGACATTTGTAGTTTCATCCTCTCAAAACAGCACTTAAAAATATAAATGACGTAAGATAATACTCATTAATTATCTAATACACATGAAATGCAACTCGAAGTCATTTATCTCATAAAAAGAACGAGCTCGAAACGAAAAATGTAAACCAAAGCTGTATGTAAGTAAAGCGTCGGCACTTCAATGGGAGAAATTGCGCTTCGTAACGACCGCAGCGCTCGTAGTGGTGGCGATGTGGAAACACAATCAGTAAAACTGCGCATGCTCCTTTTCTTTTCAGTCATTGGTTGTTTTGATTTGGTTGTTTGTTTGATTCTACCGAAATCTTGTTAGCTTCTAACGTGTTTTGGTTGTGTTATTTATAACTTATTAATTTTGTACTTTTTAATTACAAAAGGCTCTTTTCAGAACCAATTTTTTTTTTAATTTTCTCTAATGGCGTATCGATACTGCGGATTAAGGATTGCAAGTAAGGAGTAAGATTTCGTCGAAATCTGATGGAATACATTTCTACACGTTTCCTTGAGACGATGCGTACTTAAGGAAGCAATAAAGAACAGTTTTAGGATATGTATTGTTGAAATTAAAGGTAAAAAAATCTGATAATTAAAAGAATTATTCCCCTATATTTTATAATAACGCAGGTACAAGTTTTAAATAATATTTTAAAAAATCTTTTTTTTTATTCCCTTTCAGAAATATTCAGAGAAAGTTATGTACTATTTAATGTATTTCACTATTAAAATAAAAAGAGCGCTAATTTGAAATGGACCGAATTGAGCATTAATTACAAATTGACTTAGATTTTTTTCATTTAAAAGATGCCTCAGAAGCTAAAAAAATCATGTCATATTTGAGAAAGTATTTTAGGTAGAAGCTCTGTAAGTGGAGAAGAAATAATGCATAATTTTAATGTTAATAACAATAAACTTTGCTTAAAAATGTATTCTTTTCGTACACTTAGGACTCTGAAATACTGTACAAATAGAAAATATATACATTTATATATATAATTACGACGCAATTGCAAAATATTTACATCCAATCGTGTGAAAACTCATTGCGGCCTCGCCACCTTACTTCCGACCTCCATGACGTCACTGCAGGGGAAAGGAGGAGGGGAAGAGATTTAGTTTACATCGCCACCACTGCAGTGGATTGGCGCTGCAATTTGGCGTCATGTTATAGTATGGAAGTGCCGACGATTTACTTACATACAGCTTTGATGTAAACAACCTCCACTGTTGCCATACGTAATTTTCTAAATTAGTTAAATAAAGATAATATTAGATAGAGGTTCAACTTGACACTAAAGATGTTCTTCTTGTGCGTTTTATGGACTGAGGTTGGATCTTGTATTGGTAAGTTTAAGTAGTAGAAATTAAGTTAGAAATTGGTGGTTCAGGAGCAGAAGGCGGTGCGTGCATGCGGAGACACAGCTAATTGATAAGGAGGAGTGTTTTCTGATTCTTAATTTAGTTGATAAGATGGCGTCACAATTTGAGAAGAGATTATCTTTTACTGATTTTCTGGTAGTAATTTCCTTTGTAAATCAAATTTCTTCATATTCCAGTTAAATTTAATACGTGTGTAATCTTTAATGCCTATTAATTCCTATGTACCCTTAATGGAGGTTATTTTCGAAGTTAATGATTGATTCAGAAGCCCCTAACTTTAGAGATAAATTTCTCATTTTTACTATGTATTTTAAGCCTTTTAATTTCCTATATACTCAATAAGCTAAATTTTAACATATCTTTTATATTTTCACATTATATGCATGAACTTTATTTTCCTTCATCTTATTACATTACTACTTTTTATTGTTCATTTCATTTTACACAGAACTTTTATCATACTTACTGATCCCACCAGCGGCCGAGCGCTAAAAATCACTGAACACTGGTAGTTCGAATCCCGGCGAACGGGCTGGCTGCATGGGCATTTTCGTGATTTTCCCCATGTTTATACTCGCCAGTTTCCCTGAGAAAGTCATCCACGAAGGCTATCCCAGCCCTTAGGCGGATAGCCCTTTTGTGCTTTGCCGAAAACAAATTATCACACCTTTTAACCAATACTCTTAATGTTAACTTATTTGTTTTATTTTACGAGCGTAATTGTTCAGACACGCTTTTCTATTTATTATATTACTTAATTTTAGACATAATTTTTCCTTTTTCGTACTTTTTAATGTTTGTGATCTTCAACACATTCTAAATTTTAACTTAATATCTATATTTTTTTAACATATACCTGATTTTTTGAAATTTTAGATGTAATTTTTAACTTTTTTTCTACTTTGTAACGTTTGTAGTTTCCAACATACTCTGAATTTTAACTAATTTGTTATACTTTCACACTATATACATGACTTTCATTTAATTTTTAACTACTTTCTTACATTTTAACTTTCACAATTTTAAACATATTCTTAATTTTAACTTGATTCTTATATTTTTCTGGCCATATACATGTACTTTATTTAATTTTAGATGTAACTTTTAACTTCGTGTTTCGTACATTTTAACCTTCGAAATTTCTAAAGTACTCTAAAATTTAAATTATTCAGTACATTTTACCTCTATATACATGAACTTTAATTAATTTTAAATGTAAAATTTTTTACTTTTTTGACACTTTTTACTTGCTAGTATGCAACTCACACTGAACTTTAAATTATTTCTTATAATTTTCAATCGTAATAAAACTTTTGATTTGATTTATTTTACTACTTTACTTAATTTTACGTGTTCAAACTTCTTAAACATACTGATGTAAGTTAAACATACCAAGTAAGCATTTCATTTTATAACTGTTAAATATTATTTATTTTCAGTTCGTTGCATACTCCTTATTTAGTCTATATTTTACAGTTCTATTTTAATTTGCCTATTTCCTAATTTCTGATTCCATAGTAGTCTTACAATGACTAATGACAATGACTAATCCGACTTACAATGACTAATTCTACTATTTTACTGCATTGTGGAACTTTACTTATCTAATTCCAAAGTTCAGTCTTAGAACACCACAAACACTAACAAGCGAATAATCACTCTCGAAGTCGACGCTTCGTCGACTCGAATTCGGTGAACCATCGACTGAAATAGAACTCTTACTCATTTGCATTAACTGCGTTTCTGAAATTACATTCTGGCAGGAAATTTTAAGCTGAAATTGCAATTGATAGAAAAGGTGCGTAACTTAAAATAACTGTTAATAAAATTAGGATAAACCTTACAGCATTATTACTTTTATTCATATTTTCAAACTTTATAATTTCCTGCATATTCAGGTACTTCCTTATAATTTTTATATAATTTATATTTGTATGTGTGTTTTTAAGCTCTTCAATGTTTCCAATGTTTAGTTTCGAACTTTTACTACCTTTAAGTTAGCTTGATATATTCCGAATTTTTAAAATAAAATCTCAACTTTCATCCATAATTTTAGAACCATGTTACTGTTTCATGTACTCATACAGATTTCTTATGGTTTCTTTCCCATTGTTTTAAGCGTTTAATACCTTTTAATTCAGTATTTTTTGCTAATTGATTGCATCCACTGTAAATGCCGTGATTCTGTGAACACTATAACTTTTATACTGTAAATGCCCTGATTATGCAAATTTTTACTTTATTACCTTTTCCTTGCACTAATTACAGATATTTCTACCTTCATGGACAACGTTCAAGCGAATTTAATTATAATTTACGTTCAGGTTTTTCTTACATGTGCAAAGAAATTCCTAAGATAAACATTTCCAGTATCAAATTAGAGGTGCATTACTATCCACTTTACCAACTGGTTGCCATTTTATTTCTTGAAATTTTGTTTTATTGATATATTTATATCTATCACGTAATGTTAACACATTTCTACGAATTTAGTTCAGTTCCTACTTATAATCAGCTAGAATGTACAGAAGTCCTGATACGTTAAATAACATTTTATTCACAGCAAAATCATAAAATATTTAAAAACAGTCTATCTACAGAATTTTCGATAGATAGTCTTGCGCGCTGCACATAAAAATACCATTTTTTTTCGACAAGTGTTGCAATTGCTCGCTTCGAAATCATTGAGTTTGTTAATAAAAAATTCGCTTAACGTTTACAAAATATGAAATAGATACTAAAATAAATTCGAAATTCAAAAGTCAGGCTTCCAGGAGCCCATGTTCGGATGGAGGACAACGTTATTCAAACTTTGATGGCTTTAGATGTAGTTGTTTTTTTATAATTTGAGAAACATGCATCCATTCATACAGATTCTTTATTATTTAATTTCTTTAAATATAATATTTGGCGATAATATTTGCTGGCAACAATTTGAAAATTGATGCAGCCGTTAATGGTGATTCGATGCAAAATGCCGTTTCGAGAGTAATATCCTATTCGGGACTAACGTCCGTTTCGGGCTCAAAATGAAATTATATCGCTACCATTAATGACGTTTATAAACTGAAGATACCATTTCCATTGTTTAATTAGAGATTTTTATCTCTTCAAACGAGCAGCTCAGGGAAAATATCGCAAGCTATGATTTTTTTGTGAGCCTATATCTGATAGCGCATGATAAGTGTAAAATGACTTGCTTTATATACCGTGATTCAAAGTGAAGATGTTCAGAATCAGAGATTGAATCTGTGTTACTGAGACGGGAAATGGCAGACCAGGATTTTAGCATTGTTTCTTCCAAAATAGATGAAGAAAAGGAGTTTTTTAATTCTGTGAGTCAGGATATATGGAAGATGCCAGAGCTTATGTTTAAGGAATTTCATGCACATGCTGTTCTCACGAGCGCTTTGGAAAAAAACGGATTTGAAGTTCAGAAACATTACTTCATGCCTACTGCCTTTCGAGCTGACTTCTCCTCAAAATTAGGTAATTTCAGTCCTTTATAATTTAGTGATTGTAGATTACATAAATTCATACTTCATTTTTAGAGTATTTATCTTATTATCCTTCATCACCTGAGAATATTTTAATGTGAAATATTACCGAAATTTACCTTGTTCTTAACTTTTTAATATGATTAAAATTAATTTTAGATAAAAGAAATTTTT
>KK113747.1:165555-188100 GCA_000611955.2 Stegodyphus mimosarum
AGTGATAAATTATAAATTAAATAGAATTAAAAACTTTCCTCGGTGACAAACTCATTAACAGAAAATCGCCAAAATTATAATTAAAAAACAATTGAATCAAAACCGAAACAAAAACAAGTTATTGCAACGAAAGAAAATACACACAATATTAAAAAAATGGCTCGAAATTTTATATTTTAATATTATTGAGCCGTAAATCACCGACAGTTACCGAAGCTTAGTGTCAGCTATTTTTTAATATTGTGTATATTTTGTTTTTGTTCCCGTTTTGATTTAATTGTTAGTCCAAAGAGGCAATTTTCGCAGAAGGACTGTTACTTTCATTTTGGCATTTTACGCTGATTTACTAAAAGCGTTGCTTCACTTTTCGAATTCTCGCCACCAGATATTATCGCCCTGTATCATATTTAAAGACATTAAATAATGAAGAATCTGCATAAATGTAAGTATTTTTCTCGCATTGTGATGAAACAACGGTATCTAGAGCTATTAAATTTTGAATAACGTAATCCTCCTGCGATAATGGGAAACTGAAAATTTGGGATTTGTTTTATTATTTATTTTGTAAAACTTTAACGAATTTTTGATTAACAAATTCAAGGATTTCAAAGCGAGCCATGGCAACGTTGTACACAAAAAACATTTTATCCAGTGCGTAAGACTGTGTATCGGAAATTCTAAACATATGCTCATTTTAAAATTATTTTGCGATATTGTTCTTGAACGGAATTTATGGTTTAAGTGCGAAGAACATAATATTTAATAAATAAAGGTAACGCCTAAAATGTTTAAAAAACGGCTCTTTGGACATAATTTGAAATCTGAAACCTTTCACATTCTTTTTTTCCAATGGCAAGCCCTCAGCCGACTTCGGCATGGCCATTACTAAGGCCAAAAGTGGTGGTCACTTTATTATGAAGACACCTAACAGGTGGGCCACTTTGTCTCATGACGAAACTAGAGACGCCGGGGAAGGACCTTTGTCGTCCAGAATAATAGTTGTATGTTGGAATCTGCTGACATTCTTGTGTATTAGTGATACCTACAAAGTCTTCCAGTCATGGCCTGTATACATGAAAGCTCTCTCTCACTTTAAAGCAATGTCCCACTTCCTTTGTAGCAATATAGATATTAACTCTTAAACAAGTCACTGCATAATTAGTGTAGCTGCTCTAAGTAATGTGAAATGTATATTGCAATATAAAAGATAGTTGCAGGGTTCGGACAACACCCGAGTAGTCTTAGAAAGCCGTCCGGGTGTCCGGCCCTGCTGTCACCTATCACCTATCACCTATGAAGGGACGGACAGTTACAACCATGCCTTTTCCGAGATTCGAATCGGGCCCTTTATTAACGCAGTTGGTTTCTCTATCTAGTATACGGTCTGTGCGGCTGTTTTGAATTATAATTTTTTAGTTTTCGTTTTAGGGAATTTACCATTAAAGAAGATTTTATCAGTTTCGCAGCATTTTGAGCGACTTTAATAACATTTATGAACTAATATTTATTAATAAATTTTTTCGAAACGATCTTTAATATATATACGTATACTAGCGGAATTACCCGATGTCAGTTATGTTAGATTGAGAGTAATACATCTAACAACAGAGAGAACGATACCGTTGTGATCCTTCTCTAATAACGACGCAAAAATACGATTCATAGTCATACACGTTTCAGTCTGATTCGATATGGAACCCACATAAAAAATTTCGATAGAAAAAGCTAATTCTGTCTCATCATATCAGCAACAACGGCACGAAGTTTTTAATGATTTTCGTCTTCGTAATAAAAGCTCAAGTTCCATCCAATATTTCACCTATATTCAATTTTAGTCGATTAAATGTGGCAATAAATTTATCATAATTGATCAGAAATCGATAGCGCGAATAAACAAACACGCAAACAGACGTTCTTCTTTATATGTATAGATTTTGCAAAATTTCCAAACTTTTTATTAACAAACTCTACGATTTGAAAGCGAGTAGTAGCAACATTTTTTAAAATAAAGCATTTTTATCTCCAAAGCGCGACGTTGTTGCCACTCGGAAAAATGAGTACGAAAGTTAGCGCTTTCAGAGTTTTTAATTAATATTTTAACTGATCAAAGTCGTACGAAGATGGAAATAACCGAAATGGCTTCCCACGAATTTTTGGAATTGGGAATAATGCATTTAATGCTTGGCAATGCTATTTTTATTTCGTCGTAAAACTTACAAATTTTTTATTGGCAAATTCTAGGATTTGAAAGCGAGCAATGGCAACAACTTTCGAAATAAAGCAGATATTCATCCTCAGCTTGCGAGATTGTTGCCACTTGGAAAAATGAGGGCGAAAATGATCGTTTTTTCGACTTTTAAATTAATATCTCTGATTTTAGCTACTTTTTTTTTGGAAAAAAGTGGACGTCGACCTTTTCCAGGACCCAGAAGAAAACTGTAGAAAGTTCAATGACGATAGCTATAGTACTGACTGAGTTAATAGAGGAAAATCAAACACACAGACTTTCTTCTTTATATATATATAGATATATGTATGTAATAATTTGGAAATGTATTTGACGTCATGTTGATGCGTAATGAAGTAGTCTGTAGTCAAGTTTACGTAAAAGGAAAGAAACTTTCAGTCATGGCCAAAATTGATTATTTCTATTATTCTCGTTAAGAAACATTTCCTTAAACCAACACAAATAAATTGGCGTAGTAAGCGCATCTTTTTTAGAATTTTTTTTGATGTTACGATAAGAAAGGCAGCAGCAGACCGGGAAGCATCAGAGAATAAGTGCGACGTATTCAAGACAGAATCTATACTCAGCATGAACTGATTGCAGTTTTGATTTAACTTGTGTTGGATAATTTTAAGTGTTTAAAATTATTATTGGCTAAAGCGTTACGTAAGGTAGCTGAGTCATGCACGTTATGCAAGAATCATATGACAGCGATTAATTTCGAAATGATATAGTTTACAGAGGTTTATTA
Source organism: Stegodyphus mimosarum (assembly GCA_000611955.2). NCBI lineage: Eukaryota > Metazoa > Arthropoda > Arachnida > Araneae > Eresidae > Stegodyphus > Stegodyphus mimosarum. The sequence continues at coordinate 168,534 of KK113747.1, forward strand.
TAAGCAGTTATTATTTTTAGAATGGAAAAAGAAAATGCACAAATTAAAATAGAGAGTTAAGGGACTAACGCAAATTAAAGTTACTATTTTCATTTACGTATTTTTTACCTTATATAACAGCCGCCAGCAGTAAGTTGATAGAAGCGAAGTAGAAAAGCAAATACAATATATCCAAGATGAAATCTTAGTTGAGATTAAAGTAGATATTATTTGTACTTTTCTCATGGTTAATAAAAGATTTCAGTATTTGGTGTTAAACATATTGATTCCCAAATCTGAAATCAGAGCCTTCTTTATTTACGCTATGTAAGAATCGTATGATGGCTATCAATTTTGAAGTAACACAGTTTAGAGAGGTTTATTAATAATTAAGTAATTATGATTAATAATTACTATTTTTTGGACGAAAAAAGCAAATAGCGAAATTAAAACGAAGATTCAAAAGATTATTTCAAATTAAAGTTAGAATTTGTCTTATAGTATATTTTTTATTTTCCGCACAAAAAAAGGCAAAATTGGACGCTACTACCAATCTTTTAATCATATAATCTTTCACTTTTATTATTCAAGTAACTACTGTTATCAGTATTCATTGTGAGTCATTTCGAAAAAATTCATATGCTTTAGCCCTTTTCTCCCTTTTTGGTATCAAAATGATTATTAATAGGATATTTGATTTTCACTTGAGATGGTCTCAGTTTGGCGATTTCATCGTCTATGCAAACAAAATATTCGACTTCGTTGAAGAAAGTTATACTGCGTTAATGTACTTTATGTATTCAGAGTTAAGGCTGTCATTCATATATTTTTATTGAATTGCCGAAGATCCTCCCCGTTTGTATACGAAAACATGAAAATGCATCGCTTATTTGATCAACAATTCTGTTAATATGATCAAAATTCTGCAATTTTTTTAACTGCAGAAATGGCCCCCAAATAAAATTAAAACAAATTATAAAAATTATTAAGCTACAGCGAAATGTCTCCAAAACATTCCTTGAAAACATCTGCAGCAAATTAATGCTGCTTTTTAGCATAATTAGCATTAGCTGTTTGTCTTCCAGTGAGAGATACCATCCGAGTATTAGCGGTGCAACATCAGTCAAATAATTTCCAAATCATAAATGAACTTTTGCATTAAAGATATAAAACGCTCATTAAAAACTTTTGTAAACTGCTTGAAAATGCTCATTTACAGAGGTTATTTGCACATTTTTAGAACGATAGAGAATTCAAAAAAGCAAATGTTTTGGAATAAAAATTTCTGGCTGCAGCTTATTACTTGAAATGAAAAATATCGTCTGCTATTTTTTAATTAATGTTTTTCAAAAGGTCCTAGGAAAACAAGCAATGGGTTAGAGGTTATGTTTTAGAGCTTTTGGAAAAGAAATATTCTTATTCTATACTTGAAAATCGTTGTTAAATGCATGGTGTTGAAATTTCGAAGTATCAAATAAGCAGCATTATTAATTGGAAAGGTAAAAACCGTTTCATGGAAAGAAGAGTCCAAATGAGTACCCGAAAAAAAAAATACGGACAGTTTCTAATGATTTTAACGTTACGTTGTTGGTAACAAGAGAAAATCTGCGCAGAAATCAATTGCAAAGTCTAAATATATCTGTAGCAACAATAAATGGAACAATTAACCAAGATTTACTACATTACAGTACATATTAGTTTATTTTACATTCAAAAGTATTATCATAACCTATTTTACACAGTGTATTACAGATAAGAAAACAACTTTTAAACTTATATTTTTCTGTGTGTCGCCAAATTTTGAAATCGTTAAAAGTGTGCCGCGACCAAAAAAAAGTTCAAATCACTGGTGCACTGCTAGCAGGACTGGGAGCATTTCTTGCTCCGTGACCCTGTAATTTTTCTGTGTTAAATTAAGGGTTTCGCTATAACATGCCACTGGTTGACCTTTCTGCATGAGAACAGCACCCACAGCATAATCCGAGGCATTTGCTGAAATTTCTAAATTTTCGTCGCCTTCAGGAAATTTTAACACGGAGACTTGTATAAGGCTTGTTTTAGATTTTTTCAAACGCCATCTTGTCCTCGGCTGATCAAGTAAAGTGAGTTTTTTTCTCTTTAATTGTAATAATGTTTCGGCTACTGCAGCGAAGTCTTTAATGAAAGTCCTATATTATGAACATATGCCTAAGAATGATAATAGTTTCTTCGAAGTCTTCGAAGTATTTGGTAGTTCTTAATAACTATTATTTTAAAATTTTCGGTTTCGATTCCTTTGCTGGATATTTTATATCCTAAGTAATGAAGCTATGGAACAGGGAAGTTAAATTTAGAGGCACTTATAGTTCAGCTTCATTCCAGACTTAACTGAAGCGAAAATACTTCACTTAAGTCTTTAATGTGATCTTCGATTGATTCGCTCGTGACTTTAGTTTCATCTAAATAAATAAATGTATTTTTTCCCAAGACCGATCCTAATATTGTGTCCGTGACACGTTGGAAAAGGGCGGGTGCTCTACATAAGCTGAATGGCGTTCTTAAGAAAGCGTAAACACCTGACTTCATAATGAATGCACTTTTAGGGACATCTTCAGGTTTCACCCCAGTTTGAAAATAGCGGGATTTTAGATCCACGTTGTCATGAATTCTGAAGATTTAATTTTTTGAATGATTTCTTCAACTATGGAGAAGGAACAGATGGGATATTTAGTAATGCTGCTAAGTTTTCTATAGTCAACGGCGAATCGCGATGCTTTGTGGTTGGTAGATGGGAGATCATTTTTCTTTCTACACAGCACCACCGGGCTAGCATAAGGACTGGTTATCGGTTTTATAATTTTATTCTTTAATGTTTTTTCTTTGTGGTGCTCAATTATTTTCTTTTTAGTTTTATCATAACTATAAGGTTTAAACGTCACTGGGAGCCATAGTGCCGATGTCTATCACATGTTTCACAATAGGAGTGTAGCCTGGACATTCCGTCAAATAAATTTTAAAACTCACTTACCAGTCCTTTTAACTTTTGTTTTTCCACTGGTCCCAGGTGCTGTAAATCTACTAAAGATGGCTGCGCTCGTCTTTTTTTCAGCTTGTACATATGTAGCTGTGAAACAGAATCTTGAAATTTAAGATGAGCCCCTACTGCTTTCGAAAAATCCACCTCTAAAATTACTGCAGCTTGAAGATTTCTCACAACAAAGGAAATGGCTTTCAATTGTTCATTCTTCACTCGTACCTGCAATAATACCTTACCGTTAACTAAAGCTGCTTGCCTAAAGCGGCAATAACTTCTGTCCCTCTTAAGTTGTATAGTCTATATTTTCTAAAATACTTTCGAAAAACGATTCTTAGATAAAACTACCTTGCGCTTCGGTATCGATCAGTGCTTCTGCAGGGACATTGTTTGGTAAGACCTGCATAACTGGCAACTGCAAATTTTTCACCATGACGGCATTTAAGTGGAATTTTGAGGGATTTTTTTTATTTCAGGGTAACTGAACCCTCTTTTCTTTCAGTATGCCTTCCTAGTTTAAATTGTCCCTGTGTTGTTTTTCTTTCGTCTTTCTTTTTGGCGACCGCTACTCACGGTTGAATCTTTTCCTGTTTTATCGAATTGTCTCTTCTGGCTAAACTGTGGCCTTTTCTGAGGCATTCGCCTAAAACGTTGCCCATCTGACCTCTCCATACACCGTAATTCGTGATTTTTTCTGCCACGCGTCGATTTTGGAACTTAGTTGCTAGTTCAAACAAACTTTTTAAAGTCGCTGTATTTCGAAGCCCAAAGAATCTTGGATTTGAAGTAGTAAGCTCGGCAAGATAACTTGAAAAATTCCTTCACCGTCTCTTGCCGTGCAACAAATTAAAAAATTGGTAGTTGCGTAAGATAAAAATCTGTCAAGTCCTCGATTTTAACAGAAATTTACCAAATAGCTCCTATTCGAGCTTGATTCTACCTGTTACAATGAAATTAACACAAACTTTCGAATACATTTGTACTATGTGGAAGCCTGTCTTTTAAAAGCAGCAGTGGCGATACTGACTTTTTGTGCTTCTGGCACTGGATACAGTAGGAAGTGGGAATTCAATTGCTTGAGGAAGTACAGAGCTTTTCCCATCAAAGGTGATTGTCGGTTTCATAGTAGTCCTTATTGCATCGACAATAAATCCAAATCTCTCTATGGAATTAAATGCAGTTGGTTGAACTTGTGACGTTGAGGAAGGCGAACTAAATCTTGTAGTTTCTTACAAGGTGATTCGTTTCAAAGTCCGGCGATAATATAGAGTCTGGTCTTCTTAGGTAGCATAAAATTAGACCAGAATTCTAAAAGACAGTCTGTGAATTATCGCTGTGCCTTTTAAGTATCACAGAGACAGGGAAAAGATGTAAAAGAATCTTTTATTAATTCAAATAAAGTTTAATAGTCGGTACCAACTCCTGCTTACAGAAGCCAATACTTTTGGCTTAAATTAAAGATAAGGGACGAATTAAAACTAATGAAACTAGCGCTCAAGATGGCTCTAACTAGATTATCAAAGTCGGCGTTAACAAACCTAATTGCAAAAATAACTCAATCTTGCAGAATACTGATTGCGAGAGAAACAAATTTAACAGAGTGGCCTCCAAGCAGGCAGAACTAGCTCTGATTTTACCCTCTAAAATTTTCCTTTAAATACTGTCTACTTTCTACCTCGTTTGAATATTGCGCGAGCTAGAAATTTACATTCCAGCAGGGAAACAGAAACGAGACGGATGGGAAAGGAAGTTATCAAAACCGCGATGGACAAATGTGATCACACTGAGCTGAGCTTTCTGTAGTTTGTTAACATTTATATCTTTCTTAAACTTTGAACATTATTGTTCGCCTTCACTTATCACCTATCGTCTTCTTGGCCCAGCCTCTGCCAGAGCATCAATATTTAATAAAATAAGTCTATAACTCCTTTCTTGGAAAAATATTCCACATCTGGATTCAATGAAAATATGACGGAACAGATATTGGTTGTCCACAGCACTTAAAAATTGCAATGGAGGAGGATTTAAAGCTTTCATAGTTATAGAAAAAAATTCGTTTAAAAATCTTTAATTGTAGGAAATTTTGATATTTACATTTGATAATGAAAGTATAACAATGCATTTTTTGAAATATCACTTACATTTATCAAAGGGATATGAATGAAATTCAGCAAACGAGGTGGTGCAGTATGTAAAACGTTCGAATGTTAAAATTCATTTTCTTACGAAAACTTCCCACAAAATTGTTGAACAACAGTTTAATCTTTTACAGCTTCAAGAATATAAGATAACAGCGTTTGTACCAGCTATTTCTATCATATTTTCTTTGGTATATTTATTTTAAATCTGTGGGGAAATTTGCATTCCCTCTTGCATCTGCGCAATGTTGAAAATGTGAAACGTTCAGTGCTGTATACAGGGTAATTCCAAATTCATGGTACAAACTTGGAGAGGAGGTTCACAACAAAGATACGGATAATATTCACAAGGAAACCCAGATCGCAATCCATTTATTTAATGATAAATATAACTCAAGATGCATTTACAATAACAGAACTTTAAAATGAGGCTGAGGTTACGTAAAGCTGCTTCATACGAAGAACAGCACTCCCAAAACCTTTTGTCATCCTTTTAAAAAGATCATGGTTCAAACTACGTCCCGAAACACATTTGCGTATTACCAATTTGCATAAAAACACCGGTGCCACTAGAGGGCACTAGGTGAGCATCTCAGTATGGGAAGACGCCATTCGCTATTGTGCTGTTGTCAATGGTGGGAGACGTTACGTATGCGAAAGAGCGGACATGCGTTACATGTACGGCCCTGCAAATGGTAACGCCAGAACTACGCTACGAACGTATCACGCACAGTTACTGAATAGTCGAAGGTTGGATCACAGAATGTTTGAGCAGTTACATCCTCAACTTATGAAACTGGTTCTTTCCACATCACTAGACAGGATGCTGGTCGACGATGAACTGACGCAATCCAAGATTTGAAGAAAGCATCTTGAATACTGCGGCTGATAGACCAGAGTCAAGAGCAAGAGCCGTTGCGGAAAACGTAGGTTGAGTCAACATACAATATGGAGAGTTTTAGACGAAAATTGCTTACACCCCTTCCATTTTCAGCGAGTACAAGCTTTAAATTCGCCTTATTATCGTCTTTTGAACACTTCTTGTAAACACCTTGTTTCAATTGAAGTGGGACACCCTATATTTATGATTTAATAAAAGCATTGCAATATCGATTTCCTATGTGGATATTATTCGCATCTTCGTCCCATACCTCCCTAAAATTGTAACATGAATTTGGAATCACCCTTATAATCGCGCGATAGTAGCCAAGAAAGGGGGACGATTGTATCGTCTTGATGTGGCTATCCGAGGTGTGCATCGTCCTGGTTATCGAAGTGGTCAGTAACAGTGATTATTTCAAGTACGGTACGGCTATGTGATGCATGGAGTCCGGGCTTGGAATATAGCTGTGGAAGACTAAAATGCGAGTAGAAAATCTAGCAAAATATCCCGGACAGCATTTACTACGAAGCCAAGTATATGCCGACCTAAATGAATAATCAAGTTATAGAGCCATTAGGTATTTTTGAAACAGAAAACATGAAAATGAGCAATTCTCTCGCCGAGACTCGAACCACCGACCTCTCGAATACGCGCCGAGCGTGCGGACCACTACACCACGAAGGCATGCTACGAAGACGGGAGAAATGCCTTTCAAAGTAGATTCTGCTGACATAGCACAGTACTTACAGTGAAGTTAATCAGATATTACCCATCTTATGTTTTTTCTTCACATGTCATAGGCTGATATACTCTGTTCATTTGTTGAGTTTCATAAGAAATTCGACTTTATACTCCGTTGCTAAGCAACAATGTTTTCTACTAGATATTACTCTCAACAACACCAAAAACTAGTCAACAAAATGAAAGCAAATGTAAAAGGAAGAGGTTTATTTCAAGAGTTTATTGAGATAAATTCTAAGCATGGAATGCTACATTCTCTTCAGAAAATTAAGAATGTGGCTCTTAAGATGATCACGAGATACTAGGTGATACAATTCCACTGAAACTGGAGCAATCTATTTTTCAGTTGAACGTTTTTATAGAACATCAACAAAACGAATCTTTAAGAAGTTCCGAGTTAAACTGTATAAAATGGTTTTCATATAATAACACTGTTGTAAGAATTCGAATGAAAAGAACCTAAAAAATTTAGTTTTTCAAATCTTGAATTTTGTTTTAAAAATTTGTCGAATTTGTGGATTTGAATTTTCCACCCTTGCTTTATATGCTCTTGTGACATGCCATGAAAGAAAATACCTGTCTTCCTTCATAAAAAAGTACATATTAATCAGAGATTTTTAGTTTTAGAGGAAAATGATAACAGAAATAAAATTTCGCACATTTGTAATAACATTCATAATACTTACCACTAAAGCAGATTATTGTTTTAAGTAAAAGTTATAGCAAAACTAGCAGACTAGCCCGCCAGATGAGCGGATTGCGACCGAAGCAAAATTTATAAGTTCTATGTACATCTCAAAAGAAAACATATAAAAATATTGCTGTATGAATGAAATGAGTTCATTCTTTCCAAGCAACAACCAATTCGTAAATACTTTTTTTCTGTTGCCGAATTAGGAAGCACAAACTTTTGACACTTCAGGTTAATGCTATGACGTCATAATTTAAATTTCATGTAATATAACAACTTTTTCTTAATATCAATAAAAGAATTAACGTAGTATTAACATATCGTGTCAATTATCCTAACCTGAAACAAAAAAGTTGCCGACAGCAGGTATTTATTTAAAACTCTGACATTAGCGAAAACTTTTCGACGCACAAAATGACGTCACATGCAATCGCGTGCTTTCTTCAAAGTCAGAATATGGCCTTATATAATAATAATACAATAATAATAGGTTTAATATTTGGCAACGTTATTTTTATTTCATATTTTATAAAACTTACAAATTTTTTATTAACAAACTCTACGATTTGAAAGCGAGCAGTGGCAACACTCTTCGGAATAAAGCATTTTATCTCCAACGCAAAAGTTTATGGTTGTTGGGTTCTAGAAAAAGATTTATGCACAGTAGATGAAAAACTAGAGGTAGGATTAACAAATTTTTAACGTAGCTATATTATTCAGACTCAAATTTGGATTAATATTTTCGTGCATTTCTAATAACTCATTGTTAGGTATTAAAACCCAGCATTAGCAAACGCAAAAGACAATTCAGCTAAGCTTATTTTACAGCATTTTTATAACTTAAAAACGAAATCGTTGAAATTTCAGATATGTTGGGCAAACATAATGTGCTATAACGAGTAATCAATGTGGCAGTATAAGAAAAATTAACCGCTGCTATACGAAGAGACATTGAATAAGAGACTTTCGTGCCTTTCCTAGTCGCCCATTAAGTGAAAGAGAATGTAAGGAATTACCACATGCCTTAGTGAATGTTCTAAGGCTAACTCTTTCGCATCGATAGATGCCAAAATCTGTTCTTCTCAAACACCTAAAATTCCCGTAAATGCGAATTTTTGTTGAAATGGATTTCCTTCTCCCATGCCAAGTAGAATGCTACAGGGTTAACAATACCTACTTTCGTGAAGCGATGATTCTCTCTTGGAAATCTTTGTGCGGTTTCATACACAACAGTCTTAAATGTACACATGTAAAAGCGCTTAATATCTGCGAAATGCAGTAAAACGTGATATGTCTGTAATACATACTATTGCTAAAGATATACGTTTATATAAACTTAGATATATAACTTAAAGTTAAAAATGACTTCTTAACAGATTTCCCATTATAAAAGCAGGCAAAAAGGCTTAGGTTATTTAGAAAAATGTAACTAAATTCAACTAGGATTTAACAAAAATAAATTTTATCTAGACTTTTCATGAATTTTGAGAACTTATTGTTTGATCAGCAACAAGACCACTGAAAACTAGTAATTCGACCCGGCCTCCAATACAGGAAAACAAGCTGTCTGCATGAAATAATTTTCTCAGATTGGCCTCAATGTAATTAATTTTTTTCAATCATGTTATTCATGGGAGAAATTAAGGCTTTCTTGGAGAAAACTAATTAATATAGGATGAATAAAACAGTTTAACTTCCGTCTAACAGTTTGATTACTGAAAAATTTGAATTCCTGTGAAAATAAAGAATATGCAGCCAATTTACATTTGCCATATTTTCTAGAAACTGCCATTTCTTTTTTTTTCTTGTTTTAGATGGTGGCCCGTCTGTTGCAATTCTGCTTGAATATGATGCCTTGCCGGAGGTAGGCCATGCCTGCAGCCATAACCTCATCGCGGAAGCAGGACTGGCTGCCAGCATAGCGATAAAAGCAGCCATGGAAGCAGATCCTCAGTTAGTTGGAAAGGTAAGATTCTCGCAGAAGGAGGAAGAAGGTATAGGACATTAATTTGAGCGATTTTCTGAGTGCATATTTTATCACATGGCTGTTGAAATTTTCACTAATGAACAGAATTTCAAAATTTCTATATAAATCTAGATAAAATTACATATGAGAATATGATGAACAAACTAAAAATTATTTTTCGCTCATTTATCCATTAGATTCCGACTTCAAAAATCTGGATTTAAAAATTTTCTAATGTTGGAAGAAGCAAAACATCTTGGTTTAATAGCACTTTTTTATTTTGAATAAACTCTAAAATTTTCTAAATTTTTTCATTTTTGAATTTTTAAGGAAATTGTCTGAAAGTGAACTTATTTAGGCATCATTTTTAAAAATATATGTAAGCCTTATTTGCATGCAAGCCAGAATGATATTTTGTTCAAGCACTCTTGGAGAAAAGGTGTTTTTTCCCTCATTAAACTGTGCAGTCAAACTACAGCTTAGGATTATAGGAATAATTTGATATTTTAAAATGAAGTGCAGAAAACTCTTGATCACAAATGCACTTGAGCTATAAAAATTAGCAACAAACGCTACAAAAAAGGTTCGAATGTAAAAAGCGGAGTTAAAATATACTATTTACATACGAGGTAGAGGTTGCATCTCCAAATGTAAATAGGCAACCAAAATTAGCATAAAACGCAATCCCGCGCTAAGACCATAAAGCCATAAAAAGGGGGTTGCCAGACCTGTACGTCAGTTGTCCCTACGCTGCTCAACAACTTAGACAAATCGACATTTAAATCACAACTTAATTTTTTTAGACCTTTTTGCATACTTTTGTTCATCTGCCAGTCAACGTGTAGTGTTGTCCCTAGGATTGTAAATAAGTTGCTCCACTCCTTCTGGGACTTATGTGTCTGTGGGTTTTTATTACACATATTTATCTGAATATTATAATGGGCTATTTACCTACTTATTTAAATAACAAGTTTTCTTTACTTCCTTTTTGTGATGTCCAAATCCTGTCTGCATTTCACGACCAATCAGCGTACAGCTGCACTTACAGGTTTGCTGATCTGGACTTTTATTAATGTTACCATTCAGAGAGCATAGTACATGCTTACCAATGCCTTCACGTTGCTGCATTTGTTCTTTTTTTATTGGACTGATAGAAAATATGCCTCCTTCATATATAATTGCTTATTATTTCCCGCTCGAAACATGTCCTCATCGTTGCTTCAACGAACGATGCCATCACAACCGCGGTCAGCACCAGCTTTGCGGCCTTCTTGCGTATTCACGGACTTTATCTTGCACCGGCTTCATGTGTTATTCTTTTTATATATTCTTCAATCTCTTCACTTGCAGAGTCCACTAAGGAAAGGGTTCTTGTCTCAGGTTCCCTTGGGATTACTCTTACATTCTGGGATGTATTGTTCAGGCGATAGAAACTCAGAATAATACAGCAGTATTGCAGTATCGTAGTATGCGTCAGTTCGCAAGCAGCGATAGTTCTGTGTCCGAGATAACCAAAGCGGAACCAAAGTAGTCCGAGATAACCAAAGCGAAACGCATGAGCTAGTGCAAAAGCTGAATGTGCATCGTAGTATCCTCAACAAGCTGTGAAATCATTACCAAAGAGATTAAAGCCTCTGTAGAAGACGTGGTTCTGGATGCCGAAGGATTACGACAACGGCAGGCGATCGCTTCCTGTTGCTATAAGACACCATAGATCATTAACAGCACGACAACTGATGTCACAGCTCTCTGCTGCTGCAGGAAGGCCTGTATTCCGCCAAATTGTGTCACGTTGGGCACATGAAGGTACACTGTACGCCCAACGACTTGTGGTTTGTGTTCCTGTGTTACAATCGCATGTCAGAGTGCGGTTGAATTGGTCCCGTGAATATCCCAGTTTTACCCCAGAATAGTTGGTCCACGTACTCTTTATGGATGATATGGCAGGAGCCAGGGACACGCTATCAGTCGCCAAACTTTAGTGAAAGAGAACATTACAGAGGAGGAGCCTTACTTATGTAGGTTGAGATAGCAACGAACGGTCGCATCAAACTTAACGTGACTACTGGGGGTTCCGTCACAGCCGTCCGATATCGCGGCGAAATTCGACACCGTGTTGTGCATCCTTTTATCGCTGCAATGTGTACCGACGCGCTATTTATGGACAGCAAAGCCCGCCCTTAGAGCTCGAGTGGTACGGAGTTATCTATTGAGTGAAACTATTCCACATCTGTCGTGGCCTGCTATTAGATCACCGTACCTGAATCCCATAACGTATATGTTAAACATGCTGAGACGATGGATAACAGGTCACAGTGTGCCACCAAGCACCCTCTACGACCTCCAGCATGCATTACTACACAAATGGACGCTAATGTCCCAACAAACGATCAATGCCAGCTTGCATTGCTGTTGTAAAGTATGCTCAGCTAGTGAGTATCACATCCGTTATTTAGCGTGCTTTATTGTTTGCTGTGTAGTTAAGTAATGCCCCACCAATATCTTGGATCAATTTCACGCATATCCATTAAATATTTTTGTTTTATTCCGCGTTTTACCTTTGTTGCTATTTTTTGAGTAGGACTGTGTAGCGAAAGATTTTAGACGAAATAATAAATAGCGTTTCGTTCTTCTCCGTTAAAGACATAATACTAAGCGCTTTTTTGCTGTTGTTGTTTTATTTTGCCATATTTGTTTGGCGCCGAAATGGCTATATAGTCCGGACACAAAGATGATTTGTTGGATTATGCATTCCTTTTGTTATTACTGTATTATTTTACTTACGAAGTCAGGCGTTAGCGTCTATTGATGTACTGCGATCCCGATGCCAATCAGGTCCTCGCAACAGGAAACATTTCAAATTTTGAATGGCGATCGCATAGGGGCGCATTTGCAAAGGCGGTGACGATGCTTGAATAGGTAACAGATCCAAGATCGAACCCCAAGTTTATTTACCATCTTCAGGGTCACAAGTAGGCCAGCAATACAACAATGGTTCAACAAATACACTGGACCGCATTTCTCATCCGTGCTAATAGGTGACGATACGATCAGTCAACAAACACCAAGTAAGCTAACTGTCGGCACCACCGCAAAGTTTTTGCAGCAATTTGAACAGTCAGCAGTGTTGTAACGTTATTGAATTTTAATGTTTTTGTAAGCGAGTTGAATTGATAGTCAAGGCGATAAAAACAACAACAGCAAAGCAATAGCTCTGAGCGAAGCACCTTCATGTAGGCAGCACTGTAAGAAGATTTTAGTAATCAAAATGATAAACACTGCGAAATTGCCAATTCGGCACTTACATATTTTTCCGTTGAGCCTTTCGTCAAAAAAAATTGCCACCAAAGGGTGTGATTCAGAGCCGATAATAGATAAGCGTGACGTCACAACACACACAAAAGACCACTACGGCTTTAACCCGATTATTTCTTGATAATTTTTACGTTCTCGTGCGAAGTAAAAAGGAAGTATTATAATCGCGAAAAATTTCGGGTGTCACATTTTAACGAAAATATCCATTCTGACCGCTATCGAATGCAACTTAACAAAGTTTTTCCGTGATATCTGAACGTAAGTCTTTTCCCCCAAAAAAATTATAAAACTGATTTAAAAATGGATTCTGAAGAGATTTTTTTTCGTAGCGTCTGTGTGTACGTACATACGTATGCATGTATATATCTCGCATAGCTCAAAAACGAGTAGCCTCAGAACGTTTAAATTTTGTATATAGCACTGCAATAAAATGTACCTCCTATTTTGGTTGCAATGTACCTCCTATTTTGGTTGCAATCAGCCTAATTCTTTTGGTCATGGCAGTCATATTTGTTTACATTTGACACCTAGCAGTATAGTGGATTTGTTGCCAATCTAGAGGAATTAAGCTTCGCAACAACAAAGATAACGTCTTCTTTTATTATCGCTAATTAGATCATGCTTAATCCGTTCTGGAATTTATTCGAGGAAATAAGTGTTTAAGATTTACTTCGTAATTTTTAATATAGATATTTTCATTTTTTATGTATTTTTGCCTTGTCGCGAAGCGAAAACTGAAATAATTGAAAGAGAAATACTGAATCGTCTGTGAAAAACTGGTTCTTGTATGTTTGCTTAATTTCTTTTATGCATGGTTTTAGATTTATCATAGTATTTGAAGTATAATTCTTCAGATGATATACATAATTTTTGTGCATTCTGAGTTATAAAATGAATGAGATGTAAAACTGTTAAGAGAACCTAGCGTCAGAGTCTCGCTTTGGTAAATAAATATAGTGAATTCTTAAGATTGCATTTATTCTATTGTGGTTTATGCACTATCGAGGAAGTAGATTTAATTCAATCCAATAAGTTCAAATGAAATGCAAAATGCGTGTCATTTAATATTTCGTACAAGGAAGTCATGCGGCGTACGCATCAGATTAATTGTTGTGGTATGTGTGTACGTGTGAGTGAAGAAGGGCATAAATAAATTTGTTATTTTTATATTTTTCTCTTGTATTTTGAGAAAATGATTAAATTTTTGTCTTCTACAGAACAACAGGCTGTGGAGTACTTTCATAGGATCTTGCCATCGTATTCAAAACATCAAAATGTGCATATTCAAAACATGAAAAGACTCTGCGATTCGGCAAAATGGTCCAATAAAGAACATCGGTACACAACTTAGATTCATATTGAAAAGAATTTTTATCTTGCCAAGTTCACAAATAGGACGACATTTTATAGCTATTTCAAATGCCGATAAGGATTTACAGCCGCTGGAATCACTGTCACGATTTGCAATAAATTTGTCAGATAATCCAAAAGCTTAAACACCTATTCATTTACCCTTTTTATAGGCTTTACCAGTAATTCGTGTGTGTTGATCTTATAATTAAACCAAGAGTGATCTGTCGACCATATAATTAAATAAAAAGTGATCTATTATTATCTCACTATTCTCCTTCAAAATTCCTCCGAAACGATTGGCGCACGTTTGCGAGACGTACGCCAACTTTCCTAGTCGACCGGAAAATACATATATACGGCAATTTCTGCTGCCCCTTCATCTTTAGAAAATGTTTTACTTCATATTAAAGATATGGATTTTATTGTGTGTGATTTGCTATCACAAAGTTTCTTTCAGAGCATTAAATATAGAAACAGAATAAGCTTTAGCACTGATAAATTCTGGTGTAACTATCAACAGCACAATAAAATTACACATATCTACAACCGTTATCGGCTGTACATCCGCTACAAAAATGAAGCAAGCATCTCGCAATAAATGATATATCAGTTAGGAACAACGCAGTTCATTATCCATAAAGAAAAATTAAACTTACTTGACTCTTAACACCAACGGCTCCCAAAGGGCATTGACTGATAATTTAAATACTTTAAATATTGGGGGTGGGGTCAATGAAATTTTAAAACAGGTCAATGATGATCAACGAGGCGATTGGAGGTGACATAGTCAAAATCGCACTGATAACAAATATTAATAATATTGATAATTTATTGTTTAATGATGTAGACCTATATCATATGGTAAGGAAGAAATCATATGAAATAAAAACACAGAAAAATACATTAAAATTACTTAATAGATTTTTAATGAATAATATTGTTGCGTTATACGGGTTCGTGGATTTGAGAGTATCCGATGAAAACACGATTCAAAACAATAAAAAGCACAATTTATTTACAGGAATCACTATTTACAGCACAGTTCCAAAATTACCTTTAAAAGCGTCGAAAATCTACAATAAATACGCTGAAACAATCAGCAACACAGCTTCAGGCTGTAACTGTAAAGGTAGCTTCACGGCAACACTAAACTTATAATAAAACACCGTGAAACAATCACCAATACACTGTCAAGCTATACTGTAAAGATAGCTTTACGGCAAAGCACTATCTCGATTGCTTTCCGTTCACAAAACTCTCGCGTAGCTATTCTCACAATAATCACAACGCTCACACTACTTCACAATTAACCCGCAACTCAGAAACGCAAGGGTTTATATAGCCTTTCTTTAAGTTCCACACGTTTCGAGAAATATCTCGACAGGAAGTTATTCTAGAAGCTTCCCGATTGGTCCATGGGATATCGCCAATTTGGTCGCCAAATGGGCGATAAAGTCGCCAATCTGGCAACCCTATCATACACTATTTTATGGCAACCCTAGTGCTATGCCGGAAAGCTTACATACAGGCGCAACCGCCGAATTTTTCGCAACAATATTGTTATGTGTAAATTTTTATGCAATAAGTGCAATATAAAAAATGTTAAACTCCAGAACACAGGAAAGCACAATTAAAAAAATTTTTGATGCGGACACCACACGACTTCCTTGTAGGAAATATTAAATTATAGACATTTTTTGCTGCATTTTATTTAAACTCATTTCCTCGAAATTCATTAGAAATATATCTCTCATTCAATTAATTCAGTTCTCATTTCGCGGGAAGGCAAAAATACATAAAACCTCCAAATATCTTCATTAAAACTTGAAAAATATACAAAAACATAAAAAAAGAAATACACTTAAAACAATTAAAGACAATTTTTAGAATTAAAATTAGAGTTTCTTCGCAAAAGTAAGCAATTTGGCCAGCGGGCAAGAAGGCAGATTTTTCGGTGCGCAAAATTGAAAGTTTACTTTTGCCCCACTCAGCAAAAAAGACACTCAAGCTGCAGAAACTGACTTAACTCACTATTCTGCCAAGATTTAAATGCAAACAAGTATGGCTGCTATAGTAAACAAAAATTAGGCTTATCCGCACTCAAACAACTTTTAAATTGCTGAGAATTCTACAACTATTGCATGCTGAATAACTAAAGCATAAAAAACTTAAGCGTAAGATAAGAACAACATAATTAAATCATTTTTAATGCAAAAAATGCACAATTAACCATCATATGAGAACAACAACTGAGCTCACGAAGCCGAGCAATAGATTGGGTATATATATATATATATGTGTGTGTGTGTGTTTACTTTTAGTGCGGCGGATTGAAACAAAAAAGAGAGGCCCACAACTACATGTTTTAGCAGTCCTATATACAAAATTTCATAGTTCTGAGGCTACTCGTTTTTAACTTATGCCATATACACACATACAAGTTGCACCAGATACATAATATATACATAAGTACGTACGTACAGACGTGACGCAAAAATCTCTTCTGAATCCATTTTAAATCAATTTTGTAATCCGTTTGGGGAAAAAAGTTCTTTATTCTGTCTTTACGAACAGATGTCGCGCAATTAATATCCTTAAATTGGATTCGATATCGGTCAAAATGGATATTTTCTTTGAAATATGACACCCGGAATTTTTCATCATTATAGTGCTTCATTTACTTCGTAATAATTCCAATACTTCCTTTACGTATTCATTTACTTCGTAATAATTAAAGCACCTCCTTTACGGAAGTAAAAATCTGGACACCACATGACTTCCTTATACGGCCTATTAAATTATGCACATTTTTTGCTGCATTTCACTTCAACGTAATTTCACGGATTTCATTCATTCAATTTAATTCTCACTTCACGGCAAGGGGAAAAATATATAAAACCTCAAAACATCTTTACTAAAAATTCTGTAATACAGAAAAACTTAAAACACTAGCGTTAAAAACTCTTAATAAACAATTGTTACAATTGAAATTATAATTTCATTTTATTGAAATTAGGCAGAAAGATAGATTTTTCGGTGCACAAAGCTTTTGGTCCCACTCAGAAAAAAGACACCGAAGTTGGTACAGAAACTGACTTAATTCACTATGCCACTAAGTTTCAAATCTAAATAAATGGCGGCGTCATTAGGCTTAGTGGAACTTAAACAACTTTAAAATTGTTGATAATTCTACACCGCATGCAAATTAACTAAAGGCATAAAAACCTTAACCTGTACATAAGAACAATATAATTCAATCACTTTTAAAGAAAAAGATGCACATACAGAGAGAGGAGGAAAAAAAACTTACACCGAGTGGGTAAATATATCATTCAGTTACAAATTTATGAGTGATATATATATATATATATACTATATATACCACTCATAAATTTGGTGCCGCCGGTTGCAACCAAAAGGGGAGGTGCACATCTACATGCTATAGCAGTCCCGTATACAATATTTCAACGTTCTAAGGCTACTCATTTTTTGAGTTATGCGAGATACATACATACACACGTAGAGAGCCACGAAAAAAAATCTCTTCTGAATCCATTTTATATCAATTGCGCTATCTGTTTTGGGAAAAAAGTTCTTTGTTCTGTCGGTACGTACAGATGTAACGCAAAAACGAATGGAATTAAATGTTGTCAAAATGGATATTTTCATTAAAATACGTCATCTGAAATTTTTCGCAATTACAATAGTTCCATTAGTTCGTAGAAGGAGGTAATAATATAAAAAAGTAGGAAGAACGCAAAACGAAACAGGTTGAATATTTTTAATGTGGTGGCTTAAGAAAGAAATTAAGCAATTTTATGCCAAATATTAATAACATTTCAGCAATGCTTCAAAAGCAGCCATCATTTTAATTAAAATGTTTTATGCAATTAGAATCTATGATCTTTTTTTTTCTGAAAGCTTGTTTTTATTTGTAAAATTAATAATAATAATACAGTCAAATACCAAAAATCCGCTGACCTGAAATCCGCCAACTACTGAAATCCGGGTTGCATCTCAAAATATAAACATTCAATTTATAGGTTCCGGAAACCCAAACACGGAGAACGAAATATCGAAGAAAAAATATTTTCTGAATAATAACATCATAATCACCAAATAATAATGACACATAACGGAAATACCAAATTATTGACATCATGGTAAAAGTTTTTTTTCCTCCAATCTGTATCGAGGTAAAAATAAATCAGAGTTTCTGAAACAAATTCTTTCAAGTGACCATTCTGTTTCATTTGCGATTATAAAAAAAATTACCGTCAAAGGCTGCATTTATTTGTTATCTGAATAATGGAATTATGTTTTCCAAACAACATTAATAAATGCCTGGCGTAATGTATGGCCTTCTTCTCTGCTTATTGATATTGAGAGTGATGGCAGTGAATTTTCTGGTTTTAGGGTCAGTGCAGCAAGGGTTAAAGCAAGAGAATTGCTTTCATATTCGAAAGAAAGAGTAAATGAGGAGGCTGTGCAAGAAGAAGATATCGTTGAATGCACGTGTTCAGATGAGCCAACATTGGCATATCAGATGACCAATGATAAAATCGTTAACTCTGTTTTGAACTCTCCGCAGCAAGGAAACGAGTCGACACCGACACAAATACTGAATTTGATAGAAATCAGAAAATATCTTTTAATGAGGTTTCGGACCATGGTGATAAATACCTAAATTTTTTAGAACAGAGCTGTGTCACAGAGCAAAACATTCTGACATTATACAATTTAACAAAAAAAACTTATTCTGGAACACCTTAAAGTTTTAAAACAAACGTCTACCAGAAAAATGTTTGAAACACGTAAAAAAATAAGTACTTTATGATTTACTAGCCGCTGCGCGGCCAGCCTTCGTCTGGCTTTTAAGTGTACCGGAAAAATGCCTAAAGAGAACAACAAACATTAAATTTGAAAACTGCACAGAATTTTACTCTACAGAACAATTTTATCGAAAAAGAAACAAACAACAACGGAAAAAAAAATTCAGTTAAAAATGCATTACCTATAAAAAGCATACAATGAAATAAGCAATATCCCTTAATACAAATATTAATTATCCTAATAAATAAATTAACCAACTTCCCGCTGCCTTCTCTAGACAAACGTCCAGTATCCAAGAGAAACATTAAATTTAAAAACTGCACAGAATTATCGCCCTCATTTTTCCGGGTGGCAATAGTGCTGATATCAGCAACAATGGCTGCGTGCCATTGTTGTTCATATAATGAGAGAAAATCATCAATTTGATACTATTTCATAAAAAAAAATACCCTCATTCGAATTTTTAAAAATCGATGTGCACTGGCTCTTGTCTAGATGCATCCTGTGTACCAAATTTCATAGGTATGGGTCTATTAGCTTACGCGCAGTACGAATAAAAGGGCACCTACACACACAGAAAGACTCGTCCTTTTAAATATAGATATATACATTAATTAAACAATTTACCTTTGCAAAAAGAAACAATCTTTCAATT
>KK113748.1:1155-31540 GCA_000611955.2 Stegodyphus mimosarum
TTTTTTTTTTTTTTTTTCTCTGGCAACACAATGTATTCGAAATGCGCTGTTTTGCACCGAATGAGTTAATATGCAGGGAAGTAAAAATATAATGAGTAATATCAGATTTCTGTATCACAGTCGTGGAATTTTGGATATATTATTGAATAAATTGTTATTTTAGGCAAAATATCCCCCTTCCTTTATTTGCGACATCTCGAAGTTAATAACCTGGGAGAAGACCATCCCTCCCGATGAGTAATATAAATAGCTCGATGAGTCAGACCTCTCAGTTGTCTAATCTCATTGTTTCGCTTCGATTTAAATCAGACAGGAAGCATCGAACAGTCTCGTCACTCACGCCAGCACACAAGAATGCATTACGCAGAAAGACTTCCCTTCACACTCAATTACATCAAACACCTGGAAGGAAAGCATCTCAGGATGGGATATTGGGGAAAACGGAAACAGCACGGTTTCAGCATTTTGACGGAACATGAATAACGAAGTAGCGTAATTTTTAATTTAGTACAACATAACTTCCTTGTAATTGAAAAATCAACTGAATGCTAAACAAACGTTCGTTGCTAAACAAACAGCCCTCCCCCGCTCCTTCAAAAAGAGAAAGGTCATAATAACAATGTAACAATAGGAGAATTTTCTGCAGCGTGTGCCTACGAACCTGAAACGATCAAACACGCATCAACTGCAGATGAATACATTCGCTATTTTGGTACAGCTTGAGTATAGGACCCCATTGGCGATTTTCAGCTTGGCGCACTTTTCGGACAGTTTTTTTCTGGTAACCCAGCGAATTCTGGAATACTCCATTTCGGCAAACCTGTCTGTATTTTCACTAAATCTTGCAAGCAGCAAAATATTGATGTATTTAACACATTTCTAGAAATTGTAAGGGACATAAACTGGGCAGAGTATAGGATTTCTTTGTAAATTTACCGTAATTTTGTAAACTTTACTAAATTTCCAGCATTTCTTTACTTTTTTTTAATGTAAACATGTATTCTGAACTTCTGTTTTCAGTTTTACAACTTAAAACTTGCATTTTCAATATTACTGCTTAAAATATGCCTCCATGTACTTGAGTATTTTCAAACGTTTCTTTCTTTTTAATTTAAGCATGCATTCTTAACTCCTATTTTCATGTTTTTAATTTAAACATGTATTCTGAACTCCTATTTTCAATTTTACAACTTAAAATTTGTATTTTCCGTATGACTGCTAAAAATATGCCTCCACTTATTTATTTATTTTCAATTTTACTATTTAAATATATATTCTAAATTTGTGTTTAAAATTTTTCTTGTTAAAATGTGCATTATAACTTCTATTTTTAATTTTACTGCTTTTCTAAGGCTAAACTTGTATTTTCAATATTACGATTTAAAATATGCCCCCACTTACTTATGCACCTCCAAATTAGTTGTTTAAACATATATTCTAAAATTTTTTTCTGGTTAAAACCTGCTTTCTAACTTGTGTTTTCAATTTTAACCGCTTTTCCATGGCTTGGCGACATTTTTCGGTCGCCAAGCCAAAAAATCGCCAATGGGGTCTTATACTCAAGCTGTTCCGCTATTTTTTATCCTAAATTTAACTATATTTCGAAATTCCTATCTACTTTGATTCTCATTGCTTTATTCAAAAACATGTCCATGTTAAAAATGAGAAAATTCTCACTTATACAGCCAGTGGTGAACAGTAGAAAGCTTGAGTGAGACTTTTGTTAAATTTAGCTCTAATTTGCAAGTCCCTTGTTCTTTTTATGAGTTTGCTAATTTTTTCAAAGAATAAAACACGTTTTGCATAGATAGCCTAAAATTTAAACAGGTAGGTACTAAAAAAAGGCAGTCTGTTTTCAACAAATTTGTTGTTGAATACGAAATTATTTAATCTGAAGACAATAGATTGAATTTCAGATGTTTAGTTTTCAATTAAAGGAGGGAAGATGCAAGATGATTTTCTTGCCACGATTGTATTATCATATTTTAGGTTTAATACCAATCTCCTTAAGCAGAAAATATTTCAGAAAATTTAATCTTAAACCTTTTATGTAATAACTATTTTGAAAATCAAGATTTAGCCTTAGAACCTCCCAGAAGCAATAACATGATTAAAGAAGAAAATAATGTATTAGAGTATCAGCCATAAACTGCACAGCATTACTCATTATGAATATAATTTATATATTTTGCAGTTTTTTTAACAATTTTATTAATGTTTTTTTCATTCATTTTAAAGCATTCTTTTTCATGCACAATTATTTGTATTTTCTTGTACGTGTAAAAAGTAAAACATTTTATTAGAATTTAACATCTTTTGTCTTTAAAAGAGTGTGCACCTTTTCTGAAAATACCCATTTCTTTTTAAAGCAGGAATACCTTACATGATATCCAGAACAGCAAAAGCCAGATAAATTAGCCAACTAGTCGATCATTACAAATATGACCAAGCTTATTTTGATTTCAGTAACTTATTATGTAAATCCATTTTTTTGCATTACATATAGCAAAAGGGATGTAGTTTTTTTTTTTTTTTTAATCTTAGACTCATCTCCCTCCTTCAGGATGAAATCTCAAATTTTTATCCATAACTTTAGATGATATAGAACCCATATTTTTGGCTGTACTCCTTTGCGTCAATTACACAGAAGCAAAACACAAAAAATTTTATAACACTTTAATAATCAGAATTCAATTTCAACTCTCTGCTCCCTGTAGTAATATTTTATACCAGTCTTAAGGGAGGATTAGACTGCTTTGGTTTCATTAATTACGGCAAACTCTGTGAAAGGAGAAGAATATTTTCACATGAGAAAATGGTTTGCATTTGCATTGCACATGGAGATAATACATTGCAGCTATGAACAGAAACTAAGGCAAACAATCCAGTATTTTGTAGGTTTAGCCACCTGAAAAAAAAAGAAAAAAAAATAAGTTTTGAAAGCTTTATAAATTTTAAAATTTCATTTGTATTAGTTCATCTCTTGAAATATATAAAGCATTAAATTAAAATCACTGCCCTTTTTAAGTTGCATATGCTTCTTTCACATCCATATCTGTTCGATCCTGGTCACTGATATCTTATGTTGCTTAGTTGATTATGGCAAAACACATGACTGCTCAACTGAAATCTTAATCCTTGTTGTATCATCTATTGGAAATATTCCTGAATAGGGTCAGTGTAAGATATATATGGCGGAATTCACAAGGATCTGCTGCAACAAACAGTATCCATCATATAAGCACTTCACATGTAACAGGAATTATACATACACATTCTTTTCATAATGTGAATACATTATTCATATTTTTGCTTTTATCTGTATTATCCTCTTTGATTAAACTGTTTCTGGATATTATGCCTAAAAAGTCCTAAACAAAATGTTTGCCACTTCATGATACAATCTTCCTTCTGGCAAACACTCAATGGAAAACTTCATGTATTTGAAATTGAAAGTAAATTAACTTCCAAAATTCTTCTAAAAAATTAATGCAAGTCATCCTAAAACTAGCCTAGAAAAACTGTACCAGAATTGCAAGCAGATTTCACACAGTTCCAACAAATTATGCTGGAGTTCAAAATTAATAGAATTTTGCATTTGATGAATTATCTCCAGAGCTGCTGAAAAGATTTTCATGAAATTTAGTGCGAGTGTTGGTTGATATAATACAAAAGAAAATGTACTATATAATCAAGTTAATTTCAGCATGTGTACATCACATCATGTATAGTTTGTGTACTATGTATGCAAAAAATCACATACATAGTACATACTCTGTATAGTAGTACACAACCTGGTTTGATAATCCACACCACTACATGTGCTTTCTAAAATATCAAGATATTGAATTTTTGAACAAAAACAATGAAACCTCATTCTCATACTCTTGCATTGCATATAATTAATAGATTCCCCTCGAGGGAAAAAAAAACACTTTCTTCTTTTAAAAAGATAAATTTTAAAGCTGAATCTTTTAAAGAAATTACACTTGATTTTGCATAAAAACATGGATTATTACTAGCCACTCTTCAAACAATTTCTAAAAAATAAAGGACCACTTTTTATAACTATACAGTTATAAAAGCATAATCTCCTTTTCCTGATAATGAGCTTGAATGTTTTATAAAACAAGTCCAAAAAGTTTGAGCTGCCTCTCTTTTTACCAATAAAAACCTCAAAAACAGTCAAGTGAATAATATTATCAATTAAAAATCAAGATATTAAATGTTGCATTTAAAAATAAGACCGAATGGTCCATATAAATAAATATCTTAAGTAAAAAGGTGTCAATACATCGGTTGTAAGAGATGGGAAACATTCTTGTTTACATTTTTGGTCAAAAATTATTCTGCAAGGCCCAATTAAAAATGCAAATGAATAGGCACCATCTTTAAATATGCTGAAAAAATTACTGATAGTGTAGATGAATAAAATTTGAACTAAGAATGCTTAACTTTTACATGCTAGGGCTCCCAAATGAGAACATAAAAGTTTAAAATTCAATTAAAAATGCTTTGCAAAAATTACTATTTACAATTAAGGCATGCTTGATTTTTTTTTCAGGAAAATTACAGTTTAGAAATAAATTCCTGGTGCACAGAAATTCATAAAAACCATCTTTTTTAGCATTTTTGACATTACATTAGTTCCAAACCTTCTCCCCAAATAGGAAAAGAAATCAGAATTTAAAAATAAATGAATAATAATATTAACGAAAAAACACGAGTTTAAAAATTTTGACAAAAAGTGTGCTTGCTATAAGGAAGCAAATTTATATATTCCCAAACGGGAACACTGACATTTTTTACAGTACAAAATTGAATAATTTTTTTAACTACATTAATTACTGAAAACGAAGTTTAAATCTTCTGTTGCCACTGAATGTGGAGCAGTGAAAGATGGAAAAGTGCCAGTTTCTTGGTTAGTCTTCTCTGGGTCTCCATCCTGTAGAGAGGTGGCTGGCGAATGGGATGCAGAACATTTATTTGCTGCAGCCAGATATCTCATTTATTTGAATGTAGACTTTGCATGTTCACTGCATTTTGTGATGCAGACATGCCATATCTGAAGTAATTTTTAACAGTCAAAGAAACTTTAGATTATTTTGAGACTTTATTAGACAATTCTAATGAAACTGTTATTGATATCTGCCAACTGCATCTGGATGAAGATGGTATAAATAAGAATACTTTAAAATGCATTACACCTGCAGATGGTGTGTGGAAAAATAGCAGTTTCCATTAACATTCCTGACGAGGATTCCAGCAGACACATGGATGATTCCGACATTCCTTCAACTTTGGAAGTACAAAAGCAAAAACCTTTTAAAGAAGAAAACTTCATTTATTGCTAGAGTTAAACTGCAACTTCACAGAAAAATACTGGAACTGCTGCTATTGAAAATATTCATCAAATTTTCCCAGTGATAGTTACTTTTATCATCAATTCAAATTTTTACCAATAGATTTTTTCCTTCTAGCAAAAATTACAGAACTATATGCCTTACAGAAAGGTAAGCCACTGAATGCTGACAGAAAGGCTATTGGTCACTTTTTCGCCTTACTCTTATTTAGTGGCTATCATAATTTATCAGGCAAAGATTTATATCGAGCATGTAAAATCTTACTATTCTAACTATTACTACAAGCAAATTCAGATTTTTAAAGTTAAATATACTTTTAAACTGTTGATAATGCAAAATTGGTTCCCGACAATAAAATGGGAAATATGAGCATAAATAATGGGAGCTCTGAAAATCCAAATTTATCATTTGTGAAAGGATTTTTTATCTAATATAGAAATCCCGAAAAGCGTCAAGAATTCTTTGATAATTGTTTACATGATGAAAACTTACTGACCTGATAAAAATTTTAAAGCAGCTGAAACAGTTCAAGAGAGTCAAACAGAAAGATCCTATCTGGAATCTCCTAGGGTATTTTCTAAGTATCAAAGAGAAAAGGTTGATTTTTGAAGCGATGGCAAATTATACATATGCTGCTGGAAAGATCATGTTATAGTAATTATTGCACAAAGTTATTCATCCCATTAAACTATAATGCTTTTACTAAGTAACAAAAGAAAAGAACTGATATCCTTCAGCCGCATCTTATAAATATGTATTGTATTAAATATAAATTGAAGGAATGGAAGGATTACGGTTATCTTATCAACTTTTTGGACTTACAGCCTCAGTTCTGGAGTAAAAAATGGTACTGGAATTAATTCAATGATGTGCTGAACATGGCATTTGTTACTAGATGGATTCTGCATACATATGAACAAACCGAAAAAAAAAATTACTATCATAGCTCAACTTTTGAAGAAAAATAACTGTAAATTAATTATGAAGGAAACTGAAAGTTCGTAGTATTCCTGCACAATATACAGCAGAGTTTTCTTAGGGACACTGTATTGTGTGCAAAAGAAAAAAAAGTGTTTTGAATGCAAGAAAAGAATGCATATTTTCCCCAGTACCACAGGCAATAAACAAAATTACAATTAAATAAATTATAAATGTTTAAAAATTAAGTCTGCAAAACATTTGACAAAGTTGTTATTTCCCATTTTCTTATACAAGTCTCTTACACAACTGAATTATATTTTGCAGTACATTGATAAAGAACTGTATGCTTTATAGATGATTGAAATTTAATCTGTTATTTTATAAAAAAAATTTAGAACTTTTTCAAGTTTGTATAGAATAACTTGTCCATTTTTATTATTTTCTCTTCCTGTTTGTTTTAAAATCAAAATTTGTGTGTATCAGCCCAGCTTTAATACCGATTTACTACAATTGAGAACATTAAAAGTATGTCATTACATGGTGAATTTTTTTTTTTCAGAAATTTCCTTTCCTATAGTTCTTATAATTTCATTTTAATGCAATTTTTATGAATAAATAACATTTCCTAATCTTCGGCCATAATGCGACATTTAAAAGGTTAACCATACTTGCAGACACTCCGTTTGATATATGTAACAGCAATGAAAACATTTCTTTATCACAATGAACTATTTCTGCTTCTGAATCTCCTACCAGAAAATTTAATATTCTACTTTATTGTAATTTTTTCCATGAATATTTCCCATGTGTTAAATTTCTTACATTTTATGATCTAAATGTGGATCTAATTAAGATTTCAATCACCAGCATATTTATTATCTAGACAGAAAATTTCGTACTAATATTAATATATCTAACAAGTACATATTACTGACAATGATAAATTTAATATTAAAGCACACATACAATGGGTTAAAAACCCATCATTTGGATATGTCCTAATGTTAATGGAAGAATCTTAAGCAGTATTATGATCTAACCTATCAACCTAATAATTATCTATCTTCAAGGGAAAATCACTTTAGGTCTCAAAAAGTTTATTATATTTACACAAATTAACTACGCTTGCTGCTTCAAAGACCACTGAAAAGATCATATGCTGTAGTAAGCACATAATAATTAAAAATACAATTTTAATTAGATTTTTCTTAAAAACATCATGCTTCTACACAAGAGTACCTACCTGAGAAAAAAACAGATGCTGAAGCTGACTCATCATAGAAGTTCAAAGTGTTAAAAATTCCCCTATTTTTCAAATATATATATTTAAAAAAAAAAAAAAAACACAAAAAATGCTCCAAAATTTTGTGAAAGACCTAAAAAATTATTTCTTACCAAGAATATTATTATTCCAAGGAGCAAACTATTAAATATCCCGAGTTTGTAATGATTACATTTGACATAAAATTTTAATTTAGTATATAAAATTTATGTCAATCCTTTATACCGAAATTATTTAAACAAATTTCTCAAAATACATGGACTCTTAATGGAAAATGGATGAAATGTCATATTTAAGTATGTAATGGCTACATTCAGATTTCTGAATGATCTGCTTTAGAAAAAAAAAATATCAATCATACAGTATTAAATTTACTTGTATACTCAAGTTTATATCTGTAATGATCAATCTATTTATAATTTAATAGAACTGGAATTTTTAAGTAACAGACTATTTTATACTATAGTCCTACTTAACAAAATTATTATTGTATTTAATCTGACATATTTTAAAGTTATTTTGCATTTCATCAATAATTAGAATTTCAGTATTAATATCTGCTCACATTTCTTTCCTTCAGAAGTTTAAAAAAAAAAGTTTTTATGAAAAACTACATCAGATTATATTTCTGACTATTCTAAACTTAAAAATGTCAAGATATGATGGGCCAGTTAATAAACAAAATAAAGAGACATACTATTTTATTCAGAGTTGCAAATAAATAAGCTTTTAAATGAACAATGACATGAAAAATGAATGTTATGTTATTTACAGACATACACTGCACAGTATACAATAACGATCCATTTATAAATACAACATTCTTAAAAATACATTTCAGATTAGAAATTTATGTTACTAAGAAATTCAGTTATGGATGTATAATCTAAACAGTAAGGAAATACAATATCAAAATTTATACACTTGTTAAAATGAACTGCTATAAAGACATTCCAGTTTTATTATAAAATTGGACCCAAAACTTTATTAGAAAAATTTTAAAAACTTTATGTAAAGATTACTTTGCCCAGGATAACTATGTGCCAGCCATATTGTGCAAAATATTTAAATTATAATATTTTAAAGACAAATTGGACTTTGATAACTAATATAGATTTTCTCCCAATGAAAGAGGGAAAAAAAAGTTTTGTACACTTAATTCCATGAACACAAGAATATACTGGCATACTCTTACAAACTCATTAAAATGTAATCAAGAATAAATATTAATTCCTCCTTTCAAATGTTAAGTAAAAAAAAAAAAAAAATTAAGGATTTTTATATAAAGATCAATAACATTAATACAGACCAAATACAAATATAGTAATCTTAGTTTTTTAATATTTTCAAATTAAAAAAAATAGAATTAGGGAGATCATACAGAAAGCAATACCCTGCAAAACAAAATATATGTACATACAACACATTAGAAAATGGAATGTTTAATGAATTAGCAAATACCACACAATTACAAAACAAATGAATTTTCCAAAACTTTCCAGTCCTGCATTTAACTTTTTAACTCTTTCAGTTTAAAATTATATGTAAATGAATTGCATAAACTAGTTAGCTGATACAAGTTGTGAAAACGTTATTTTTAACACAAAAAATTTCCACTTTTTATTCTATTCATGCACCTTTACATTAAAACTTTATTTAAATAATTAATGTAGGTCTAAAAATTACACCTGTCAGCCCATTTATTACTTTTTTAAAATTACTAATAGAAACAAAAATTTACCAAGTCTTCAAATTAAATCTTCCAATATTCGTTATCTGTTTAATGAAATAAGAATTTAATGATATTGATCAAATAATTATCTTCAAAAGGTGCTCTTCAACTTTTGCTCTTAATTCACTTGGCAAGATCCAAAATAATATAAAAAAAACAATTATCAGTCAAAATGCCCTTACTATATATCTTAAAAATTTCACATAAATAAAAATGCTTGATACCTAAACACATACAGAGATTTTTTACAAATTACAGAAGAATTAACTCATGCACTAGCATAAAATGGTTGTTAATAAGGTTTTAGTAAAAAGCTGCTCACTTAAGATACTATAACAATTAACTTCATTTTTGTACAATCCCGGATTAGAAAAAAATATTTTTATAAATTTGGAATAGTTACCAATATATACACAACATTATTAAATGCAATTACTTCACAATTCAAAAAACACATACTAAACAAAATTCTGAAGTTTGGAAAGAATTCAGTCACATGGCACCACTGTCAAGCTACTAACCTGATGAACTGCACCAAACTTTAATATACTAAATCGGAATGAAAACCATTTCAGGGACAAATGCTGTTTCTGTACCGATTTAGTTCATATCGCTTGCTGAATGAATATTTATCACAGCTAAGAAAAGTAACCAAAGCGTCAGTTACGAAGTCAGTGCACGGAAACCTGATAGGATACTTCGGTTACAAGTCTTGGAAGTTCAGACAAAAACAATGTGAATAAATTATTAATGGAATATTAGAAAACGGATCATTCCGTCACATCTTCTTCGCTTTCTTCAAGCACTGGAAGAGGTAATCTATGTGCAGACACCTTTTTTCGCCTTTGACTAGTAGGATCTTGGTCTTGAACTTCGCTGAAAGCTTTTAACCATTCTGAGATTTGTTTATCGCTGCTGCTCTCAGTTCCTCGGAAAGTGACTGACATTCCTTCGCAAGACCTGGGAGAAACTCTAAATTCGCAGTTCGGTAAAGGCTTTACAGTACAAGATTTAAGGTTCAAGCTAGCCAGCGGTCTACAGGCCGTGATTATGGCACGCACAGGGTACAAAACGGCAAAATGCTCACTCGACGTTCGATACACTCTAACAAAAACTCGCTGCGTGATGTTATTGTTAGACGACGTACTTGTTTTTCTATTAGAACTATTCACTGAACGGCTCGGTGAATTTGTTGATGTGAAATTCGAACCTCCGACGATTTCCAAGAAACCAGACATAACTTCACCAGCTTCGGCCCTAGTATCAGCCGGACTGTCACTAAAACGCAGAAGAGGAGCACAAGGCATTTTAAAATAATTAATTCGCGCTATTGCGATATGATGACAACCGATTTCTCGGTCGCACGACGTTCGTTAAGTTCCTACGAGCTCTGCTTCCACAACGAGTCAAGACACTGTACAAACCTTCTCTTTTATTGCAACTCTTAATCTCGACTTCAACACCGTTTTCATGATGTGGCAATCCTGAACCAGGGTTGCCGTGCTGTGGTGAAATGCGCGTGCGCTTCTTTGGCGTGTTTTGGCGAGATGTTATTAAATGATCGCCAACTGATTGATCGAAAGGAAAGAGCCAGTGCTCGAACTTTCTGTGAAATCAGAGAGGATAATTTTCCTGAGAATTTTATTTCAAGTTAAAATAATGCTACTAAAACTAAGTAGCACATCAAAACATATTTTTTAAAATTATATCCCTTGTTTGGCTAGCAGGATTTTCCCAAATTTTTTTTTCGTAGACCTTTTGTAATTTTGTTAGGAAAAATTCACTTGCATACAAAAATAAATGAAATGACTATAAATAAATTAGTTTACTTGTAAAAGTTTTTTTCTCAGCAGTGAAAATGATGGTTGAAAATAAACTAGGAATTTAAATACTTATGTAAATGAAAGATGACTCAGCACGTCATCGCATGTTTTTAAAAAAAAATATTTCCGCGCTGTTATATGCTTGCGTTGAACCACTTTAGGTATTGTAGTTCTCTCTCATTCTAATTACCTCTTATAAGCATATTTTCCCCTCACTAAAATAAGAAAAGTGAGCGTTGAGAGTATTTGAAAGGATGCTGTGCTTAGAGCCCAAGATTACCTTAATTGGACCCTATTCCTAAATGCAGTTATAAATTGTAACCAAAATTCTTTAAAATTCCTTGTAGAATACAGTTCACATGCCTTCCAGTGCTTTGGCATTAGAAAAACGTCTGAAGCGTAACCTTTCTTTTTCTTTTTTTTTTTTTTTTTTTTCTCCCCGTTACGTTGCGTTGTACCAAATCGTCGTCGACTAGTTTAATTAGGCTAGTTGGCAAACTGAAAATGTCTAAGTTTTGCCTTTCCGAAACAAGTTAGATTTTTAAGTTATGTTTCAAACTTACGAAGGGACTAATTTAGAGTAAACCCAGTTTAAAAGCAGCAGACATACACTTCAATATAGTATTAAAGTTAATAACTATCAATGTAAATGATATCTGAAACCATTTATTCTCGCTTGAAAGTGAATTTGCAATTTTATTTTCAGTTATTTATAAAAATTATGATTAAGTTAGATTTTGAATCTCATTCGTATACAAAAGAGCCTTTTGTCATTTATCAGAGCGAAAAGCATGTAAATAAAAGATTCAATAGATCATACCAATTCAAATTCTGAAAAAATACGATATGTACCATAAACATTAAAGTGCTTATATTCTGAAGTTGGCATCAGTTATTTTTTTATTCCTTTGCGTTTGGCACCAGCCGTGAATGATCAATGATATTAATTTTTTTTTATCCCATTCTCTATTTAGACCGATCAGTAATGCAAATAATTTTCTTGGAATAAATAGTTGTAAACAGTTAAAAGATACATCGAAATTCCGTAATTATACGCGCAAACAGGAACTGATTACTTGGAAAACCTTATCGTTATTCTTCAAAACAAATTTTTGTTGCTTTTTGGGATGAGCAAGGGCGGAAAGGATCCCTCGGCACGAAAAAACAATTATGGATCTTTAATCTGACGAAACTTTTTTTTTTGAGAAATTCGTTACAACGCCCATGAAAAATCTAAGTTAAAGGAAAGAAAAGAAGAAAAACATTAGGTTATTTTCTTACGAAATGTTTATCTTTCTTTTTATTCTCTTTCTTTTCTAATGTCTGCTAAACGCTGTCTGATCTGTTAGGGAATCGCAGAACAGGTGCAAAATAATGCCAAGGACAAATTCATCGTGACTGAATTTCTTTTCTCTTCTTTTTTGAAATCAAATCTGTCAAGTTTCTCCGTAACTTTTACGCGATTCATCTCTTAGAGTTACGCATACAGAGCCTTCAGCTGAATTCAGTTCTAATTTTTAATTAATCCAAGTGAATGTTTTCCGCAGACGATATGTACTAATGTTATATCTTTTTGGAAAGGTCACATTTCTGTAATTTGAAGCATTCGATAAGGCAAAAATTTTTTTATGAATGATCCTATAATCCACCTCCCATCCCAGGTAAATCGAATTCATATATTTCCAAACCCAAACTTGTCAGAAACCTCCTTTGCAGAATTGCGTTTTATAGTTTTTTTAATGTTTGGCTATATTTTGAAGTCACTATATTCTCTCTTTTCAGTCACTATATTCTCGCTTTTTTAAAAATACACCTTTAAATAGAATTTTAATATAATTAAAGATTTTAAGCTGTACTTTTCTTCGGTAGCAAGACAAAATGAGCCATTTGACATTTTATCTTGCATTTTAAACGATTTAACTTTTCAATTAATTAATTTTTATTAATTAATTTATTTATTTTAGGGCGTTAGCCCAGAAGGGCTATTAATTTCGTTTTGGCATTTTGCGTCCATTCACTTTTGAGTTGATTCACTTTTCAAACTGTTGCCACCAAATATTACAGCCCTGTATTATATTTAAAGAAATTAAATAATGAAGAATCTGCATAAATGTATGTATGTTTTTCGCATTATGATAAAACAAAGGTACCTAGAGCCATTCAATTTTGAATAACGTAATCCTCCACCGAATATGGGCATCTGGAAGCCCGAATTTGAAATTTGCTTTATTATCTATTTAATATTTTGTCAGATATTAAAGAATTTTTGATTAACAAACTGAACGATTTCAAACCAAGGAATGGCAACACTGTACGAAAAAAAAAAAAATCTCCAGCGCGCGAGACTGTGCATCGGAAATTCTAAAGATATGCTCATTTAAAAATTATTTTGCCATACTGCTGTTGAATTGAGCTTTATGGTTTAAGTCATATGATATTTAATAAATAAAGGTAACACACAAAAGGTAAAAAAAAATGCCCCTCTGGGCGTAATGTAAAATCTGAAAGTTTTTCGGATTTTTTTTTTAATTTATGGTTATTATTTTTATTTATTTATTTATCTATTTTTTTCTTCAAGAAATAAAACTGGCTATTGAAATAAGTATCGAGATAAAGAAAATTTCAATCCTTTATTGAAAAATAAATAATCATTCTATAAACCTCAGTTCCTCCTTCTCATATATAAAATTGTCATTGAACTATACATATATATATATATATATGAGGGAATTACTTAAGGATTGTAAGAACCATGATCGTTTGTATGAATGAACCATTTCCATGCATGTCTGTGAAAACTTGTCATGCCAATGTCTGTGCGTTTCGTATTATTAATTTTTTTCCATCTTTTCTCTTACTTTTGGATCATTTAGTACATGCACGTATGTGCAGTTAACACCACAGTTACTAGTATTCCGCTAATTATTTTCCTAAACAGCAAAGGCATCTCTAAAAAAGTAGAAAATTAAAACTGAGGCTATCCAAACTTATTTTATTGACTGTAAAATTAAAAGCAATGCTTATAAGAGTATAATTACTATTATTTCCAAATGCCTTTGCGTTGCGAAATAGATTAGTTTTATTTGACATGAAATTTCCAACAAAAAAGAATGTATGACTTGTACATTTCACTAGCTGACGTATACCTTATAAGGTATTTCTTCCGTGTTAGCATGCTTTCGTGTTCTAATGGTCAGCACAATCGGCGCGTATTCGAGAGGTCCGAAGTTCGAGTACCGGCGAGAGCATTGCTCATTTTTCGTGTTTCCTGCTTGCCCCCCACCCCCCA
Organism: Stegodyphus mimosarum; assembly: GCA_000611955.2. Lineage (NCBI taxonomy): Eukaryota > Metazoa > Arthropoda > Arachnida > Araneae > Eresidae > Stegodyphus > Stegodyphus mimosarum. The sequence continues at coordinate 15,566 of KK113748.1, forward strand.
GTGGTAGTTCGGTCCGAAGTTCGAATCCCGCAAACAGGCTGGCTGCATGAGCGTTCTCGTGGTTTTCCCCGTGTATAACGTGTTAATACGAGCCAATTTCCCTTAGAAAGTCCTCCACGAAGGCATCCGTCCCTTCCGTGTAGTGACTTAGGGCGGAACACGTAAATAATAACAATGTCTTCTGTTTCGAAAAAATCTAATGCCTCTACAGTGGCGCCCGAACTAAAAAACTGGTGGATGATGATTCTCCACCACCAGGATCTAGAGCTTGGGTTCCCTAATTCCTAGTCGCCTAATCCCTTTAAAAGGAGGAGTATATAAGGTATTTCTCCCGCCTTCTTAGCATGCCTTCGTGGTGTAATGGTCAGCACACTCGGCGCGTATTCGAGAAGTCTGAGGCTCGAGTCTTGACGAGAGCGTTGCTCATTTTTCATGTCTCCTGCTTCGAAAAAAATCTAATGTCTCTACAACTTATTTAACTTTTTTTTTTCTTTTAATAGAGGAAAGGTAATTCAACTAAATTTGGCTATTTTCCCAAAATATATAGCTTTTCGAAGTTCATTGTGTTAAGCTTCACACGTGTTGATCAACAGAAACATAGGTTCATATTATGAAACAAAAACGTAGTCTACAAAGTTTTTCAATAAACCATTGAAAATTGCTTGTGTCCCAGTACTTTTTTTTAACTAGCTATAAGTCTTTTCTTTCCAAAACATGGTTTTCATTACACTAACTAAATAATTCTTTTACATAATATGTCTCGTTATAGGATAAAATATCACCAAATACGAAGAAATCGTTTTATTAACTTCTACTGTCACTTTTCAGATAAACGCCTCATTTAATTCCCCATGAAAAGCATGCATTTTTCAACATTATCACTTTCTCTAGAAATGCTTTCGCATTTTCACTTGCTATAAAATCATTGTTTAAATATGAATAACTTCATTTTAATTTCGTTTCATCATTTCTGAAGTGAAGAAATAATTGGCAATGTTAATGTACTGTGTACTTTGTTTCATAATTAAACGTACGGTCAATTCCCAATTAACTGTGAAGCGAAATAATCGGGCTCGATCTGAAAAAAAAAAAAAAAAGGCTATTTGTTTATTATATAGAACGATTGAAAAAATATTGTTACAAACTATCAGTGTGAAACAGCACTGCATAAGGGAAATCCGAAAAGTATGTGAAAAATACTTGGAATAAACCAGATAAATTCTGCCCCTCCCCCCCCAAAAAAAAGAATATCAAAAGGTTTCAGATTTTAAAGATCATCCAAAAGGATTTGTTATGATCTTTTACGCTTTCGTTGATCTCGCAGTCTGGAAGTCTGTTGTTGCACTCACTCCTGTTAACCAATTTGGTATACATTTTTCTACTTTTTTCTCGTTTCATCATATCAATATTCAATTTTCTTAGTAAGACGGCTTGCAAAACTTCTTTTATTTTTTTTGGTCTGTTTATTATTCAGGCTTAGTGTGTCAAGTTTATTTATCAACTTCTTCGCATTTATGCCACATAAAATTTAATTCAGCAGCAAAATCACAAAATATTTAAAAACAACGTATCTTTAGAATTTCCGATACACAGTCTCACACGCTGGAGATAGCGTGTTCTCACAGCATTACCATTGCTCAATTTCAAATCGTCGAGTTTATTAATGAAAAATTCAATAAAGTTTTACAAAATAGGAAATATAAAATTCGAAATTCGGGATTTCAGGTGCACATATTCGGGTGGAGGAATACGTTATTCAGAATCTGATGGCTCTAGGCACCGTTATTTTCTGACAACGCGAAGAACGTTCTGCAGAATTGCAGATTCTTCATTTTTTAACTTCTTTAAAAATGATACAGGGCGATAATATTTGGTGGCAACAATTTGAAAAGTAATTCGCCGTAAATCCCATTTCGAGACTTTTTCAGCTCCTTTTGGGCTGAAAAGACATTTCAAGTTTTCTTGAAAATGTTGTTCTTTAGTACCATTTATAACTTAATTTCTTAATTTCTAATGATGTTTATTTTTCCATTATTTACAGCGTTTTCTTCTTGTTTTGAATACGGATATCATTTATGTAACCGAAATAAGCTTATTCTCTAGCTTTAAACTATTAAAAACAGTATTTTCTGTTTGTTATGATGTGGGTTAATCTTTGTTTTTATCTGTCCTCGGATTAATCGCGGACGTCACCTCGTAAATCAAGAGTCGACTGTAATAAGAAACTCTGATCTAGAAAAGCGAGTTTAACAATAAAACACGAAACTAAAAGTAAGATTGAGTAACTTCCTTATTATTAATCACGTTATCATCCTTATTAAAAATCGTGATTTATTCAAAGGCAGTTCTTTGTAGCTACTTCAGATTAACCTTGATTCTAAGCTGAATGTTTACATCGTTTCCGTTATTACCCCGTTTATTCGGGAATCAACTGTACGAGTATATCCAAGAAGAATTCCGTGTTTTTCAGATGTAGTTTACTCACGCCGAAATTTAGCCTCTCGTTAAACAAAATTTCAATTACTTGTTTTTGTTTTTTTTCCCTTCCTTTGTGCCATTTTCAGTTATTAAATTTCGATTGTATTTCTATAACACCTGTGCCATGATTATTGATTCTGTTTTTTTAAAGCAATGAAGTTACTTACAAACTAAACGAAAATATGCTCTCCCTGAGAAGGAAATATATTGGATAATGACGAAGGAAACGAAGGCAATTCTGCCTCGATAAAAGCGCCCTTCTAAAAATGTCTACTCGAAACTGCGAAATATGCCCATGTAACCAGCATGTTCGCAAAGCTTTATCCACTTTCTCTTTTTTACTTTATTCCAATAATCGTTTGCTGTATAGTTTATATATATAGTGTGTGTGTTATATACGCTGTCGCTGTAGAGATATTAGGTATTTTTTCAAAGGAGAGAGGAAAATAAGCAATGCCTTCGGGATTCGAAACACGGATCTCTCGAATACGCGTCCAGCGTCCTGACCACTACACCACGAAGGCATGCGAAGAAGGCGGGAGAAATACCTTATATACTCCCCCTTTTAAAGGGCCACTGGGCATTAGGGGACCCAATCGCCAAATCCGGTGGTGGAGAATCATCATCCACCACTTTTTTTGTTGTTGTTCGGGCGCCATTTTTTGAGACATTACCGTATTTTGGAAGTAGGAGATTTGAAAAATGAGCAATGCCTTCGCCGAGACTCGAACTACGGACCTCTCGAATACGCGTCGAGAATGCTGACCACTTCACCACGAAGACATGCGAAGAAGGCGGGAGAAATACCTTTTAACGTCTATTTATAGGTATAGTTAGTGTTATACACGTCCAATATAATGTCTACACGTATTTTGTTATTTTAAACACTTAGTCAGAGATGGGCTGTTTTTAAAAATGGCTTGAAGTCTGTTTATGCAATGAAATAAAAGATCATTAGAATCTTTTTCATTATAAGACAACACAGTGGTAAAATTTTCTAAATGTAAGAAACATATCTCTTAGGTCAATTATTTCGGTAGGCAAAGATCTAAAATAGAATGGCACAGTTTAAAAGCTTTTTATTGGCAGTACTTACTTTTAATGCAAAAACAGTAGTTTAAGAAATAAGAAAACCACATTTAATTTGAAGCTGCTTAATAGGCAAAAAAAGAGCCCGGTGGCGCAGTGGCTAGCGCATCGCGCAGCAGCATCACAGCTCCGGGGGCTCGACCCTCGGGCTGAGCAAGGTTGACTCAGCCTTTCATCCCTCGAGGGGGTCGATAAAATGAGTGCCAAGTTCGCTTGGTGACTAAACATCGGTGGCCATGGGTCCAGGCAAAGATGCACAAGCACCCCGGAGCTCAACGTCTAGAAAGCAGATATCAGGGCACTGCCGGCCGTGGCTTTAGCCCATACAGACATGGCCGACATGCGTACGGGTCTCCATATAGGCATGGCCGGCATCGCGTGCGTACGGGTTCGCAAAGGATTGAATGCACACAGGACCTATGATAGCTTGAAAACTTTTTTTTCTCAAAAGAAACACTTTGCAGTTCTGGAACTTTCCGCAAAAATATTCGTACAGCTTTTCCCAGTATCACAGAATACAGTCAGTAGTTACATTTCAAACCACTAAGAATGTTAAACACAATGCAGTGCAAAGCGCATCTAAAACACGAAGCTTTCACAGGTATCTTCATACTCCGAAGTCAGCTCGGAACTAGCAAATGAGAATGGATGCTCTCTCTTCCGGCTTATACAGTTTTCATCGGGGAAAAATCTAGTACCTTCTATAAGGGTCTAGTTTATATCTCTACTATCTTCTTCTTACACATAAGGGCCGGATACTATTACAGTTACAGATAGGGATCAATTACAATAACTACTCGACAACTGGTGATATATATCCTTCATTCGGAAAAAGTTTTGACTCGTTTGATTAAAAATTTTGCTCATTAAAGTACAATGTCATTTTTAGCAAGTGATGAAAATATAAAATATTTTTGCAATAAAAGAGTATCGTTCATGTAACTATTTTAAACATACTGATTTTCAATTGCAGCATATAGTTCCAAAGTTACATTAATTTATTCTGAAAAGAATCTCTAAAAAGTGTAAACTTAGAGCTTCGGCAATCATAAATCTGTCATAGATGGTTGGTATTTTGGGAGCAGGTGCATCCTTTTCAAAATAAAATTTGTAGCCTTTACTTCTAGAGGGTCTTTAAGAGATAGGTTTTCGAAACAGTTGTAATTTATGTTGCATGTAAGCATTCATTCTTTTAGCTCGTATATCCTAATGGTAACATATTTCTGAAATTAAATGTGTATCTGCCAACGAAATAAAAAAGTATCCTCAACCTTGACAATGCTCAAACCACTGAGAGAATTGGTCTTCCGAGAATCAGGTTTTTGACCATTTTTCAAAGTAGGCATATCGGTTAGTGGATTTTTGACAGACCTTCCTATCTTCCACAGCTACTTGCCTTACTTCCAATGCACATTTTTTTTGCTGTGGATCCAGAGTTATTCACATACATTTGATTCAACGAATTATACATAACACGCTTTAGTCTGCTTGGTTTAAGATTTGATAATGAGAAATTTAGCACACCTGTTTCCATAAAATGTGCCTTGTTTGAAATTTATTCTAAACTAGCGGAAGTACCCGATGCCAGTTAAGTTAGATTGAGAGTAATGTATCTAACAACAAAGATACTGCTGTAATCCTTCTCTAATAACGATGCAAAAAAATACGATTCATACTCCCACATTTTTCAGTTTGATGCGATATGGAATTCACATAAAAAATTTCCATAAAAAAATAAACTAATTCTCTCTCATTAAAGCAGGAACAATGGCACGCAGTTTTTAATGATCTTCGTCTTTCTAATAAAGTGGTCGTAAAAGCTCAAGTTCCATCCAATATTTCACCTATATTCAATTTTAGTCGATTAAATGTGGCAAAACATTGATCATAATTGATAAAAAATCAATAACGCGAACAAACAAACGGACACACAAACAGACATTTCTTCTTATATATACAGGTTTTGTAAAACGTACAAATGTTTGGTTAACAAACTCTACGATTTGAAAGCGAGCAGTAACAACACTTTTCGAAATAAAGCTTTTTTTTTTTTCCTCCAGCGCTGGAAACTGTTGCCGCTCGGAAAAATCAGTGCGAAATTTAGTGTTTTCAGAGTTTTTAATTAATATCTCGGCCGATTAAAGTCGTACGAAGATGGGAATAGTCGAAATGGCTTCCCACGAATTTTTGGAATCGAGAATAACGTATTTAATGTTTGGCAGTGCTATTTTTATTTCATTGTAAAACTTAGCGAAATTTTTCATTAACAAACTCTACGATCTGAAAGCGAGCGGTGGCAAATAAAGCAGATTCGAGTACAAGACTGTTGCCAGTCTGATTTTTTTTTTTTTTTTTTTTTTAAAAAATGGACCTTTTCCAGGACCCAGAAAAGAATTGTAGAAAGTTTGGTGATGATAGCTATAGTAGTGACTGAGTTATTACCGAACAAACACACATACAGACTTTCTTCTTATACAGATTTCGATGGAAATTATTTACATTTAGTAATTTCTAGTTAGTCGCTGCCAGTATTTAAATATCATCCGAAAAGTTATTGACACTGTTGTCGGTCAATTACAGAGGCTGTTCGCACATTTTTTAGACGATTTTGGTAAGCGGTAATAAAAAATCGTTTGCTGCAAAAGAAGTAATTGCAACTGTACTAAGTTTTTAAAAGTAAATATAGTCTGTGGCTTGAAAGTTTCGTTTTTATTCATAATGGCGAATTTAACAAAGCAGTGGTTCGAAGGCTACATTGACGTTCTTTCCGAAGAGAAATAGGCATGCTCCGTTATCCAAAAACAATGCAAGAGTCATGGTTTTGTGATTTCTAAAGCGTCGATAGGTAATATCATCAACAAGAAAGGAAAAAAACGTCAAATTGGAGCCTCCAGTGGGACAAAAATTCCGAACAAGTATCCCAGGAAAAAACGGACATCTTCGACTATTGCAAAGGTACGTTGTTTAATGTTGAAAGAAAATCCCCCTAGTCGAAGGACAGTCGCAAGGTCATTAAAATGCTCGGTGTCCACTGTAAACAAAACGATAAACGTTGATTTAAATCTTAAGAAAGCGAAAAAACGCAATGTGCATCGTCTTCTTCCAAAGCATATCGCTCGACGCAGAACACGCTGCAGAATTCTATATGAGAAACACTTATCCAAAGGAAAATGGAAAACAATTGTCACAATAGATGAAGCACGGATGTATTTAAATGATCGTAACAAAAAAAGGGCCATTTATGATCATAAAAGGGGAGAAAAAAATTTAAGTGCATGGTTCAAAGAATCGAAAAAAGTTTTTCTAAGGGATTCATGATTGTTGGTGGTGTTTCTTATAATGGCAAGTTAAAAACAAAGAGAGTGCAAAAAATGTCAACATTAACTCCAAATACTATCAGGAACATATTTTATCGTCCATTTTTCTGAATGAAATACCATCGCTTTACCCAGAGTGCCATCCATCTGTGAGACTCCATCGGGACAAAGCTAGCGGTCACACATCAAAATCCACTGTAAATTTCCTAAAAGAAATGGAACAAAAAACTGGTATCCAGGCCATACCCTTCACTGATATCCCTACTAAATCTCCCGATGTGTCACCTATGGATTTTTGTGCTACTGCATTATACAAACGTTGTCCCAAAACCCTAACGGGACTCTGGAAAGCTGTTCGGGAAGAATGGGATAGAATACCTCTTCGGTTCAGGCATTGTCCTTCGTGACTTGCAGTTCGGGCACCCGCGCTGTTGCGCTATCCCAGATTAAGTCCATTGCGCGATTTTCGATCATGTATGGTTTCGAAGTGTAGTATCAATGGAGAGATGACAACTTGAGGGCGTAACATGAAGTAAGGTGTAATTAAATAATGTTACAGAGTCCAATTCATAAATTCATAAATTGTAGAAGGCATACTATCGGTAAACCACACTGTAAACTGCTACGTGAGATTAAGGTCCAAGTTCGAGGCAGAGCACGAGAATGATGGGTAACACAATACTTAAACAGAATGAGTAAGCCAGTAGGTGAAAGTAGAAGTTCAACTGGTTCGTGAAAAACAAAAATTTAAAGTTTATAAAAGTTTAAAAGTTATAGAGCATAAAATGCGGCTCCAAAAATTGTGGTTTAACTGGAATGACATAGCGTGAAAATGCAGTGTTGGGGAAAAGAGGAAGGAATTTTTTGGGTAAGGATTATGTGCATATTTCTGTGAATACATAATTAATTCTGAATACCGAATTTAGACATGGTGGCAAGCTTATTTGCTACCTGGGAGCTGGGATATCTCTTCAAGTATGAAGTGCAATATTTGCATTTTATCAAGCATATTCGTGCATTTTTTAAGTTCCGGGATTTTTTGATTATAAATTTGGATAATTTTCCCAATTTGTGGACCAATTATGTTTTGTACTTCTTTCATTAATCCTAATAACTCTGACAGCTCAGAGCAATTCTCCTTACTTCCAGGGGGACTAATGTGCTGTTGCTTCTCAGTCAAAACTGGGAATGATGAAGATGAAGGTTCTAGAACCTTCGTGTTTTCGGTCGATGTTGCTTGCGGCCTTGCTGCTTGGGCATAACTGATTCCTGGCTTCACAAATGATTTTTGATTTTGCTTTTTTCTTGAGGGGAACTTAGGGCACCCCCTGTAGGATGCTACATGGGGTCCCAGGCAGTTTGCGCACTTGGGGGTATCCAGGTGACCCTGGTGGTCACAATTACCAGTTCGGTGGAATCCAGCGCATTTAACGCACCTTGGGGCAACGTGGCAATTTTCTGACGAATGATGCCATTTCTGGCAATTGTGGCACTGGGGTACCTGATTTTTGACAATATATTTTTCAACTTTTATATTAAATAACATAAGATGAGTTACATTATATATTTCATCAATTTTCTCGTTCGGAATCAGCTGCGCCTGAAACAGGGGCATTGGAACTTTAGTCTTATATTTTGTAAGTTGTACAATTTTATGTACCTTAAATCCAAGATTAACTAGTGATTCTTTGATTATATCAACATCAGAGTCAGAGGGTAATCCTCTCAGAAGAACTTTAATTGGTTTGAGATGTCGGGGGTTTACAAGGTAATGTTCGACATTATGGTCTAAAAAATATTGGCTTAGTTTTCGATGCGCGTCTGCATCCAGTGGTTCAATTTTCAAGAATTCACCGCTAAGGCGGCCAAAGAATTTATATTCAGGTAGTGCTTCAGATAAAGATTTTAGGTAGTCATAAAATTTAACTCCTTCACCAGGCTTCACCATGATAGGTGGCACCTTCTTATTCTTATCATCCTGCTTTACATTTGGATTAACTTGTTGGTTATCAGCAGTATCATTATTAGATTGATTTTGAGTATTATCACATGAGTTAGATACATCTGAGACATCTTCTGACACTTCAAAAGCATTGTTGTCCTGGAAATTGCGGTGTTAGATAAGTTCAGAATAAGGGATGTCAAATAGAACATTTAAAACACAGGAATTTTATGTAATTTAGTTTTGTGAATACAATATACGTCGTCTAAAAAATGTGCGAACAGCCTCTGTATTTTTGTTTCCCTGTAATAGTTTTTTATGCAAATAAACGTTAGTCGGAAATTCTTTTGCAATTATTCAGCCAATTAGACAATACTTTCCTTGAATTTCGCTCTACTTGTTATGTCACATTCTCATATCATGAACATCTAGCTATTTAATAGTTTAATTGTTAGCACATTTAATTTGATCGTGGGCAATAGGCATCACCTGGCGCATATTCCTGTAGGAAACTATTTGGCGGGTGTTGTCCAATAACGGAAAATATCCTCATTATTTTCTTTTTCGCAAAAGAATCAGTTTTATTAACAAAGTTATCTAGTTTTTTATTTACCGCAAATCAAAAACTTACATGCTGTTTTGAAATATCCTTGCTCAGGTTGAAAGTTAATCTGATTTATGGCAACACAAATATCTCTTTCTCTGATAACAGTAACAAGAATACTTTTGAATTGATTCCATCTTTTGCAATGGTTTCATCCTTAATTCCATATCAGTATAAAAATAACTTTTGTTTGCATGGAATGTCTTATCTGGAATTCCTTTTTTTCTTCTTTTTTTTTTTTTTTAGGTATATTTAAACTCAGGAGATACGTGCGCGAGAGGAATCATGAAAAGTGGCAGACAGAGGAAAACGTAAATTATCTCTTTAACTGTTTTATCTGAAGGTCTAACAATACATCTCTGTTCGGCAGTCATTTTCACACGCTAGGCAGGATCACTAGTTCGTGAATCATTGGATTCGTGACTAATATTTTTCAGAAATAGATTGCAAGTATACACAGATATGCCTGTATACCTGCGAATAGTGTCACACGTTCCAAAACATACCATGAAAAATGCTATATGAATCAAGATATTCGTGTAGCTTACATACTAAGTATACCTTACATTTCTGTATGTAAGCCGATTACTAAGTTTGAACGTTCAGCTTGTATGCGAATTCAAATTCGCTTTCAAATAATTCGATCACAAAGAACATTATTGAAAAATATGTTAATAACTGCAATAAGTGAAATTATTACAAAAATGATATTTTATTATTTTATTTGAGCGTACTATACATTTTACTATATTTTACTATATATACAGGGTGTTTATAAAGTCCCGGACCCATTTTGATGTTTAATAACTCATAAAATAATGAAGATATAAACAAACTTATGGCATTTATTGATGGAATAACTTATATATTTTCCTTTTCAGGTTTGAATATCTTTACTTTTGTAAATATCGTCTGCTCGTGTGGTTAATTTCGGATAATTTCCTTTTTCAGTCTAAATATCTGTACTTTTCTAAATATCGTCTGCTTATTAATTGCATTTTCTTATCTTTTGTTTTTGGCAACTATTGCCTATTATAATAGTCCTAGGAGGATGGCCTTTGCAACATATATGCTAAGGAGGATAGAAGATGATACTGAATTTCTGAAGTGCATAATGTTCTCCGACGAAGCAACCTTTCATCTTTCTGGCATTGTTAATCGCCATAATGTGCGCATATGGGGATATGAAAATCCCCATGAATACCGTGAGGCACAAAGGGATTACCCAAAGGCTAATGTGTGGTGTGAACTAATGCACGACCGAGTCATTAGGCCTTTCATTTTTTACAGAAAAAGTCTCATCAGTCGTATACTTAGACAACTTGAAAAACTTCGTATTTCCACAACTAGAAGAGCTTCAGCCACGTGTCTTTTTGCAACAAGATTGTGCACCACCTCATTGGTGTACCATCGTTCCTGGTTCTTTGAATGACCATTTTACAGCAAGATGGATTGGGCGAGCAGGTCCAATTCCTTGGCCACCCAGATCACCTGTTACAACGCCGCTGGACTTTTTCCTTTGGGGATTTGTAAAGGACAACGTTTACAGGAGGAGAGTGTCAAACATTGAAGACCTAAAAGCCAGAATGACAACCGCAATAGCCTCTGTGGATGCCGACGTGCTTGCCGGTACCTGGCGTGAAATTGAATATCGACTTGATATTCTCCTTGAAACGAAGGGGGCACACGTGGAAGTTCATTGACGAAGGTCATGAAACTTTTTGAGTCTATCTAACCATTTATGTTATTAATTTTAATCTATATTATTTTATGAGTTACTAAACATCAAAATGGGCCATGGACTTTATAAACACCCTGTATTTCTATATTTTTGTTTAGAAAACGCTTTGAGACAATCGAAGTGAGCTAATTATAAAAGTATGTTTTCTCTCTGGAAGTATCAAGATGACACGTACACTGAAAACGAAACGTACATACACACACAAAAAAGGGGGGGACAGTTTTATATTTTCTGTGTTCTGCTGGGCCGATTGACGAATTCAAATTGCGTTTTCCGTGTCTCGAAAGCGCGACTAAGGATATATATTAGATTTATATATAGCTTTGTTCTAATATAGGTATTTTGACACAAAATCCGACTTTTTCTGAAATAGCATACCAATTTTTTTCCATGTTTCGATTCTACGACTCAAATTATGCCTAAATATTAAATTTTGCAAAATTTCGTGCGAAATTTACGGAGAAATTCAAAAATTTAACTTGGCGAATTATTTTCAGTTTGCGCCAAGAATAAATCACTTGGCAAACTTCTTAATACATGGCAGCATGTTTTTCTATCTCTTCCATCGTGCAGGACGGAAAAAAGTCACATGGTTCCTACCTTTTTACATTGTGGATGAGCGGAAAAAAAGTCACATCGCTCTTACTTTCAAATAATTTTAACAAAGTGCATAAACCACATTTCCGCTACTATCGCTTTCAACAAATATGCCAAATTTCAAAACTTGTAATTCAGTTTGTAATTCAAAATTTGTTTCCAAAAATTTATAAAAATTATTTAAAAATACAAATTTTAAAAACAAATCATAAAAAATGGGTAAATTTTATTTATAATGAACCTAAATTTCGAACTGTGTAGGAAGGATTCAAATAAGTTTCATAAAAAAAAAGAGATATTAATAAATACATACCAAATTGAATTAACATTGAGAAGCTAAAATTTTAAGAGCCAATTATTTAAAAATTACTCTCGCGATTTTTACAAAATTTGGTAGTTGGGCATCATTTGAGTCGTAGATTCGAAATGTGGAAAAAAAGTGGCATGTCATTTCAGAAAAAGTCAGATTTTGTGTCAAAATCCCTATATTAGAATAATGCTATATATAAATCTAATATATATCTTAAGTCATGCTTTCGAGACATGGAAAACGCAATTTGAATTTTGTCAATCGGCCTAGTAGAACGGGAGATATAGAACTGTCTTTTTTTTTTTTTTTTTTTTTTCGGGTTAAGTGTACATCTTTCTAAGTAAAACTGTTAAGCGTCTGTTGTCCTATAACGAAAAAGATCGGTTTTTTATAGACAAAGAATAGAAGTTGTGTTTTTCAAATGTTAACGTGACCAGGGATTCCCAGTTGGGTCGGTGTTGACTCCCTGAGGATCGATTAAATTTTGAAGATTGTAATTGATCATCAATAGGTTGACTGGTGGTCGATAGTCGAAAGCGCACCGGAAGCTGGTAAGCATACTCAAGATCCTATTGATTATATATAAAAAAATATCTATAAAACTGGTAATCAAGTGTTATTGATATAAAGCTGTTCCGTACAAAATCTTGTTCAAAACATATGAGTACACTAAGTTTTGGAAAGTAAAAGTCATCCGAAAGAAATATTCCCAAATAAAAGTTGTTACGGAAGCAACATACTAACAGTTATCTATACTATGATTATGTTGCATGGTGTATAGATAAAAGTACGAGAACGTCGGTGAAGGAAACCATTCATTTAAAAGGTGTCAATGAAAGATAATTCCTGATTTAAATTATCGAGTTAACTCATGTTTCTAAATTGACCGTTGGGTTAACTAATGTTTCTGAAACTATAAATTTTTAAAATAAACAATGTAAAGACTTAAAAAATAATACTGAAACTAGTCAGGCTTATATACACACTGTCCTAAAAGTTCTTCTGCAGCCTTCTTTTTCGCAACCGTTGCTCATAGATATACGTTACTAATTACGTAAATTTACGTAAATACATTCTAATTACGTTAATTGACGTACGGATATATGTTTTGGCAGTTTTAAATTAAAAAATAATATTTTGTGATATCAATTTCCCTTTAATGTCATTCAATGGAATTCTTTTCTGATTCCTTAGTATATTTATAAATTATAATTTAATTAATAACATTTAATTTGTAATTTTCTTACATATATTAATATTTACGCAGGTAATTTATACGTTTTCAAATGTTAAAAACGCGGTATTAAATACGTCTAATGAAGTTTTATCGGTTTAGGAAAATAATCTAATAATTACCCAAAAAATTCGTTCAATTAAAAATATTTTTCCCTTTTAATTTATGCGAATAATGTTACGAATTAACTACGAGTCAGTACTGAATTGTGCCATTAATTTCTAGAACACGAATTCTACAAAATTCTGTAAATAAGATCTCGTTTGGAAACACACACACACACACTCACACACACACACACACACACATATATATATACACTCACGTTTGTGAAAATTGCAACACCATGAAGGACTTACGCGAGTGAGCTGAAATTTTCAGGAAATGCAAAGTAGCGCATGATATGCAAATGATTAGAATTGCAAATCCGTAGCGCATGCGTATGCTGAGCAGCGCCCTCTGAACGGCTGATGGATCCGAATAAATAGACGGCTGTAGCGAGGCGTGTATGGTTATCGGTGGTTATCTGCTAGTGGTAAACGTTAACTCAATCTGTACTTATGCCTCGTCGACGAAAGAGAGCGAGATTTGAACAACTTACAGAGTTTGAACGAGGGAGAATCATCGGCCTTCGTGAAGCTGGATTGTCGTATCGTGCAGTAGCCTCTCGTGTGCAGCGTAACAGCAGCACAGTGATGCGCGTTTGGAAGCAGTGGACGGACGAGTGTCGGACAACTCGGAAATCCGGGAGTGGACCCCGAAATGTGACGTCAGCTCGCGATGATAGACACCTGGTCCGCATGGCGCGGACGGACCGTACAGCTTCCTCTAGACAATTGGCAGCACTGTGGTCAATAGCTACAGGTGTTTCATTGTGTGCTTCATCAATTCGTAGACGTCTGCTGCAGTGTGGACTGCGCGCACGGACTCCTTTATACAGGATCCCCCTAACGCACGACCATCGCCGCCTGCGGCTACAATGGGCCAATCAGCATAGAGACTGGCGTGCTGATTGGCAGCATGTCGTGTTTTCTGACGAATCCCGCTTTAATTTGTGGTACCATGATGGCCGCATTCGTGTCAGACGCTATGCCGGTGAACGCCACCTTCCGGAGTGCATTATCGAACGCCACAGTGGACGAACACCCGGAGTTATGGTCTGGGGCGCCATAGCATATCATAGACGATCTCAATTGCTACGAATTGTGGGCAATCTGAACAGCAACCGGTATATCCGTGAAGTTCTACAGCCCGAAGCTGTTCCCTTCCTTCAAAGCTTGCCAGGCGCTGTATTTCAACAGGACAATGCCCGCCCTCATACTGCTCGGATTGTTAAATCCTTCTTTGCAGCGCAGCAGGTACAGCTTCTTCCTTGGCCTGCGTGTTCCCCGGATATGTCGCCAATTGAACATGTGTGGGATGTCATTGGTCGGCGTCTTGCTCGTGATCCTCGTCCTGTTGCGTCTGCAGACGAACTTTGGGTACGCGTACAAACGATATGGAATGCTCTTCCTCAGTCAGACATTCAAACTTTGTTTGACTCCATGCCACGTCGTGTAGCAGCACTTATTGCGGCGCGTGGTGGCCACACAAAATACTGATTCTGATCTCTTGTTCTTGTTTGTTTGCTTTGAACATTTAATCATTTATTTGTACCACTACCACTCAACTGTGTATTAAATTGCTTTCAATTATGACGATTCCTTCTTGGTGTTGCAATTTTCACAAACGTGAGTGTATATATATATAAAGAAACACAATAATAGGTTAAAATTAAATTAAATTTTTAAACAAATTTGTTTTTTGAATGGTCAGTTTGCATGATGTAAAGGTTTATGGTTTTTTTTAGTAGTTAATTTGCCACAATGTTATGTTTTATTCTCTTTTCCAAGTGTTTCGAATAGCGTGTAGGGGAAATTCTGGTACATTTGAGATTCATTGAGATTCGATTTTTCGGTTTTATATGAATTTTAATGTTTTGAATGAAAATTTAATGGAATCTTTTTTCGGTTTTTAATCTCAAATGAACCAGGAGAACGAAACATGTTTTCGAAACACCTTAATCGACTTTTATGAAGCTTTAATTCCTTTCCCCTAATGATTTCTTAAATGGAGTTTCAGTAAACTGCGATTAATTTTTATGTTTTTATGATTTTGCATATTTTCCCCTTCGCATTTTTATTTTTCGAGTTTGTTCTACTATGAATTCTTATCTTAATTTTGATTGGTTTAGATATTGTGTTAAACCTCTTATAATGCAAAGGGCCCGGGTTCGAATCCCGGAGAACTCATGGTTGTAAGTGTTCGTCCCTTCATAGCAGACAAAGATGGCCCACTTGTTAGATGCTTGCATAATAAAGTGACCACCACTTCTGGCATTAGTAGTGGCCAAGCCGAAGTGCCCGCCATTGGAGGGGGGAAAAATTAGTTACGTAAAAATTTAAATATTTTGCTTTTGAATTTGTATACGATCTCAAACTTTAAAATTAAATATCTTGGTAAATTTTTGTCGAATGGAAGTCAAACGTTTTGCCTTTTATTTTTTAGAATCCGTATAAACTTTTACTAAATACAACTGTAGGAAGGAAGGCTGAATGAAAAATTAGATTTTGTAACTTTAAGAGCACTTTTTTTCTTTTTTAAATATAAATGCTCTAACACAA
>KK113748.1:32231-54568 GCA_000611955.2 Stegodyphus mimosarum
CGGCACGTGTTAGATAGAACTTTTTGTCTAGAGAAGTCGGAGAGTTGTCTAGAGAAGATGAAACTAATGAACATATTGATTATGGTCGAAGCGGTGATAGATGTGACACACATGCAGATAGCGTAGTAGATGTCTTGAACTCTTAAAAGAGCCGTAAAATCCTTGAATAATCTCAGTTTCTTGACTTGATGATTACGCTGTTCAAACATCATACTGAGTAGCAGAGCATAAAGGAGGTAAACTGCTCTTCAAAATTTTTAAATTCGGGCTTCCATTTTTTTTTTTTAAATTTCATTTTTTTTAACAATAGAGAAAGAAGGCGAACCGAGAGACGTGGTTTATTCGAGCAGCAGCAGGTGAGTAAAAGTAATGGGTACTAACTGCGGTAGTATTTATAACCCGGAAAGTCTTTGTTTCAATCTTGACTAGAGATTGTGTTAAGTATTTCGCTGTGCAGAGAAATTGAGGGAGAGAGTAAATATAACATGCTGCAGAGAGAGACGCAGAACTATGGTGCAAAAGCGTATCCTTGAAGCAGTGATGTCTTAATTAAAATTTATGAATTTGAAGGTTCATTGCCAATTGGTTCCAATTAAATTTAAAATTTAGTTTCGTATTTTATATTTTACACATTAAAATATAAGAAAGATGAAAAAAAATATGTAAATATAAATTATAACTTAAATTAGAGATAGCCCATTCATGCATAATTTTAATTTGTTTGTTTCCGCTCTTTATTCTAAAAATCGTAATCATTTTCTGCAGTTATAAAATTGCTATGCCAAGTGAATTATATAATTTAAATATGAATTTTCCGGGTAATAATTTAAATCCGTCTTACGTTTGCTAACATCTGTGTCATAACAGTCCTTCAAGTCTTCTGTTCTGCCGCTATAGTAGGTAACATCAACCAAGACGTCCAATGGACCGTGAAGAGCCCCAGCGCTGACCATTTTTCACCTTTTGTAAGTATTGTCTCTTTCAAGTAACAGAAAAATTACACACCTCTAGCTGTATTGTTAAATGCTATAAATTAAATGTTTGTAAGTATTTGATCCTTCCGTACGAAACAAACCATTATAATTTTCTTGGTTCCTTTTTTCTTTCCGAATATAGCTTTCGTGTTGCGAGATATTTATCACGTGAGGCATTGTCTCATGCATTGAGATAAGAGGAAGCTCTTATGATAAGTAAAAGAAGGAAACGTTTGTTGTAAAAGAAGCAGTCTGCATCTACAAAACGAGTAATTATGAAATGAAAAACTTTAAGAGATGATTATGTACGCAGAATTTCCAATAATGATGCTAGGTATGTTAGGCACTACTGCATGTCGCATATTTGTAGAAATCCTTGCAATTGCGACCTGAATTCTCGTGAAATAATATGTACTAAATTCAAAGCTAAATCTATAAATTTACTTGAACTTAATTTAAACGCTTGTTTAAACTTTCGAGACAGCGGACGAATTATCATTACTACTTTTAATTAATGCCAATGCGGAACAGATTGCTTTTGTCATGCGAGATACTGCTGTATTTGCCTAAGTTTCTTTGGGTTTGCCACCCTCTCTTCGAATTTGTTTTTGCTTAGTACCCCTTCCAAGTTTGTTTCCCCTGCTACAGTGATAGATTAGATATCCTCTGAATGTACACACCCCCGGAGTATATACACTGACTCGGTATTTTACTATGGCAATAGCACTCTGGGGGAACAATAACACGAACCTGGCGGTTCCAGAACTCGAGGAAAGATCGTTAATACATTCTAAGGGCTTGGCGTAAGACCTAGAAGCGGTGGCACTGGTAGCTGGACTGGTTCGAGTATTCCGGGTAATGGCTCTCGGTGATGGGCTGCCCACGTAATACTGGCGGGGGCATTACTGACGACCAGTCCGGACGGCTATTCTAGACTTTAGAAATTCCTTAAAATCTCGGAAGTTACTTTTCCTGTATAGCCGCCCAGACGGTTAGGGGAGCGGTTACTTACTTACTACGCATAGCGGTTAGGGGAGCCGGCTATACTAAAGGGCCTGGGTTCGAATCCCGGAGAAGGCATGGCTGTAATTGTCCGTCCCTTCATAGTAGGCAAAGGTAGCCCACCTATTAGGTGCATGAAGGCGAGGGACACATGCCTGTTTATCTCTGGTAGCCATCAGGCGTCCCCGTCTTCCGTCACCTACCTACCTACCTATTAGGTGCCTCCATAATAAAGTGGCCACCACTTCTGGCCTTAGTAGAGGCCAAGCCGAAGTCGGCTGAGGGCCCGCCATTGAAAAAAAAAAATCCTTCATTTATTCTTAACTCCGCAACATTTATTTGTGTAATTGAAGCTTAAGGACTGTTTTAACTCTTCAAACTTACAGTTACACTGGTGTGCAAAACTTAACAATTTAAAAATTTAGCAGATAGCCATGAAATTGCAAAAAAGGAGGTCTGGAGATCAGTACAATGAACACGTAAGTCAGTAGAAGCGTTATGCGTATGCAAATATCAGGAACGAAACGTCAGAGGCGACGTGAGCGTACACAAAACGCGTGATGTCGGCGTGCGCAGCTCAACAGTAGAATAAAAAAAAAGGACGGAGACACAATTCAACATATTCGCTGCAAGTGCCAGCGAGTCAGTTCGTGTTATATGGCTAGAAGAAATCACCTGGACTACTTCACACGTGGAAGAATGATCGGAAAACTGGAGGAGGGGTGTACTGTCATCAGTGTAGCTGAAGAGATCCGAATCAACAAAAGTGTCGTTTCGCGCGCTTGGAAAGCGTTCCAAACCACAGGTACAGCTGTTAGAAAGGTTGGTGGTGGCCGCCCGAGGACGACATCTGCAGGGGATGAGCGATATATCGTCCTGCAGGCGAAAAGAGGCCGACAGTAGTCAGCAAACGCTATCGCTCAGCAACTCTGTACAGCAACGGGGCGACAAGTGTCGTGGTTTACTGTGGCCAGACGCCTTCACAAAGGGGCGCCCGCCGTCCTGAACGCTGCCTCCGTTGAAAGTTGGCTACCGATGCCACCGTTTACAGTGGTGCAGAGAGCATAAAAACTGAACAACTGATTAATGGAGTCGAATCCTCTTTACGGATGAGAGTCGGTTCAGTACCAGAATCGATTCTCAACGCGTTTTGATTTGGAGAAAAGTCGGGACCCGGTTTTATCCCAGTAACATCAAGGAAAGACACCGTAATGGTGGTCCTGGATTTCTTGTCTGGGGAGGCATTATGCTGAAGGGGAGAACTGAGCTCCGCGTTTTCGACTGAGAGTCTGTAACCGGGGATCGCTATCGTGAGGAGGTACTCCTTCCCCATGTGCGTCTGTTCCGAGGTGCCATTGGCCCAGACTTCATTTTTATGGATGACAATGCACGGCCACATCGGACTCTTGCTGTTGAAAAGCTACTGGAAAGTGAAGATATCTATCGAATGGATTGGTCAGCGTACTTTCTAGATTTAAAACCCATCGAACATGTGTGGGATGCTTTCGGGAGGCGCATTGTAGCACTCTTACATCCTCCGGAGAACACCCAATAATTCAAACAGATGCTGATTGAGGAATGGGCACTCCTACCGAAAGAAATGTTGCACCAGCTGGTTCTGAGTATGCGGAGACGGTGCGAAGCAACCATTGCAGTGAGGAGAGGGCATATCCCACATTAAGGAACATCTGTTTGTTGTTTTTCCTCTTGGATGGACAATCATGAGTCACGATACTATGCGTTCAATAAAGCTTGTTTTTGTTTGATTTCTTACCGTATGCATTGCATTCCTTTTTCAGCTCCGATGCTTTCGCCATCCTTTACGTACATAATACTTTCATTCATTTCTGCATTTCGTGTCTCTCAGTTGATTTCTCGTGGAGTTATGGCAAAAAATCCTGCTGTTGCTTAAGTTTTGCACACCAGTGTATTATGGTTATAAAGACTTTTATAATGTTTTTAAGTGTAAATTAATGATACAATTGCTTAACTTCAACTGGAGCTATCGTGAAACTTACGTTAGTCACGTGACTCAATGCTTAGTTCCTCTCTCATTTCGATTGCGGCTGCCACGGATGACGCTTGCTTATGGACTGCTCCTGATGCTAAGATTATTTATTGCCTTTAATGATTGCTAATTACGGAGTACACTCATGTTTCTGAACTCGCCTTCGAGTGTGGTGTATTTTAATACACCTTTTATCAAAGATTTTATTTACTAATGGTCTATGGTATTATGATTAACTTACTGGTAAGAACTCTTTGTACCTGACCCCAGACACATAGATATGATCCTAAATCCTAGACTTTTAGAAGAGACACTGCGATCAGTCACACTAGGTAACCAGGTTTATAATGGTGTTCGCTGTGTGCCTTTCCCCTGGGGTGATCTCTCAGACCCGCGGTTTGACGAACGCCAGTGTCCCAGGTCAGCTTCGGGGCTCAAGAGAGAGTTCTTTTAAGATGCAGCAAGCGAGTGGTATAAACAAAGAATATGTATAGACGTTCTTTGGTATAAATCTATCTTTGAGGGACCCTGTGGACAATGTCCGGCCCTTCCGCCTAATACGAAGGATACATCACATGCAATCGCGTGTTTCTTCAACGTCAGAATATGAACTTATATTATAATAATAATATCTTTAATGTTTCGCAATGCCATTTTTATTTCATATCTTGTAAAACTTACAGATTTTTTATTAACAGTAATTTAATTTTTGTAATAAAATAATATAAATGATAAATTACTGTTAATAAAATATTTGTAATTTATTATTTGTAATAAAATGTTAATTTATTTTATAACAATTTTTTTTGTTAATTGTTTATTATTTTTTCCCACGAATTTTTGGAATCCGGGAGGTACCTATCTCGAAACTCAATTCCCCGCCGTTCCGGAACTTCCGGAGGAGATGATGTCTCAAACAAACAGGCGGCCACAGATTTTAATAGTATAGATCAGTAATAGTATAGTTCTTAAACTGTTGGTCGCGACACCCATGGGGGGTCACTAGACCTGCAGCAGGGGTCCCCAAAAATTTTAGCAGTTTTGATATTTCTTTAACTTATTATAATGATTTTACAGTAACCAAATATTTTTACACAATGTACCTGAAAATAGATAAAGATAAGACAATACAGACAAAGAAAAAAGAAAACCTTTCGAAGCATTCTTATTATAATATAAACGTTCATTTTACTTGCTTTGCACGTGACGCTGTCATTTCGTCCGTTACTTATTCAAAATTCTCACATTGTTGTATGTATTAAAATTAGAAAGTAAAATTAATGACCTAAAACTGCGATAGTATATTCAGTACAAGTGAAAAAATTTACAGTTTGACTCACGTGTGTGTCGGATTTGCGCAATGCTTATGAGGGTCTGACAAAATTTTAGGTAAATATTACGGGGTCTTGGTGTCGCTAAACAAATCTCAGTGATAAAAAGGGGTCGCAACCAAAGAAAGTTTAAGAAACCCTGGTATAGATATTTGACTGTTCTAAGTACGTTACCTGAATATTTGTTTTATGAATACCTGCTATACATGCTAATATCCGCTGTAATTCTTGGAGCGTATTATAAGGTATTTCTCCCGCCTTCTTAGCATGCCTTCGTGGTGTAGTGGTCAGCACGCGTATTCGAGAGGTCCGTGGTTCGAGTCCCGCCGAGAGCATTGCTCATTTTTCGCGGCTCCTGCTTCGAAATAATCGTAATGGCTCTACAGTATTACCTACGAATACAAGGCTACTACTCTAATCTGTTGGTACTGAAAGAAAACGTGTAAAATGTTCAAGTATTTATTATGGTTGCGCTGTATCAAAGAATTAATTAAAGTTCACCATGCAATATGAAAAAGGAATGGCATCGATTTAAGACTTAATGAACAAAACAAATATAGTAATGAACAAAATACGTAGAGATTTTTTCTGTAGCGCCCACAGAAGTATACATTGGATGTCCATATTACTTGCGCATATTGGATATATTGCAAGTACAGATTTGAGGTCATGTTTTCGGAATATTAAGCCCATAATTTCAAACTAACGTTTACTTGGAATATAAAAATAAGCCATCATACAACTTCAATGAACATGTATGAAGGGCTAATAAAAATGTTTTTCCCCAATGGCGGGCACGAGTCTATAACGGCATTGGCCACTTCTAAGGGCAGAAGTGGTAGCCATTTTATTGTGGAGGCACCTAATAGGCAGTCACCTTTACATCCTATGAAGGAACAGACAATTTTACATCCATGTCTTCTTCGGGATTCGAACCCGGTCCTTCGGTATCGCAGTCAGGGCCCCCTAACCACTATACCGCCTGGGCGGCGCTAATAAACATGATTTCGGATGATTATTAAAAACATGTATGACTGCAGTATTTTTTAAATCAAGTGAATATTTGTTCAGAACATCCACAAATTTTACAAACGTGTTCATTTATTGCTCATTTGCTTTTTAATGCCCCCTCAGTGCTTCTGGGAAAGGTTACGCCGTCCACCCCAATCTCTTCAGTGCCCACCGGTGAGTGATATGGGAAAATATGACTCGGATGATAATTTGCCATTTAACAAAAACAAATCTCTCAAAATAACTAAACTTGATAAGAAAACGGTTAAAGTCAGTTCTTATAATGAAAAACATTTGCACATGCCGATTAACATTGTTCCGCTTTCGCGAAGATTACGTAGACAGATTATCAGTTTACTGGGAGATTTTCCCGTAAACAAGAGTAAAATAATCTAAGTGCACGTGTTTGTAGGTGTCTTTCACCTGAAAATTATTGTCATAATATACTTCCCCTTTTCATGCAAATTGGAATAACGTGCGTTTGATAGTATCATGACTTTCGCAGCGTGATATTTGTAATACTCAAAATAACTAGTCAATTATTTTCTGTATAAATGAAATTCTATGAAATACAAAACACCCAGGATAATTGCATGATGTAAAAAAAATAATGGCTGTCTCCCCTCCCCCCCCCCCCAATCTCGTCTTCTTGCAATTGTGGAAATTCCAGCAAATGGATAGGAAAACTGCTTTCACCTGCTTTCGTGGAGATAGTTGAGTAAGAAACGAAACGAAGGTCTTAACGAATTGGGAGAAGGGACTATACAAGGAAAAATCCTCCCTACTTCTGTATGTTTAGATGAATGAGCTCATAAACGATACGATATGCAAAAGAAATGACAAATGAAGAGGAATATATAGGAGACACAGGAAAGAAAACACGTAAATCCTTAGAGAAAATTTAAATTTTCGTAAAATAACTTGTATACTTGTGATTAAGCGAGGTAACAACGGGAGGAGATCCATAGTTAACTTAAAAACACGGGAGGTTAAAAATACATAAGAAAGAGAATTAATCATACTATGACTAACAGAAAAAAGCTATTAATTATTTACCTATAATTTCGGACAGTTTAATCCGGAACATAAGTTCCTTTTGTTATGTAAATTATATGAGAACTTAAAGCAAAAAGAACGCACTTCAAGATAAAAGGTTGTAGAGTCATTAGGTTATTTACAAGCAGGAGACATGAAAAATGAACAGTGTCCTCACCGGGACGCGAACCTCGGTCCTCTCGAATACGAGCCGAGTCTGCTGACCATTACACCACGAAGGCATGCTAAGAAGGCAGGAGAAATACCTTTTATACTCACGCTTTTAAAAGGCGACTGGGGATTAGGGGACCCAATCACCAAATCGTAATGGTGGAAAATCATCATCCACCACCTTTTCTTAGTTCGGGCGCCAGGGTAGAGTAATAATAATTTTTTTTTTAAATGTCAAGAAATTGAAGAAATCTGCGTTGCCCTCACCAGGACTCGAATACGCTTCGAGTGTGCTACCGTTACATCACGAAGGCATGCGGAAAGGAGGGAGAAAATACCTTATATACTCCCACTTATAAAGGACGACTGGGGATTAGGGTACTCAATCGCCAAATCTTGCTGGTGGAAAATCATCCTTCACCGCCTTTTTTAGTTCGGTCGCCACTGCAGGAACATTAGGTTATTTCGAAGCAGGAGATAAAAAATGAGCAATGCCCTCGCCGAGACTCGAACGATGAAGCACTCGAATACGCGCCGAGTGTGCTGGTCACTATACCAGGAAGGCATGCTAAGAAGGCGGGAGAAATACCTTATGAGGCTTTTATCCATATTACTTCAACATTTCTATATGAGTCACTGGAGTTGAAGATTAATACTTGTACACGTGACTTATTTTTAAAAATTAATAATTATCTTTCATGTTTATGTATTGTTCATTTAATCCGAATTATCAAAATATTTATATACTCCGTATGAGATACAATTAAATTATGTATCATTGCGAATACAAACAACTCCAAGGTATTATGCCATTATCGGCTATCACTGTTCTTATCTCGGCAATTCCTTTTCCCTTTTATATTTTCTTTGTATATACATATATTTTTTTTTATCTTGTCGGTTTGTGATAGTAATTTTTTGTAGCATTGCAATAAAAAAACTTAGTCAGATAATCCACAATAAAATAAGTGCTGTATTGTTGAAAACACTGACTTTACCTTCTTTTACTTAAAAAAAAAAAAAAACTTGGTGTGTACACCACATGACTTCCTTCCAAAGAATATTAAATTATACGCATTTTTTTCTGCTTTTCATTTAAGCTTATTTCCTCGAATTTCATTAGACATATATTTCTCATTCAATTAATTTACTCTCATTGCAACAAGGCAAAAGTACATAAAACCTCAAAATATCTCCATTAAAACTGAAAAATATAAAACACCAAATACAATTAAAACAATTAAGAAAACTATTTTTTCAATTAAAATTTTGAAATTCTACGCCAAAACCAGCAATTCGGCCAGCGGGCAAGAAGGCAGATTTTTCGGTGCACAAAACTGGAAGTTTACTTTTGGTCCCCCTTGGCAAAAAGACACTGAAGATGCCAAAACTAAATTCGCTATTTTGCTAAGTTTCAAATGTAAACGAATATGCCTGCTATGGTTAAAAAAATGAGACTCAGCCTCACTTAAACAACTTTTAAATTATTGCTAATTCTACAACTATTGCATGCAAATTAACTAGAGGCACAAAAGCCTCAACCGGAAGATAAGAACAATATAATTCAATCTTTTTTGAAGCAAAAAATACACAATTTACCAGCATATAAGAATAAAAACACTGAGCTCGCTGAGCCAAGTAACAGTGTGGATATAGGTATATATATATATATATATATATATAATATACATATATTTATATACTTTAGTGCGGCCGATTCCTTTATTCTGTCCTTACGTACAGATGTCATGAAAAACATCGTTAAATTGCATTCGGTAGCGGTCAAAATGGATATTTTTGTTGAAATATGATACTCGAAAATTTTCGCGATTACAATACTTCCTTTACTTCGTACAAGAAAGTAAAAAGCGATGTAAAAACGCAGCCTGTGTTATAAACGAAATGAAGATATATTTCCGAACCAGGGCTTAGCTAACGATGAAGTTACTGAATCTTTTTCTCTAAGGTTGAAAGGGGAACACAGCTGTCAAAGCTGAGTAGGGAACAGGCTGAAAATATGCTCAAGTAACATTAAATGTTAGATACAGCTCTTTCTCCCTACCCCAGCCTATGCAAGAGTTACGTACGATCTAAAAATGTTTCAAAAGTTCCTCCAAGACACGGCATTCAAAAACAAAGTACCTTCGAAACGTTGTTTGAAGAAGCATGATCGTTAATGGAAACATTTATTCAGCTAATCAGTCTTTCACATGTAGTCAGATTGACACGAGTGAATAATGTGCGAACACAGCAAATAAAATCTGCATTCTTTGTAATCAAAACACTTCTTATCTTTCAAATTCTTGATCGGAGAAGGTGATGCCCTCTATTTAAGCAATTCACTCTGCTCACTGTTAACGCTTTCATAAGATGCCGAAGTTGAAAGATAGAATTATTATCACCCCGTCAAAACCAGACTGCTTGAGGCTGTTAAGTTATCACGACTAGAAAATCTTTTATCATTAACACACACAACACGCCACGGTCTGTCGAATCTTATGGCAAACACAACAGCGGTTCCATCCGGAAATACTCTAATCTGAAGCCTCGCTTGGCGGTTAGTATCAGCTCTGATAATCACGGGAATTATGATGGCTGTTTGATAAAGAGTAATTTGGTTTTCATGAGTCATTTTTTGAAGGTCTGAAAGAAACGTCTGATAACTTCAGATGCTTTAATTGTTACATTTCCATTATTTTTTGTGATACAGAATAGCTTCATTCATTTTATTACTTCCTTCTGCGAAGTAAAAAGGAAGTATTGTAATCGCGAAAAATTTCGGATATCATATTTCAACGAAATTATATTATTTTGACCACCATCGAATTCAATTTAACGATGTTTTTGAGTGACATCTGCACGTAAGGACAGAATAAAGGAACCTTTTTTCCCCGAAACAAATTATAAAACTGATTTAAAATGGATTCAGAAGAGATTTTTTTCGTGGTGTCTGTACGTACGTATGTATGTATCTCGCATAACTCAAAAACGATTAGCCTCAGAACTTGAAATGTTACATACAGGACTGCTATAACGCATAGATGTGCACCTCCTATTTTGGTTGCAATCGGCCGTACTAAGAATATAAAAGTAGTCCTGGTCCTGATACATTTACTTAACCGAAGTGTAAAAAGTTTTTGTTTCCTGGTTTGGAAACAAAAAATTATTTACTAATTGGTTGTTGCTTGGTATTTTCTTTTCAGGTGTGCATAGAACTTATAAATTTTGCTTTGGCCTGAGCCCGCTCATCTGGCAGTTTCGATTTAAATGTTGAGCTTTGCTATGCTATCAAAATCATGAATATCATAAAAATCCGAGCCCTTAAAGGTCGTCTGTTTTCAAACTTTTGCAAGGATACGCATTTTGATTACTAGAGTTTCGTGGCTGCAAGCAAAAAAAAAAAACGATGTCTTTATAAAGAGCAAAATTTGTATGTATTAATATATTTGAAAGATGAAATTTCAACAGATCAGAAATCCGATTTTCTTGATTTTATTTCCAATCAATTACAACTTTTAAAACTATATTATTTATCATAAAATTTTGAAATACTGAGTAAATGAAACACGTCATTTCAAGGGAATAATTGCAACATATTTGCGTTAAAATGTAAAACCGACAGCTTTGTTAAAAAAAAAAAAAAAAAAGGTGAATGTAGCGACAGAGCACGAAATGAATCTTTAGAAATGTTCACAGCTATAGATGCTTTTATAATTGAAAATAACCTAAGTTTTTAATTCTAAAAGTCAGTGGCGGCTCATAGCTAAAATTAGTGGGGGTGCTGTTCCAAAAAATTTTAACCTTTGTTTTAAAATTGTGTAAACGGAAACAAACATGTATAAAAAGAAAATTTATTTTGAAACTTCCATGGAATCTTACAATAGAAAAATTAAACATTTCTTAACTACTTTAACCTAAATTGTTACAGTCAAATCTTTAGCTGTTCATTTAAAAATGGAAGCCATTCTTCTTGTTTTAATTTGCACGAAAAGATCAATAATTTTCTTCTTGGTCTCTGGATGACAACTGAGGAAATTTTGCTCAATTGAAAGTACTGAAAGCGCATTCAGTCTTTCCGAATTCATAGTGCTTCTTAGAAAAGTTTTCATTCTTTTCAATGTTGAAAAGCAGCGTTCTGCCTCTGATGTAGTCGTGGGAACTGTTAAGATAATTTTTATCAGTTTCATAATTTCACTAACAACATCATCTAGATTATTTTCTAAGATAAATTTCAGTAGCTCAATTAATTTGCAGTATTCATGAATATCAGACCTACAACAGTATACTTTTAGTTCAGTTTCAAGCTTTTCTTTGTCAATCATCGGATATGCTTCAGTGATCAGTACTATTTCTTCTGCAGGTTATTCATTCCTAAAACTAGCGAAGCATTTCTTGTTGAACAATTTAGCAGCTGCTAAGGGTTTAGTGGAAGAATATTTGTCCATTATATCAATACATATAAAGTCCCCTATTTCCTTAGCTTCAGCCATCAGTGTCTTTGAAGAATTCTCACAGTACTTGGAGTTCCTTAATTCTAAAATAGCAGTTTTGAAATTTGTTGTACATTGATTAACTTTAAACACACTAATTTCTATGAATTGCATTTGGTTATATATTATTGCAACATGAGGCATAATCTGACAAAAAAGCTCTAACCAAAACTTGAAATTATCATCATTTAGATATTTTGAAATTCCTGTTGCCTCTGCAATAGTTTGATCTGCATTTGATGTTGACTGAATTTCAGTAAGGCAATTTTGCTGTTGCAGAGGTTTATAATGCACTTACAGTCACAGAATTTATTACTTGAGGATATAAGGTCATGGTTAAAGTACTCTGTAAAATAAAAGAACCGAAGAAAATGAATCAAATAGAATAGCTGAAAAATAATCTAACCAAGAAGAACACGGTGTATGATTTTTAAATACAGCACACCCGGAGTAAAAAAAAAGAACCACCTCTTAACGGCACTGCAATAGCGACAGTGCTCTTCTTCCTCTCGTCCTCTTGCGCTGCTTCCTAAGTGCGCATGCGCAGAACAGCCAAATACCACACGCAGGGAGTTAAAAGAAATCATGTTTCCAGAATTTTGGCACTGCAAGAGCGACAGTGCTCTTCTCTCTCCCTGGCTGGCGTGCTGCTTTCTGTGCGCGCATGCGCAGAACACCAAACACCACGCCGCTGGAACTAGCTCGCAGTTCGATACGAAGACTTGCGTACTTTTTCGTAAACTGGAAGATGACTACTGACATTAAGTTTTAGAATTATATATTGTAGAAGTATAAAGAAAGAACTAAAGAAAAAGAGGCACATTATATTAAATATTAAAAATAATAATAAGTGGAAACAGGGGGTGCTGCAGTTCCACAGTGCTTATTACGAGTCGCCACTGCTAAAAGTTATAACTGATCATTTGTTTGGAAACACAATTTCAAACATGCTTTTCAGCAAATTTTGGCATTAAGAAAGAGTTCAAAAATCACATTCAGTTAAAATGATTAGTCATTTACTTTTAAATACTCGAGAAGAATTTGTTCAGGTAATCGTACGGTCAGGTAAAAAATTTAAGAGTTTCAAACATCGTTAACTGAATTTTGCCTGGGGATCACGACAAAATTTGCAACAATTTCTGAAATGACCTAAACATACTTCCTATGAATATTTGTCTTTGTCTTTAATACTTGATATAATTATATTTATATGTATATTAGGAATAGTTTCCGAATGAATTTTCTTCAAGTCTTATTACCAAGGAACGTTTTAATTCGTATTCCTAGTTTATAGACTTCCGTACTCCGGGTCAAGGAACAAATTTATTCAAGTAAAAATGGTCGCTAAGTAGGAAAGTTTAGTCTGAAAGCGATTTCACAGTTTCGATCTCGAGTTTCATATTTAACACGGTAGTATTCCGTTAGAACGGCGTCAGTTAAAAAATGCAGCTCTTTTTTTTTCTTCTTTTTGCCACCAATTGTTGTTAAGTATAAAATTATGAGATAATAATAGAGTTCAAAAGACTAAAAAAAAAATTACTTCGATAAAAAGTAAAATAATTTCGTAATTATGAAAGAAAGTAAATTTTTCTTTTTAATATTTGAGCTAAAGTATTCTACACATAAATCAAAAATAACAAAGCAAAACGAAATTTAATCTAAACGCTTAAAATTACAAACATCATTCAATATTATAGAAAAAATTTCAGTTTTTGAATATAACCGACGCCACATAAATTCTATAAAATATGGCTCTAAATGGTGGCGAGCAGTGCCCCACTGAAATTTATTTCTCCATTTAGTATTACCGCACAATCGTTCGACAGTTTGGGTATGGCATCCGATATCGGGGTCTACAAAATTATAACTGTGATTCCTGTAAAAAGTTCAACATTTCTTAATTCCTTTTTCTTATAGGCTTTCTAGCAATATGAAAATATTATGCTGTCCACCGCGATGTTTTCCTGGGTGGCAGTCATAAGTGTTTTAGCACAACGATCGGGAACGGCTACCAGAAAATCTTTGCTTTCCCAGTATAAATCCCCGAATACCCATTGTTCCGGAAGAACATATCCAGTGTGGTTTTCTTCTTTTTTGTGAAAAGGCTTTCGTCTATTTCTACGATTTTGTTGGTTTGACAGATTTTATTTCTTTTACGAGACATCAGACTATTTGCACATGCCTTCCTCAAGTAGTTATTCCAACCTGCTGTCGTATTATGGCTGATTTCTAACTAAAGTTGGCAAAATTCAATCGACGTCAATTTCTGACGCCACATATAGATAAAAGGAGCGGCGCTGAGGAAAGA
This sequence comes from Stegodyphus mimosarum, assembly GCA_000611955.2. Classification (NCBI taxonomy): domain Eukaryota; kingdom Metazoa; phylum Arthropoda; class Arachnida; order Araneae; family Eresidae; genus Stegodyphus; species Stegodyphus mimosarum. The sequence goes on from KK113748.1 coordinate 46,562, forward strand.
AAGACGCAAGCCTTCAAACCACGTTTTTGTTTCTCAATCCTTTTTTTCACAGAAAGAGCGTACGTAATAAGGCCATGTAGGGCTTTGTTTGAGTCAAAAGTGAACTTCATCGGATGATTTTGAGAACAAAGTCAATTGCTATGAATTTCTTTTGTCCTGAAGGAATCTTTATCAGAGCCTTTATCATTAGGCAATTTCCAAATTGTGTAGTACAAAAAAAAAAAAAAAAAAAAAAAAAAAAAAAAACAAAAGCGAAATACGTCCAAAAGAAAATAACGTGTGATGATATTGTAAGATCTACTGTCATCTTTTGTGTGAAATTTGGAGAGTAGTGACTGCACAGAAGGAGGGTTAAAACTACCCTTTATTACATTCATTAATTATTTACAATGCGTCAACTCGACGCTGCGCCTCTGCTTGGGCGGTAACTGAAACAGTAACAACCAAACTCGATAGCTTAACAAGTAGTAGAACTATTATACAGGGCTCAGACTATCCTGGTTCCTAATAGAGCGTTGATAAATTCAGTGGCAGCAAAGTAATAGTTGTTACGCCACGTTTAACCAGCAATAACTGCTAAGCCGAAGCTCACGTTACAATACGCACAGAGTTTTCCCAGATTCCCTAACTGTCCCGTCTAGAACTAGATACTTAAACCTTTTCTCCCACAGGTAGAATTTGCATTAATTCGCTACCAAATTTAAATATTCTGGCACTGACAATTAGGGGAATGTTGGCTTATAGGAAAGAACTTAAAATTAAATTTATCTGGTTAATTAAAATAAATATAAATCCCTACAATATATTTCAAACAAAAACTAGAAATCTCGAGCCACAATATTTGGCGTGTTGTTGTAGCATTGTTTTCTTCTAATTTTTTATTCATTTTTAACTAATGTCGCTCCAACGGAATAGTACCTTTAACACCTCTAACCACGAACTTAAAAATGATCCAAGAAAAGAGAAAATCATACACTGCGCCTTCGATACTCGTATGGTCCCTTAGGAGAAAGACAATGAAAGGAGACACCCAACCGGAGCAGTGATTACAGACGCTGAGTGACGAACCGAAGGGCCCGTGTTCGAATCCCAAAGAAGGTATGAATGTTAGTAAATGTATAATGTCTGTGCGACATCGGGCACTCTAAATATGCGGCGAACCGAAAGTTCTCTCCAGAGATTATGGTAGGGGAAGAGGGATGAGAGAACTTCTGACCCGTCCTGCCCCTCCCCCTGGGTACTCTCCATCAACATGGTGGGCGGAATTGAACAAAGTGGTACTCTCACCTATATAGTGATCAAGGCTCTTGCCAGCGATGGCCGCAATCTTCCATTCCTTGCTATGAAGAATTTCATGAGCTTGGTCTGATGTTACGGTCAGACAAGTGAGATAAATCCCAACAACAACAACACAACACAACAATGTGACGATAATGGACTGTTGTTACGACTATGCTTTCCGGAAAAGGACGCATTTCTACTCCCACATGGACATAAAGACATATTTTCGTATCTTTTTCAACACCTTCCGAGTCTCCAACTGTGGTGTTTTTATTATCTGTGTTAATTTCCTTCTTTATCATCGTGGGAGAAAAGGATGTGTAGTCTCGAACTGCATTTGCAAAGAACAACAATGTGAGAGTTTCCAGGAACTAACGAACCTTGTGGGAAAGACCACTTCCCGAATTCAAGAAATATGTTGAAAATGATACGAAGAATTAAAAATTCCCAATCTTACTTCAAAAATGCTATTACGCTAATAAATATACATAGCTTTAGATAAAAAAATTCTGATGTGTACACCACATGACTTCCTTGTACGGAATATTAAATTATATGCATTCTGCATTTCATTCAAACTTATTGGATTGAATTAAATTTACTTCCTCGACAGCGCATAAACCACAGTAGAATAAATGCATTCTTTAAAATTCACTATATTTGTTTACCACACCAATACTCTGGCGCTAGCTTCACACACACACACACACACACACACACACACACACACACACACACACACACACACACACACACACACACACACACACACACACACACGCGCGCACACGCACACACGCGCACGCACACGCACACGCGCACGCACGCACACGCACGCACGCACAAAAAAAATTCACAGACGATTCTCATTCAATTAATACAGTTCTCACTTCGCCAGAAGGCAAAAACACATAAAAACTCAAAATATCTATATTGAAAATTACGAAGTAAATCTTAAACACTTATTTCCTCGAATAAATTCCCGAATGGATTAAACATAATTTAATTCCTAATAACAAAAGAAGGCGTTATCTTCGTTGTTGCGAAGCTTAGTTTCTCTAGATTGGCAACAAATCCACTACTCTGCTAAGTTTCAAATGTAAACAAGTATGGCCGCTATGGCCAAAAAAATTAGGCTTAGCCGCAGTTAAGCAACTTTTAAATTGTTGATAATTAATTATTAATAATTTTATTGTTGATAATTCATAATTTTAAATTGTTGGTAATTCTACAAATCTTGCCTGCAGATTTACTAAAGGCATAAGAGCCTTAACCGGAAGATAAGAACAACATAATTCAATCCTTTTTAAAGCAAAAAGTGCGCAATTTACCAATATATATAAGAATAAAAAAACTGAGTTTACTAAGCCGAGTAACAAAGTGGATATATATATATATACATAAATTTATGTACTTTTGGTGCGGTCGATTGCAACCAGAATAGGAGGTGCATATCTGCGTGTTATAGCAGACCTATATACAAAATTTCAATGTTCTGAGGTTGCTCATTTTTTAGTTATGTGAAATACATACATACGTACGTACGTACGTACAGATGTCACGAAAAAATCTCTTCGGAATCCATTTTAAATCAGTTTTATAATTTTTTCGGGGGAAAAGAGTCCTTTATTCTGTTCTTGTGTACGAATGTCACTCAAAAACATCTTTAAATTGGATTCGGTAGCGGTCAAAATAGATATTTTTATTGAAATAAAGATACTCGAAATTTTGACGATTACAATACTACCTTTTTACTTCGTACAAGGAAATAAAGACCGTCAAAAAGAATGTTGCTAATTTTCAGCGTCAGGATGTACGTGAAAGAATGCTGAAGATTTTCTTGGCCATCCTAATGCAGTTTGACTGCTTCCTGAAAGTTTTGCAAAAGTAGAAGTATACTATAAACTGTATATAAAGTTGCTTGTCTAAAGTTTTACTACAAAGCAGAAGGTCTTTCTAATGTTTTCGAGGTGACTGCTTTCGTGACACAGCGTGGAAACTCTTCCAAACTCGTTAAAAGCATTTCTCAATTGCTTCTACGTGTTTCCTTTGGAATCCCTTCAGCTCATTAACACAGTGTAGTTTTGACAAGTTGATAAGTGTTTTGTTGGTTGGCTGGTGTCGTGAGCCAAATGCATCTATGCGTGGGAAATAACTGCTTTTACCACTTCCACTATCTCCCTGGAAAGTAAATTCCCCCAATCCAAGTGTTTTGACATGGTAGCATAAAAATTAGTTCAAAGAATCAAATGGACAAAACATCAACTTTGTTGATTCAAATCTTTCATCTGAAAGAATTTTTTTCGAAACCTATCAAAGTACAACTATAATCTTTATATCGATTTTCCAGGGGATATTTTTATGATAAACGTATAAAAGTCTGTTAACATTTAAAGCTGTAAAAAGGTAATTATTACAATTAATTACCCTGTTTATAATTTATTATTTATCAATAACAAGGTCGTTTTATTTTATTTTAGATTTATTTTTAGTCCAATTCTCGCAATTTGCTCAGAAGGGGTGTTAATTTCATTTTGGTATTTTGCGTTGCTTCATTATAAAAGTCTGAATCGCTTTTCAAATTGTTGCCACCAAATATTAGAGCCCTGTATTATATTTAAAGAAATTAAATAATGAAGAATCTGCATGAATGCATATACGTTTCTCACACTGTGAAAAAATAACGGTACCTGGAGACATCCAATTGTGAATGACGTAGTCCTCCACTCGAATATGGGCATCTGGAAGCCGGAATTTGGAATTTGTTTTATTATCTATTTCATACTTTGTAAAACTTACAAAATATGAAATAGATAATGAAACAAATTCCAAATAACATCCAATTACGCAACGAATTTTTGATTAACAAATTCAACGATTTCGAAGCGCTCCATTAACATTAACATGGCGTGCATCTGCGAGCAATCCGAAATTTTTCAGATTTTGTTTTTAAGCCTAGCCTAGAAAGGCTTATTAATTTCGCTTTGTCATTTGTGTTGAAAACATTAAATGTCGGTTCACTTTTCAAATTGTTGCCACCAAATATTATCGCCCTGTGTTATATTTCAAGAAATTAATTAATGAAGAATCTGCATAAATATATGTATGTTTCTCGCATCGTGATAAAACAACAGTACTTAAAACCATCAAATTTTGAATAACGTAATTCTCCTTCGAATATGGGTAACTGAAAGCCCTAATTTGGAATTTAAAATTTGTTATTATGGATTTCATGTTTTGTAACACTTCAACCAATTTTTGATTAAAAAACTCAACAATTTCAAAGCGAGCAATGGCAACACTGTACGGGGAAGAAAAAAAAATTTTTTTTTCTACAGCCTGCGAGACTGTGTATCGGAAATTCTAAAGATAGTCTCATTTTCAAATTATTTTGCGATATTGCTGTTGAAGTGAATTTTATGGTTTAAGTGAAATGAGCATTTAATAAATAAAGGTAACATACAAAAGTTAAAAAAAAAAAAGAAGTCCTTTTGGGCGTAATGTGAAATCTAAAAGCTTTCAGATTTTGATTTTATTTCTGTTGTTTTTTATATATATTTATTATATTTATTTAAAAATTCCTTATATTATTTTTTAAATGTTTATATTATTAAGTTTTTTTTATTTAAATATTTATTTTATCTCATTTATTTAAAAAAGTCTTATATTATTTTTTAAATGTTTATATATTTAAGTTTCGGTTATTTTCAGTAAGCCGATTTAGCGTCCTGACAAAGTAAAAAGTATTGCCTCCGGAGGAAAATATTTGATGAAAACCTTGTGGTGAAGCAAGAAGGTAAAGTACCACAGCTATGTTCTGAATAATTAAGTCTTTATTTATTAAATAAGCGCATAAGTCTCCACGTGGGGATAATTTCCGATGAAAGTTACCAGAGTTTTTCCAAACTTCCCATAGAGAGTGTTTCGTCCTGCCAGTTTAATATTTTAATAGCTATTTTAAATATATGATTTTAATTTCTGTACCTAGATCTCTTAAGGAATTAATTGTTAAATTTAAGAATACCGTATCTACTTACTTTAAAATTGTGTCAGGTATAAAACCTAAAATCTGTATACGCAGTTTACATTCCATTTCATTTTAATATTATTATATTTTTAAATACTTTTTCAGTATTTTGGAGCTTAATTAATAACTTTCGGATGTTAAATTCTTCGAGATTTTAGATTGTAATCTAATAAGTTAACAAACTGCAATCTTTTTAGACCTTTTTGCCTTTATTCAAAAGGAGATGTCTTATCACTTAAATATTTTTAACCTTTTAGATAACCTAAAGCAACTACAACAACAACAAATAAATAAATAAATAAAATTTGACAGTTTTTAGATTTTATATTAAGCCCAAAGGGGCTTTTTTGATTACCGCTTTGTGTGTTATCTTTATTTATTAAATATCATGTATATAAAATCACTTAAACCATAAAATTCAGCTCAACAGTAATATCACAAAATAATTTCAAGAGTATATCTTTAGAATTTCCGATACACAGTCTCCCGCGCGTTGCAGATAAAAATATTCTCTTTCTCTTTTTTTTTTCATACAGTGTTGCCATTGCTCGCTTTGAAATCGTTGAGTTTCTTAATCAAAAACTCATAAATGCTTTACAAAATATGAAATCTCTACATATAATAAAACAAAGAGTCTGTGTGTGTGTGTATTGTGCGTGTGTGTGTCTTTCGTTCGTGTTGCGAGTAAGCTAATAGACCCAGGGCCACGAAATTTGGTACGTAGGTGTATCTACACAAGAGCCAGTGCATTTTTTCGAAAATGTAAAGCGATTTTTTCGAAATTCGAATTAGAATTTTTTTTATTTTATGTTTTGTGACCAAATCGCGTCATTTTGAGACATAACGGGCTACAGGAAAGCGAGATTTCACTCTATACATTTCATTTTTACATCGTCGTGAAGCGTAGACACTTAGCTATTTTACGAACTTAAAAAAAATTTCGTATTTCAATAAATCGATTAAATACGAATTTATTTAGGAAGGGGAGCTTAACACCTTTCCAGCGGAATTTTTTTTAAAAAAACTTATTTTAAAAAATGCGCTGTTTATTTTCCTTCGATTTTTGGACACGTTGAACGTTAATCCTTTCGACTCCTTTTAAAAAAGGAATTTTGGAAAAATAATAATATTTTGTATTTTTTTTTAATTTTTGAAATGAAGCTTCCGAATACACTTCTCACATCTCAGATATTTTAAAATCTAGTTTTGGCAACAATTTTCCTTTCTTATTGTTGTTGATAGATTTTTGATGAAATTGCATCATTTTGAATAGTTTCATTCTTTTAAAAATTTCGGTTTGGCAACAATTTTTCATCGTATTTCTTACGTTACTGTTTTTAAGAGACTGAAAAGTTAAAGAAATTAAAAAGTTGTTTCTTTTTGCAACGATAAATTGTTTAATTACTTTATTAGGATAATTAACATTTGTATCAAGGGATATTGCTTATTTCATCGTAATATTTTATACAAGTTAAATGGCTGCGATGTGACTGCTGACACATTTCCTCAGAAGATTACCTAAAGTATGATAACGTTTCAAAATTTTAGAAAAAGGATCATTCAAACTATCGAGTAAGAAAATGTTTAAAAAATTTTAATTTTATTGTAGAATTTTTATATAATTTTTTATGTTGTCATGGTGGTGCTTAAGAACGGGAATATAGATTATGCTTTAACAAATGTTTAATGCACATCTCATGCAATTAATTTGCTAAAAATTCAAGATGTATATGTTTTTCTGGAGATACATCAGGGCCGTATACAAAGGAGAGTTGGAATCTTAACAAAGAGAAAAAAGTTGGAAGAACTTACGCGGCCATAAGGGTGTGTCTTTTAGGCATTTTTCCGGTACATTTAAAAGCCAAACGAAGGCTGGCCGCATAGCGGCTAGTAGGTAATAAAACAAATTACAGATATGAGCTTCCAGATGCCCATATTCGGGTGGGGACGTACGTATTTAGAAATTTGATGGCTCTAGGTACCGTTGTTTTATCACAATGCCAGAAGCATACATATATTTATGCAGAATCTTCATTATTTAATTTCTTTAAATATAATGCGAGGTTCTAACATTTGGCGGCAATAATTTGAAAAGTGAAACGCCGTTTATAGTGAAAAGCCACAAAGTACGATAACAAAATTAATAGCCCTTCTGGGCTAATAATAATAAAAAAAACATGCATACATTTATGCAGATTTTTCATTTTTTTAAATTTAATGCAGAGCGATAACATTTAGTGGCAACAATTTGAAAAGTGATACGCTGTTTTTGTGTTTCCGACGCAAAATCGCAAAACGAAAGTAATAGTCCTTCGGGACTAAATCCCTTTGGACTAAAAAATCTGAAAGGTTTCAGATTTTAATTACGTCCAAAGGGGCGTTTATTTAACATTTTGTGTGTTACCTTTATTTGTTAAATACCATGTTCTTCGCACTTAAACCATAAAATTCAGTTCAACAGCGATATCGCAAAGTAATTTTAAATTGAGCATATCTTTAGAAATTTCGGTACACGCTCTCACGCGCTGGAGATAAAAATGTTTTTCTGTACAACGTTGGTATTGCTGGCTTTGAAATCTTTGAGTTTGTTAATGAAAAATTCGTTAAAGTTTTAGAGAATATTGTTACGAATTTCACATTTATTTGGCTATTTATTTAGAACTGTAATTAAAATTCCTTTTTATTTTCCCGTGCAACGC
>KK113748.1:55898-124140 GCA_000611955.2 Stegodyphus mimosarum
AAAAAATTATTAATTTATTATTTTTATTTAGAAATTATATTTGTAAGTTAGTTGTTTAAGTTTTACAGAATCTATGTATGAGAAAGGTCATGAATAATGACGGGGCATAGGCAAACCTACCGGCTGTGTCCTTGATGCTTCTTCATGTTGTTCTTCATATGCTAAACTCTCTGTTGCTTCGCTAATACTTTTCTGCCACCCTGCTCTCCCGACCTTTATTTTAAAAGGGGATATGTAAGATATAACAAAATACGATAGCTGCTTTAAAAATAATTGGTGACCTCAGAATTAACTATTCTAGATTTGGTGATCTCCCCCTGGGTTTTTTCTTCCTCCCAAATTCGAGATCATTCCAAATTACATAACACTGCTTGAGAAAGGTAACTAAAAGTAAAATTAACCAATCACGGTTTTGATTCACATGTGTACCTATGCAGTATAAATTCCGCTTCGCGAGGAGATACGTTCCTTTTTTCCTGACTTCTGCTATGCAAACAACTCTGCGTTGCTTATGGTTGGCTGCCTGAAATGATGTGGCATCTTTTTACCTACGCATACAAAAATTATTGTATACAACGATAATTGAAAAGCAATTTGTCTGGCCAAAAAGATGATTTGAAATGTGTACAAAAAAGATGATGATTTTTGAATTCAGTTTTGTGAACGTCTTCTTCATGCCTTCATCTACGCACTTAAAATTTCATATTTAACGAGAAGAACCCTGAACCACTAGTGCAGAGCACGCTGGTTGGCAATAGAGGATAGCCCTATTGATGGAAATGTTTGTTTAGAAGTATTGCGTAGGTGCATATCTGACTCAAAGCCGTGATTGGTTAATTTTACTTTTAGTTACCTTTTTCAAGTAGTGTTATGTAATTTGGATGATCTCGAATTTGGGAGGAAGGATAAATCCAGGGGGGAGAACACCATATCTAGAACAGTTAATTCTGAGGTCGTCAATTATTTTTAAAGCAGCTATCGTTCAAAAGAAAACTATTCCAAGTTATCAGCTAGTTTTGGAATTTAAATAACAGAAACAGAGTGGTTTTTAATTGGAAGGGGGGAGTACAAGAGTACAATTGAGTCTGGTGTTTCCTCCTCTTGATAATGTTATATCAGATTCGATTGAATTCCTCTTCTTTAGTATTTTTCTGGTTTTTGTAATTTTTCAGGTTTTAGGGTTTCACATTTTATTCTTCTAATTCTGGTTTATTTTACATGTCTAAAGGGTTTCTTGAAATTTAATGGTATTGCATTTCATTTCTTTTGGTTCTTTGTGAAATTGGTTCTAGATTTCTTACTTTTTATCTCTCTTTCTCTCTCTCTTTCTATATATATATATATATATGCAGGATAAAAAATATATTGATCATCTTTATTATTTAATTTAATAATAGCCTCTTAATTCCTCATTTTTAATTTGGTTATTTCTACTTTATTCTAAAAATAATAATAACCTTTCTGGACTACGTCATTTCTAGATTAATCTATGCCACAGCTTGCGTAACGCTGATGACTTAGTCATTTCGTTATTCCTAAACTCTGAGAATTGAAACCTTTCTAACGTAAACCAAAACCAACCTTCCTGTGGTGAGCTGTCATATTGGATAAATGCACTTCGCTTGTAACTCTGTAGTTGCTTGGACGTCATTTCGCTGTGTTCTGTTCCTGTCGCAATTTTATTCAAAAGTGTAAATGTTCTGAAAATAGGCACGATTAGAGTACCAAGTGAACTGTGGCTATAAATGTGAATTTAAATAAAAAGGAAATTAAAACTGCCTCGACTGTCAAATTTCTTCTTCACTGTGGATCGGCATTTCAGTATTCTACGCCTAACAACATTACTACGTCTTTTGTCTTTTTTATCACACACATATATATATATATATATATTCTCTCCATAGATGTTCGCTTTTAATATTCAAGGATGTATTTTCGTTTTGAGAAGAAAATCATATATCACGGTACTTAAACCCTTAAGTATACGTGAAACCATCTTAGTAGAAGTCGTCAAATTTTCAGAATGCGAAAAACTCAAGCAATCAAATACATAAAAATGCTTAAGAAAGCATTGAAGGCATTGCAGCCTTTACGGCGAATTGCTGCCTTATAGGAAGAAAATTTAAATTCCATCTTTGTGTAAAACAAATTCTTTATCTAACTGTCATCTGGCAGATTCTCGTAGGGGAGAGGAATCCGAAAGCTTTCAGATTTTACATTACGCACAAAGGAGAGTTTTTTTTTTTAACGTTTTGTGTGTTACCTTTATTTATTAAATATCATGTTCTTCGCACCTAAACCATAAAATTCAGTTCAAGAGTCATATCGAAAAATAATTTTAAATTTAGCATATCTTTAGAATTTCCGATACACAGTCTCACGCGCTGGAGATAAAAATGTTTTTTCTGTACAACGTTGCCACAGCTCGCTTTGAAATCCTTGAGTTTGTTACAAAAAAATTCGTTAAAGTTTTACAAAATATGAAATAGATAATAAAACAAATTCAAAATTTGGGCTTCCAGATGCGTATATTCGAATGGAAATGTACGTTATTCAAAATTCTATGGCTCTAGGTACCGTTGTTTTAAGACAAATATAAAATTCTAACCTGAGTTTTAAACCTCTTTTTAAATTTATTTTCCCTTTTCTATCCTAAAAATTAGTAATATGCTTACAATAAATCTTTCTGAAGTGTCATTCCAAAATATGTACCTAGTCATGTGATCATATGAGCATTCATAGGGTAACATAAACATTGTTTTCACGCTTTTCTGCGCTGATGAAAAATCGGCCGTCGTTTCTCTTCTCTATCGCCGGTTATAACGCAAATATATAAAGATATGTTGTAGAATCAGCGGGTGCACTGTTCGTATCTGCGCTTTGTGTTAATTTATTTTGATTCGTTCAGAGAAATATCTTGCACTAAACAGGATCTGTGAAAGATTCATCGTGCATGTATTTCTTTATGCAACATCTATGTCGCCATCAAAAAATTTTGTGACATATTTACTATTTTAAATAAAATACTAAGTAAAAGAGAATTATTTTTACTTATGAAATTTTTTTAAAAAAGTATTATTCTGTACGAATTTTAATCTAAATAATAATTGTAGCTGTACCTGCTTGCCCGAAGCATCTTAAAAAATAAATGTTTGCAAATGAAAATGCTGATTTTTTATTAATATGTTTTTTCATCATAAATATAGAACTAAAGTCAAATATCATGACCTCATGTTGAAAGTTTACTGATATCCTCTGCATCTTTAACAGCTGCTATTGCACAATTAAATATCCTTATTTAAATTACCGGAAGCTTCACGTTCTAATCAAAGAAGCAAAATAGTCTTCCGCAAAATAATTAACTTCCCGTAAAATAATTAACTTCCCGCAAAATTATTATCTGCTCCATCTAAAGAACTTCGTATTTAAATGCTAACAGTCACGGCTTTTTTGCTGACTGAAAACTTGGATCATCGATTAATAATAATTTAGCAAAGTGATACACTTCAAAAAAAAAAAAAAAAGCGCTAAATTGTAGGAAAATTATTCATTTTATTTATATATTTTAGTATAATTAATGAAAGCAAATATTAACGTAAGAAGCTGGAATTTCGGCTACAAAATTTCTCTCTATTTTTTATTATACTATCACGTATAATAAAAATCGTGTAACTACCCCACGTATAAAAAAATAAAACTAGTGATAATGATTAAATTTTGTAACTGTTTATAGAAGGCAACTACTTGAACGATCACTCATTTGTTCACAGAATTAACATATTCATTCGTTGTCGAATATCTTATCACTTCAAATCAACAGGAATATCACAACATATCTTTAGAATTTCCGATACACGGTCTCGTGCGCTGGAGATAAAAATGCTTTTTTTTTTCGTTCAGTGCTGCCATTGCTTGCTTTCAGACCGTTGAGTTTCTTAATAAAAAATTCGTTAAAGTATTATAAAATATGAAATCGATAATAAAACAAATTCCAAATTTGGGCTTCCAAATGCCCATATTCGGAGGAAGATTACGTTATTCAAAATTTGATGGCTCTAGGTACTGTTGTTTTATCACAATGCAAGAAACATATATACATTTATGCAGATTCTTCATTATTTAATTTCTCACTGGGCTATAATATTTAGTGGCAACAGTTTGAAAGTGATATGGACATTTACAGTGAATCGACGCAAAATGCCAAAGCGAAATTAACAGCTAACTCTAACGCTCTTTTGGGCTAAAAAATCTTATTTCCTACCCAAAGATTTGGAGCTTATTTTAATACAAAGTTTTCTTTTGTATTGCTTGATTGTGTAAGTAATCGTGTTTAAATAACATATTAGGAAGGAAATAAATAATTGAGAGAACTTCATCCTTATTTTGACCTGTTTTTTTAATATATAGTTTCCTTTATATCGCAGTCCTTATTCGTAGCACTGCTTAGTTGCAAGTTTCCTAATAATATCAAGCTCGGAATCTTAAAAACACTGCAACTTTCGAAAATGCAAAATCAAATTGGAATTTTAACTCTTTGGCGCGGAAAAGAGCGATAGGTTTGTTTATCTTGCAACCTGGCCATCAAAAGTCATAATGACGTCTTATCACATGACCGGGCTTCCCGCTTCCCGCGTTATGACGTCAGTGATCGCATGCCCGCTGGGAAGCGACGAGTGGCGAAATTAAGAGAGAAAGGAAAAAACTGCTTTTGAGAAATAAAAGTATTTGCTAACGGCAACAGAATTTTCTCCTCTGTCGTTAAAAAACTAAAAAGATATAATGCAACTAACTATACTGTCATTTTTTTGCTCTGTACTTTTTAAAAGTTCATTTTTCCCACTAAAATCATTTTTCCACTTAAAATCGATTTACAGTTCAGATCAGATTATTAAAAAAAAAAAAATGAAATGCAAGTAATAAATTTATTGCAAACAGATGCTGATGATTTCGAAACTCCTTGAATTTATGTGTATATACACTGTGAGAAAAAATTTCGATCAACTAATAGAAAAATGTTTTATGAAGGACTAAATATATGAATATAAAACAGGAAGTTTCATAAGATCGAGATCAATTTAGCAAATTTCTTATTTCTTAGAAATAAAAAGTTACATGTTATTTAAATTTCAGTGTCATATATTTGGCCTTTAGTTTACGATAATAATTCTTAAATTTTTATAATTAACACTATATTAGATATTTAATTATAATTTAATTGTAGATATTTAATTAGAAACTTTAAAGTGGCAATGGTTATTGTTTACGTTACATGCAGTGCATTAGATAGGAAGAAAAATAAGAAGACATCTTATTGTATATCGGTATTTCTGTTTTTATGCTGTATTATGTAAGATGAAAAATATTACTTAATTGTTAAATATTTATTGAAATAAAATACGATTTTAAAAAATACAGTTTTCGGGCTTGTATAACAGCACTCATGTATTTGCTCTACGAATAATAAATAAAATGAAACAAAGGATTTTCTAAATAGTAGGCTGGATTGTTGTGCTATTTAAATTCAGATATTAGTGTCACTGCAGAACTCTTACACAAATTTATTTCAGAGAATTTATAAAAGTCAGTAATTTTATTACATAAAGTGTACTTTTTTGGGAGGAGGGGGGGTATCTAAGAGTCTAGGTATTTAACCAAAACCTCGCTTGTTAAAATTGCTTACTCAATTGGAAAATCGCCTTGCATCTTAACACTCGCTCACTTTTCTCAAAATCTCATTCAAAGAGGGGGGGAGACAGTGTATCGGAACGACTTTGTAACAAGCAGCTGTAACTGGAGAGCGGTGTAATAATAGCTTACTTAACATTACGTAGAGGAGATTTAGGTCATTCTCAGTTTATTCGTTGAAGTTAGTATGCGCTTGCGTAGTAGCTTATTTCTTCGATATTTCCCATTAATCTGTTGAGCCTCTTTTTTAAAGGGTTACTTACCGCTGTAGCCATAAAATAGCATCAGAGCAATCAGAGTCGCTCTGTCGGTCTCGCGACCAATGACCTTGACGGGTTGTTTTTCGAATCTGATCACACATCGTGTTATTTGGTGTTTTCTTCGAATGTTTTTTGGTTGAGACACGTGAACCTGCTGAGAGCTTCGCATGTGCATAGAGGACATTATTCGGTCTCTTTTTTTTTTCTCCTCTCTTTTGCAAAGAAACGCATAATGGATTCCTTGTAAGTTCTTTTGTTTTCATAAATTCTTTTTTTTGAAGTCTTCACCAGCTCATTTTTCAAGTTTCCATATTAGACTTCTCAGCAGGCTTTTATATGAAGAATGAGTCTGCTATTCTCTGAAATCATAGAATCAAAGTTATTATCAAATCAAAGTTATTCTCTGAAATTATAGAATCAAAGGTTCTCGAGGTTTCTCACGTGTATGTTTCAGTCTTTCGAGGTTATATAACAAACAACATTCGTTTTGCTTGTGCACACGCAGGCAAGGTATTTAACGTTTCAGACAGCTTACATTCCCTATTTTTAAAGGATGCACTACTTAAAAAAAAAAAAAAATCTGAAAGTTTGAAGATTTTATATTATGTTTTAAGTGCTACCTTTATTTATTAAATATTTTCTTCGCACTTAAACCATAAAATTCAATTCAACAGGGATATATCAAAATAATTTTAAATTTTTTTTTTTTTTTTTTCAGTGTTGCAATTGCTGGCTTTGATAGAGTTTCTTAATCCGAAATTCCTTAAAGTGTTACAAAATATGAAATCGATAATAAAACAAATTCCAAATTTGGGCTGCCAGGTGCCCATGTTCAGAGGAGGATTACGTTATTCAACATTTGATGACTCTAGGTACCGTTGTTTTATCACAATGCGAGAAATATTTATTAAATAAAACACAGGGCGGTAATATTTGGTGACAACAGTTTGAAAACTGCTGCGTTCATTTACAGTGAATCGACGCAAAATGCCAAAACGAAATTAATAGCCCTTCTGAACTAGCGCTCCTTTGGGCTAAAGAGCTCAGGGAAACAATGCTGATGCATATATTTTCTTGAATCATTCAGGAGGAGAAATATAATATTCCACAAAAACATTGAACATTTTGCTCATACACAGCATTGCCCTGATCGTATAGTAAAGTGTTTCTCAACGTTCCTTTGTACCAAACACCCCTTTCACCTTTAGTGGAAGATCATTGTATTTGAGTTTAGCTTTTTCTAAACAAATTCATTTGAATACAATGCCAGAGAACTATGAACTTCATGATCTAATATCAGGAACACTTAACATAGAATAACCCTGATAAGGAAAGAGTCTTATCTAGAAGCGTGTTCATAAAATAGGGCCAAGTTCAGTCTAAATCTTGAACTATAAAATAAATCTTAATTGAATTTTTGTTTGTAATTTTCAGACACTTTAATTTAATTTTGCAATCAGTGTTGATAAATTCCCCATAACATTAACTGTAATGCCGATAGAGGGCGCTTCTTCTGTTTTTGTTTATGAGGAAGTGAGAGGAGTTTGAGATGTGAACCTAGGTATACTGAACCTTCGATGCAAGCTATGGTAAAGCTATGGTATAGCTATTAAGCTTTCGAATAATCGTCATTTGGAGCTAGCTGACTCATGCTACGGAAATAAATATTTGGATGTTCAAATCCTTATAGGATCAGATTACATCTGGGAATTTATTTTAGACGAAAAAATCGCGATTAGCAAGCATATAGGCCCAATAAAAACTGTCTTTGGATGGGTAATTACTGGTTCAGAATTTAGAAAAGAGGAAGCTTGTTCACAAAATATTGCCGTTATGAAGAACGCGGTAATAAATAATGACATCAGAACATTTTGGGAATTAGATTCTATTGGTATTTTGACAGAAAGTGAAGAATTGTCTATGAAAGATAAACAAATAATTGATCAATTTGAAAATTCTTTATCCTTTAATAACGGTAGATATCAAACTAAATCACTTTGGAAATCTAACCCTGATGAATTAAATAATAATTTTCAAATTGCGAAAAGGCGTTTTGAGATTTTAAAAGCTAAATTGGATAAAGATATAGAAGTGCGTGAAGAATACACAAAAATAATTGAAGAACAGCTACAAAATGGAATTGTTGAAGTATATCAGAATAAAGATCTCGAATCAAGTTATTACATGCCCCATACAGCAGTGATAAGACCAGATAAAGAAACTTCTCGCGTTAGAATTGTTTTCGATGCATCAAGTAAAGGAGAAAATTCTAAATCCTTAAATGATTTGTTAGAAGCTGGACCTAATTTAAATCCTAACATATTAGATGTTATTCTTAAATTTCGAGAACACAATATCGCTTTTTCCGCTGACATAGAAAAGGCATTCCTCATGATAAGTATTGCCGAGGAAGATCGTAAATACTTAAAATTCTTTTGGTTTCAAAATGATAATTGGAAATCGTTCGAAATTATTAACATGACACGTTTACCATTTAGGATTACTACCAGTCCATTCATTCTAGCAGCTACAATAAAACACCATATTAAAAAATACATCACTAAAAAACCCGAAAGTTATGAAATGCTCAATTCATCTTTATATGTTGATGATTTGTATTATGGAGCAAATACAGTAGAAAGGGCGTATCAGCTGTCATCGGATGCAGTAACTATTTTAAAGTACGCGAGTATGAATTTACGTAAATTTAATACAAATTCTAAGAAGTTAAAGGACATGTGGTTAAAAAATGGTTTATCCATGAATGATTCCGCTACACAAGCTAAAATTTTAGGTCTTAATTGGGATACAGAAAACGATTCTATTAGACTAGATTTAAAGTCTTTAGAATCATCTTTAATTAGCTGTGTGTCATATACTAAAAGAACAGTGTTACAAGTTGCAGCTAAAATCTATGATCCTACTGGATTTATATCTCCGTTTGTGATTAGAATTAAAATCCTGCTGCAACAAATTTGGGTAAAAGGTCTTGATTGGGATGAGCAACTTCCAAAAGATATTGAAACTGAATTTCAAAAATGGCTCGCAGAAATAACTCATTTACAAGGGATGTCGATTGACAGAAAATATTTTCAGAATGTTAATAGGCTAAATAGTGACATTTCTTTACATATATTTTGTGACGCAAGTAATAATGCATATGGAAGTGTAGCATATTTTAGATACATAAATAAGTTTGGTGAAATTAAAACAAGTTTCATCTTATCGAAAACTCGAGTAGCTCCTCTTAAAAGCTTAACACTACCCCGGTTAGAATTGATGGGAGCAGTTACTGCAGCAAGAATTGCAAAATATCTAACTAAATTATTTAATCATATTTGTCAACATGTATATTTCTGGACAGACTCACAGATCGTATTACATTGGATCAAAGGATCTTCTAGGAACTGGAAACCCTTTGTCTCCAATAGAGTTGCAGAAATTCAAACCTTGACGAATCCCACTAATTGGAAACACTGTAGCGGTAAAGAAAATCCCGCAGACTTATTAACCAGAGGTTTGAGCGTGAATTATCTGAAGAATTGTTCACTTTGGTGGTATGGTCCAGAATGGTTACAAAATCAGTGTACTAATTGGCCAATTCAACAGAATTTTGACATAGAGAACGATGAACAATTAGAACGCCGTATTAAGATATTTGTTTGTGACGTTATTGTGAAAAAAGATGAACAACTATTAGACATAAGAAAATTTAGTAGCGTGTTGAAATTTCTGAGAATTGTGGCATGGATCAAACGTTTTGTTGCTAAAGAAAGAAAACTATCAGCTAATAGTGGACCATTAAATTCTGAAATTCAGGATGCTGAAGTATTTTGTGTTCGCAAAGCTCAGATGGATTTCTTCACACCTGAAATTAAGGCACTTCAATCTGGCAAATCAATTTCTCCGAGCTCTAGTATATTCAGCTTGGCACCATTTCTTGATAAAAACCAAATTCTTCGAATTAAAGGAAGACTAGAAGGTACTGAGTATACAGTCGACGAAAAACATCCAGTTCTTCTTCCTAAAGACTCCAGATTTACTGAATTAATTGTAAAAAGAGAACATAACAACGTTCTACATGCAGGGGTGGCTACAACTTTAACAAAAATGCGACAGAAGTTTTGGATTCCTAAAGGCCGCCAATTAGTGAAGAAAGTCATAGGAAGCTGTCTGATATGTCGAAAATATGCAGCAAAACCAGCGAAACAAATGACAGCTCAATTACCCAAAGAGAGGATTACAGAAACACCACCTTTTTACGTTACCGGTGTGGATTTCACGGGTCCTGTTTACATTACATCTGGAAATGGGAGTCAGAAGTCGTACATCGTATTGTTCACGTGCGCCGTTACACGAGCATTACATCTGGAACTTGTTTCCAACATGTCTGCAAACAAATTCATTTTGGCCCTCCGACGTTTCATTTCAAGAAGAGGCAACTGTCGTACCTTTTATTCGGATAATGCGAAAACCTTTAGGTATGCTGCTAAAGATTTGCAATATTTCTACAGTATAATTAAAGGACAAGACTTTCAAAATTATCTAGCAAATGAAGGCTTTACCTGGAAATTTATCGTTGAACTTGCCCCATGGTGGGGAGGCTTCTACGAGAGTCTTATGAAGAGCATTAAGGAACCTCTGAAAAAGATTTTAGGCAGAGCTCAACTAAATTTTGAAGAATTTATGACTGTGTTGACCGAGGTTGAAAATATTGTGAACAGACGACCTTTGACATATGTTTATAATGACTTGCATGAACCTGAACCGCTTACACCGGCTGATTTTCTGTTGATCGGACATACAATTGAATATCCATGTAATTTTGCTGAAATCCTGAATACTTCTCCAACTAGAGAAGGTCTACTGAAACGAAAACAATATCAAACAACACTTCTAAAACATATCTGGAAAAAATGGAAAAATCAATACCTTCTCAATTTACGAAATGCTCATTTCTTCGATACTCCTGAAAGTAAGAAGAATCTTAACGTTGGTGATATAGTTTTACTTGAGGGAACAACAAAATCTAAGTTCTTGTGGAATTTAGGTCGAATAATTCAAGTGTTTAAAGGACGTGATGGTCTTGTTAGATCATGTATGGTGAAAACTAAAAGAGGGGACTTTAAGAGACCTGTGCAGTTAATATACCCTCTTGAACTATCAGACTGAAAATGAACTGAACTATCAACTTTTATTTAACATTTATAGTCTGTGTTTATCTAAATAATTTTTAGTTAATCACTTGAGTTAATTCTAATAATTTACTGTTTATAATTCAAGTTAATATTTACTTTTTGAGTAACTTTTGAATTTTTATGCTATTAATTGTTTGTTGATTTTATAGCTTTCTTTTTTTTTTTTGCTTATGTTTGCATCAGGTAATGTATCTGATATTGATATGTAAGTAGTTTTCTTACATTTGTTATATATTTTTTGTATGCTGATATAGTGATAATTTTGTAAAAATTATCAGGTGGGGAGTGTTGATAAATTCCCCATAACATTAACTGTAATGCCGATAGAGGGCGCTTCTTCTGTTTTTGTTTATGAGGAAGTGAGAGGAGTTTGAGATGTGAACCTAGGTATACTGAACCTTCGATGCAAGCTATGCCGTTTTTTAATAAATAATTTTATAATTATTACTGTGTGGCAATCTGTTTGTGACGAAAGAGAACCTTTTATTCTTGAATTTTTATTAATCAGACTTAAATATTTAGGAATACGCTTATTTTATTAGCCCAATGGGCGTTAGCCAAGAAGGGCTATTTTGCGTTGTTTCAGGATAAATGTAGTTTCACTTTTCAAACTGTTACCACCAAACATTATCGCCCTGTGTTATATTTAAAGAAATTAAATAATGAAGAATCTGCATAAATGTATGTATGTTTCTCGCACTGTGATAAAACAACGGTACCTAGAGCCATCCAATTTTGAATAACGTACGTTACCACCCGAATATGCGCATCTGGAAGCCCACATTTTTTGAAATTTGCATATTTTGTAAAACTTTAACCAATTTTTGATTAACAAATTCAGCGATTTCAAAGCGAACGATGGCAACACCGTACGAGCGAAAAAAAAATAAATGAAATGGTTGAAAATTTAAATTACTTCGAAATGGCGTTTTTTTCGAAAGAGGCGTTCGCACTTCAACAATAAAATTCAGTTCAACGGCAATATCGCAAAATAATTTTAAAATGAGTGTATCTTTAGAATTTCCGATACACAGTTCCGCGCGCTGGAGATAAAAAGGTTTTTCTTTTTCCCCGTAGAGTGTTGCCATCGTTCGCTTTTAAATCGTTTGAGTTTGTTCATCAAAAATTCGTTAAAGTTTTACAAAATATGAAATAGGTAATAAAACAAATTCCAAATTTGAGCTTCCAGATGCGTGTTCACTCGTGTCCGTAAACGTATTTATGCTTTTTTTTTTATTTTATTTTTTTTTATTTTCGCGACGGTTGGCCGTCAACGCATATTTCCAGCTAACAAAAACGTTTCAAACTATGCAATGACACACCATTTAGACATTTTAAAATTCAAAATATCAGTTTTGTAGAAATTACGAAACCTAATTTTTTATATTGTTACCCGATTCTTAAAATTATACTTGATAAACGTTTATACTCATGCTTTAAAAAAAAAAAAAGCTAAAGATTTGACTTCAATACTACAATAAATTGACGGAGACTTTTAAAGTTTAACCCTTTCGCGCCGACTGTTTCGTATACGTGCCAGCAAGAAATGCACTCATTTCCCGGTCAACACTCTGGTGTGCCAGAACGTTTTCTCGTTCACCCCCGGCCGTCACACATTTGTGCTAATGTCCCGGAACTTTTTTAAAACTATAACTTTTGTCACAAGATAACTATAACTTTTGTCACTGTATGTCTATATATTTTCATGCATGTAGATTTGACCTTCTACTCAAAATGAAAGTAGCATGACTCACATGCATGTGGTTTTTGATTATATAAACATACGGAAAAAGGAATATTTCCGAATGGCATGCTTTATGACGGCTCTTTAAACTATCATATATGTTAAAATTAGCTTTCAAACACACTTTTCCTTTACTTTACATAAAAATACATACCCCAAAAAAAAAAAAAAAATTGCTGACTTGAGAAATAATTTTTGGAAGCGCTATTCAAATTATTTCAAAGTTTTACTTGGTAAAATGCATTAATGAACTTTTAAATTAATAAATAAATACAATTTTGTTTACAACATCTTTCACATGAACTGGAAGATAGACAGACCCTCAGTGAACTCAGTCTCTGACAAAATGTCCGTATGAGAATCACTAGAAATACCACTTTCTAACTTCTCGGGGAACGGGGACCTCCGGAGCACCCCCGGAGAACGGATCCGAAGGTCTCCCACCTCTCTTCCCTTACCACCAACCTCTCGAGAGGACTTTCGGCTCGCTGCATATTTACAGTGCTTCCATTCCACGCAGACATTATACATTTAAAAACATCCTCGTCTTGGATGGAATGTCCATCATGGAAGCCGGGTCGCATACAAGCATTCTGCACCGCGCCACGCGCATAGCGAAAAATCTATCCCTGTGATTGGATACGGCTTCCGATGACATCATTTTCTGTACGCCTTAGGAACGCTTTGCTTGAGCTCAAAAGTACACCTCCACACCGTTTGTTTACATTTTGATAGTAGCATCGAGAAAATTGTTACTGTTAACGACGTATATTGTATTTTTGTTGCCGATTACAATCATTACGGCACTGAAGTATGGTGAATTTAATATAAAAAATGTAGTGCTTTTTTTTCCTAGAGAGGGGGGGGGAATCGATATTTCTTCTAGTGCGCTAACTCCGTAAATGGGTATTAGGGGCAGAGGTGTTTAATAAATGTATTAATTTAAAAACCTCCATATTAAAGGTTTTGTGATTATTAATTCATTGTTTCCTGTTCATTAAATATAGATTCTTCGCCAATCCAATCTCCGAAAGCATGAGACAAGTTAGTTTTCGCAAACAGCAAAAACGGTGGGAGCTAACATGATGCATAAGTAAATTAAGGATATTTGTAGTCAGTCTAAAAAAGCAAAATTTATTTTTGAAGTTAGACTACAATAGATATGACTACAATAGATTTGGAACACAGAAACAGAGATAACTATGTTTAAATTGAATATTTCCCACGTTACTTTTATGAATATTGCTCATTTTTTAATGTCTAATATGTTTTGTACCTTTGTATACAAATAGTGTTTATCTGAGAAGAAAGTTTCTTTTCTTATACACGTGTATTCAACTAATGTACTGAATGCGCTTTTTTCTTTGATTTAAGGCAACAGAATATTAGAAGTGTGAAAGACATGGACATTAACATGGAAATAACATGTATATGTAACATGTAACAAAGTGAAATAACATGTAACAAAGGAAATATTTTCTGCAATGTGAAAACAACAGAATGCAACAAAATTTCAATAATAATATACTTACTAGCACACATGCCTTTACATTTGAGTCGAGATCGTCGTATAATTCAATGTGTTTTATTTTTTGTACTAAATTCGTGAACTCAATTATTTATATAACCTAAGCATTTAAGGATTGCGTATGATATTAACAGAAAAAAGGATTGAAAAATATTTTATAATTTAAAGGATCTATCTTTAAACGATTTTATAATTTTATTATTCCATAAACAGGATACCACTTGCAGAAGGCTGCATGTCAATTTTTTCGTCTGGCATTAGTATTCAAAGAATACAAATGATAATTTTCACGCTTCCGTATCACTCATGCGGATCATTCAACAACAACAACGACAACAACAACAAAAAAAAAAAAAAAAACTGTAAGAATTCCGCCTAAACGTCTTACGCCAAGAGAAAATGATGTCATCGGAAAGTATGTCCAATCACAAGTACGGATTTATCCCTATGCGCGTGGCGCGGTACATAATGCTTATATGCAGCCGGGTCCTTCGGTACGGCAGTCAGCGTCGCTAACAACTCTCCCGGTTGGCCGGGGGGGGGGGAAATTTGATGTTAATAAAGTGACAAGCATTGCTGCTCAGGCTATCATGAAAAGTATAGATCAGTATAAATTTTTCTAGCAACACGAAATCTTATTCACAGAAACTTGCGGAACTGGTGCTCTAGAAAACAGTAGCAGGCTTAGGTATTGGCGCACAGCCAACTTGTTACATCATTTACATAAATAAATAAATAAATAAATAAAATCTGATGTGAACGTCACATGACTTCCTGCTATTGTAACACTTTTTTTGCTGCCCGTCATTTAAGCTTATTTCATTTGAAAATGAGATACGATCCTTCAGTTTTTAATAAAGTGGACAGTAACACAATTGCTGAAATATTAGTTTTTTATTAATACCAAATATTTGTACAATTATTAATTCAATTAACTATCTTACCTGAAAAACTAGGGTGGAATCCCTTTATTACTTACTCTTTAAATAAAAATAAATCTTTCACCTATCTAATACTCTGCTTTTAAAATTATTATGACGTAATCATCAACAAAATGAAAGCAAAAACAAAACATTGGAATATAACTAAATTTTTAATATATTTGTAACATCCCTTCGAGTAATAAGCTCTTTCGGAACGTCACGAAAAAATTCTTTTTGAATCCATTTTACAAACCGTTTTGGAATAAAGAGTACTTTATTCTGTCCATACGTACAGACATCTCCCCCCTCCCAAAAAAAAGTAGTCAAAATGGCTACTTCCGCTAAAATCTGGAAACCCAAATTTTTTTCGATTATTTCTACTTTCTATTCTCCCTCTACTTCGTACAACGAAGTTATGAAATATATTTCTAGTAATGGATTTTTTGTATTGTTAATAAATTATGATTCAGAAGTAATAAAATTGCATAAAATTGATGGCATACTTTTCGCATTTGAATTTTATAAATTATTTGTGTAAACATTTATTCGGTCTGTCATACGTAGCAAAACTATTAACTTAACAGGATGTTACACACTAGTAAATAATAAAGGAGTGGCATTAAAGGGGAAAAAACCAACTTCAAATTATTCTATTGTATTTTTAACCGACACGTCAAGACAAGTTAAAAAAGATGGCAAAAATCCTACGTTTTGAAATTAAACATTTCTGTTGGTTTTCATCGCACAGAAGTTAAAAACGTTTTGTGTTTATTTTTTAGAATGGGTGACCGGAGGACCAATAAAAATTTACCTCGTAATTACGACAAATCGTAATTTCTACAAACTTGAATTTTTACTTCTAAAAATCATAAAACATGAGCATTTTGCGCCAGTTAAAACATTTTTGCCAGTGGAAATACATGCCTACGACCAATAACTGCGTAAATAAAGGTGACATAAGAACTTGTATTGGCACGATGTCCAGTTGCATAAAATCAATCAAAAAATGCCATTTAAATTTATTTTCATAAGCAGACGATATTTTTGCTGAAACTAAGTTTGTATATGTGGTAATTACTGCTTAAGTGACTGCATGCGTTTTAGTAAAAAATAGCTCATGTGGACATCACATGATTTCCTTATACAGCCTATTAAATTATACACATTTTTTGCCACACTTCATTTAAAAACTTATTTCCTAGAATTTCATTCGATATACATTTTTCATTCAATCAATTCAGTTCTCGCATTGCGGCAAGGCAAAAATACATTAAAACTCAAAACATCTTCATTAAAAATTGTAAAATGCAGAAAAAACCTAAAACACCAAATACAGTTAAAAACAGTTATAAAAGCAATTTTTACAGTTAAAATTAAAGTTTCTACACAAAAGCAACGAATTCGGCCAGAGGGCATGAAGGAAAAAATTCGATGCCCAAAACGGAAAGTTAACTTTCTGTCCCTCTGGGAAAAAGGCACTGAATTTCGTGCACCAACTGATTTAATTCACTATTCTACTAAGAGTTTCGATTGTAAACAAATGGCGATCTCATTAGGCCTAGCACTACTTTTAAATAGTTGATAATTCTACAATTATTGCATGCACGTTAACTAAAGGCATAAAAACCTTAACCGGAATACAAGAACAACATAATTCAATCACTTTTAAAGCAAAAAATGCACTATTTACCAAGACATAAGAATAAAAAACTGAGCTCACCAGCTGGGTAAGAGGGTTGGTATATACTACATATATATATGTGTGTGTGTGTTTGGTTCGACCAATAACAATGAAAAGGGAGGTGCACAATTAGATGTTATGGCAGTTCCATACACAACTCTTCCGGTGAGGTGGCGTCCGTTGCAGCGTCCTACGGCTAATCGTTTTTGAGTTATTCCAGATACATACATATGTACGCACACTGCACCAACAAACGGGGGGGAGGCAGTTCCATAGCTCCTGTTCTACTGGGCCGATATGTGTTCTAGAGCGATTATATATATAATATGTACGGTGCCGCTGATTGCAACCAAAAATGGAGGTGCACAACCAGATGCTATAGCAGTGTCATATACAAAATTTTAACTTTCTATGGCTACTCAATTTTGAGTTATGCGAGATACTGACGTACAAACATCAGGAAAAAATAATCTCTTCTGAATCCATTTTAAATCTATTTTACAATCCGTTTTAGGATTGAAAATTTCAACGTTCTGAGGCTACTCGTTTTTGAGTTATGCGAGATACATATGTACGTACACGCGTCACGAAAAAAATCCCTTTATTACTCTTTAAATAAAAATAAATCTTTCACCTATCTAAATGGTTTAAATGGATTCGAGAGAGTTCAAAATGGACATTTCGTTGAAATATGATATCCGAAATTTTTTGGCTGTTTACAATGCTTCCTTTATAAGAAAATGAAGTTAAGGTTTGGCTCGTTTGCTTGGAAATTGGGAGAAAAAAAAGTCAGATTTAAAACGTTGTATACGCCTTGCATACTTTTTTTTATTCCTTTCTTTCTGTCTTCATTATATACATATTTTTTTTTTTTCATTCCTACACCCGTCATCGGTATCTCCCATCAGTCGACGAGCAACCCAACAGAGTGTCGAAAGAGTGAAAAAAGTCTTGAAATCAATATCAGCTTCCGAGGAATTATCTGTCAAAAATAAAACTGATAACTATAGGGTAGTCTCCTGAGGTGGTCTCCATCCGTATCAACCTGCTGTCATAGCAGACAAATAGCAATTTCTGTTACTTTTTTTACTATATTTGCTTTTCTTTCACACGATTTACTTAAATAAATGTGTAAATAAAGTGTTAAAAACATATCTCTAAACCTTCATATGGTAACTTTCTTTTATTACCGTTAATGCTTTTAGAAAACTTTCTTTCTTTCTACCTTCTTTTTTTTAATAAAAATTATTTCCCCTTTAAAAATAATAGCATTAACCTTTTCTGCTGTGCTCTTTTTATCCTTATATTAGTTATCTGCTAGCATTTTTTAAATTTTAATTACTGAAATCGTTTTTCAATTTGTGAGGTTCAACTCTTTAAATCTAAGCTTCTAACTCCGAACCCCATGAACACTTGACAAGCGAATAATCGCTTAAGTGTGAACAGAACACGTGAGACTTGAGAAGGGTTTAAAACCCTTTATTATTCAATATACACTCATGTCCAAAATTATCTTTACATACCCAAAAATGATGATATTCAATGAAATAGCGAATCAGTGTGATCCGTATTTGCAGGGAATGTGTGAAAACCAAGCCTAATTAGCATTATCCAATCAAAAGTAATCAAACGGTTTGTGATATGCAAACAGTTTCAAAATGATGGAAGTGTTGTAAGGACACCTGGACAAGGTCGGAAACGAATGACAACTTCTTCTGAAGATCGGTATCTGACATTAACTGCCCGTCGTAACAGAAAGGCTACTGCTCGCCAGTTAAGTTCAGAGCTTGCAGCCGCCACTGGAACTGTTGCATCACGGCAAACAATATACAGAAGGCTTAATGAAAAAGGCCTTTATGCCAGAAAGCCAAGGGTATGTGTTTTACTGTCTTCACAGAAAAAGAGGGATCGCTTTAATTGGTGTAAAGAACATCAAAACTGGACTGAACATCAATGGTCCCATGTTCTCTTTACTGATGAGTCGCGGTTTAGTTTAACTGGTGATTCTAAACGTGTTTACATCTGGAGGGAGTCAGGAACACAAAATGATCCCTCGAACATTGTGGAACGTGACCGTTTCGGTAGTGGAGGTGTGGTGGTATGGGGTGGAATAATGATCGATGGACGTACGCCCCTACACGTGTTCAGCAGCGGATCTGTGACAGGCCAGATATATCGGGATGAGGTCTTAGATCCTTATGTAAGACTTTTCAGGGGTGCATATGGACCTGACTTTTTATTTATGGATGATAATGCCCGTCCACATCGAGCAAACCTCGTTGATGAATTCCTTGAAAGTGAAGACATTAAGCGAATACCTTGGCCACCAAACTCTCCTGACCTTAACCCGATAGAGAACTTATGGGACTACCTTGGAAGAGCAATTGCACGTATACATCCTCCTCCTAGAGATGTAAATGCTCTGAAGACGGCATTGCTGGAAGAGTGGAGATTAATTCCCCAAACTGTGGTTAACAACGTTATTTCCAGCCTTAAAACACGTTGTGATATGTGTGTACAAGTCAGGGGAGATCATATTCCATATTAAATTCGTAAGACTTAATTCTTTTTCTGAATCATTCCTTTTTTTCTTAACTCTCTTTGTCACACTTTATTACCATTTTTATTGTTTCATGCTACAATTTTATATCATATGAGGTGATCTTCAATTTTTCTTTTGCATTTATGTGTCATCATGTTATGTATGATTCCACGAAAATTCATTAAATTATAAGTCATAGTCTCTGAGAAATCCGTGAAGTTATGCATGTAAACATAATTTTGGACATGAGTGTAATTTACAATCAGTTCCGGCTTGGAACTTTACAATAAAGCCGCCACTCGGGCTTGAACTTAAATACTAATAATTTGAACTAAAACTAGCTTAACTAAAGCTCTTAAATAATATAGCCGAAGCTATCAGAATCTAACTAGTTGGCTCCTAAGTATTAATTAAATCGGCGAAACCTAGCAAGGGCCTAAGATATGGCCGAGCGTAGTAATAGCTAAGAGAGATAGATGTAGCTGGAAGGCAAACGCGCGCTAGTCAGGAACTCAGACTCTCTCTTGAAGTCGGTAAGTCACGACTTAAATAGTACTCATCCTTAAAATCTGTCCAATTTAATTAATAATTATTATTCCAAATATATTGTTACAGATTTTGGATATATATATAAATAATTTTAGTGAAATTGTATGTGAAATTGTATATTTTGTATAATGTGGCATGAAATGGTTGAAAGAGACGAAGCTCTGCCGGAAAATAGAATTACGAGGGGCAAGTCTATTTAACATTGAGGCAAATCGTTATCTAGCTATACTGGGGAGATATCGCCAAGCTGGCGATCGTTTTGACGACTAATTTCATCGCCAAATTTGGCTAGAAATTGCTAAAAGTCGCTCAAGTTGGTGACATTTTGGTTTAGTCACTGTATAACTATAATTTGTGTTGTAACTGAATAACTGTAGTTGATCCCTACGTGTAACTGTAACCGTATCCGGCCCTTATATGTAACATTAACCGTATATGTTTTCCAATAATTTGGAGATATTAAAAGTGCTATTGATTCCTCGGCGCCGGGGGTAAAGCCGACTGCGAAGTATTGAGATTAGGGATTGCAATTTCGGACTAAAAGTTCAATACCTGTATTCGGTATTTTTTAGATCTTAATACCGGTAGTAGGAATTTTAGAAAAAGAAAGAAAACGCAGGTGTTTCTTTGTTTTATTTGCTAGTTTTATTAGAGAGAGTAAATATCACAAAAAATCATTTGTAACTTATAAATTGTAACAGTAGTATATAAAGAATTACAAAAAAGTAAAGAAACAAGGAACATCATATGTATTTAAGTCACAAGAGTAAATATCATTATTCAGTCTGTGGTACTATTACAAATTTCTGAAATGTACTCTTATCAATTGTACTGTCATTAAGCCTAGAACGTAATTTTGTGCAAACATTACCAGCTGTCGAAAACGCTTTCTCAGCATCTAGGCTAGTTGGTGGTACTGTTAGTAATGCGATATACTTTTTCCAAGTATTTACTTTTAAATTCCTCATCTTGAAATAAATCGATTTCTCGTCGGATGGTTTT
Source organism: Stegodyphus mimosarum (assembly GCA_000611955.2). Taxonomy (NCBI): domain Eukaryota; kingdom Metazoa; phylum Arthropoda; class Arachnida; order Araneae; family Eresidae; genus Stegodyphus; species Stegodyphus mimosarum. Next base: position 77,011 of record KK113748.1, read on the forward strand.
GGATATAACTGATTTCTGTATTGTATTTTGGTTTGTTGAAATTTTTTTAGTTATCGCTAATTGTAATTTTTGTTCAAGAGACAATTCCTTTTCACTATGGATATCGACATTAGTGTCATCATCGTCTTCGACAAATATACCGAATTCTTCTGAATGGTGGATAGGTTTGTGGGTAAAAAACTTTCAAGAAAATTTACTATAAACTTGATCAAATTTGATTTGGTTACTCTCTTTTCTTCTTTTCCATTTCAATTTTTAAAATCATGATAATTACGCAAATACCTTAAGATATTTTTTATTTCGGTATGTCTTCCTTCTGTGCTATTTTTCAGTGTAATATACAATTCTTCAGATAATGCTGTGTGCTGTTCTTTCAGTGACTGCAACATGAAATTTATTATTGCATTAGCTGTTAATAAATTAGAATCTCTCCGACATAATGCCTCCACAGCCAGTTTTATTGGAAGTAGAGCTGATATAGTTGTGGATATATAAGTCGAATTCACTAACGGAAAACTTAATTTGTAGGTTTAAGTCGATTATTGCTTTTTATGTAGGTTGGATTTTTCAGTTTTAAAAATCGTTCCATCATTAGGGGTAAACTGTTCCAACGTGTTTTACAGAGGCTGTTCGCACATTTTTTAGACGATGTATATTGTATTCACAAAACTAAATTACATAAAATTCTTGTGTTTTAAATGTTCTATTTGACATCCCTTATTCTGAACTATCTTTCGACACCACAATTTCTAGGATAATAATGCCTTTTGAAGTGTCACAAGAGGTATTCTATCCCATTCCTCCCGAACAGCTTTCCAGAGTCCTGTTAGGGTTTTGGGACAACGTTTGGATAATGCAGTTTTTAAAAGTCCGAAAGCACAAAAATCCGTAGGTGACACATCGGGAGATTTAGTGGGCATATTAGTGAAGAGTATGGCCTTGATGCCAGTTTTTTGTTCCATTTCTTTTAGGAACTTTACAGTGGATTTTGATGTGTGACTGCTAGCTTTGTCCCGATGGAGTCTCACAGATGGATGGCACTGTGGGTAAAGCGATGGTATTTCATTCAGAAAAATTGGCGATAAAATATGTTCCTGATAGTATTTGCAGTTAATCTTGACATTTTTTTGCACTCTCGTTATTTTTAACTTGCCACTATAAGAAAAACCAACAACAATCGTGAATCCCTTAGAAAAACTTCTTTGATTTCGATTCTTTGAACCATGTACTTAAATTTTTTTCTACTCTTTTATGATAATAAATGGCTCTTTTTTTGTTACAATCATTTAAATACACCCATGACTTCATCTATTATGCTTCATCTATTGTGACAATTGTTTTCCATTTTTTTTGGATAAGTGTTTCTCATATAGAATTCTGCAGCGTGTCTTGCGTCGAGCGATATGCTTCGGAAGAAGACGATGCACATTGCGTTTTTTCGCTTTCTTTAGAGTTAAATCAACGTTTATCATTTTGTTTACAGTGGACACCGAGCATTTTAATGATTTTGCAACTGTCCTTTTGTAAGGTTTCTCCTTCAATCTCTTGATTTTCTTCGTGAGCATAAGCTGTGAAACCTTATGTAGAGGACAGTGAGCAGATCTAGGCTATGTCCTTTAGTGTTGAAAAACTACAAAGTCAGAAATGAGGGTTTAAAAGTGACCCTTTATTCAATTATTTACAACTCTTCAAATCGAGAGTAAGCCACTACTTGGGCTGAACTAAAATAATATTAAACTAAAGTGTGTTAACAAGAAAGAGCGTAAATGTAGCCTTCGAGCCACTGCTTTGTTAAATTCGCCATTTTGAATAAAAACAAAACTTTGAAGCCACAGACGATAATTTTGACTTTTAAAAACAGAGTACAATTGCAATTACTTCTTTTGCAGCAAACGATTTTTTTGTTACCGCTTACCAAAATCGTCTAAAAAATGTGCGAACAGCCTCTGTATAATCTAATATTAACATATGTTCTGTTTTATTTTCGGTTCGTATATATTTGTGTAATAACGCATTTTTTGTAGGGGAACGTTTAATTATCATTTTCACTTTCTTCAAAGTTGGAATCAGAAGTTTCCACATCCGCAGTATTTCGGTTCTTCTGTTCTTTATTTTTTTGATATAATACATCTATTACTCCTAATTGAATTCCATGAGCGTAGCACAGTTGCTGATTTGCCCCAATCAACTTTCCAACTTTTTTCATAACCGTCGTTCTATCAGTCGGCGGATAGTGATTTTCTTAATTCACTAGAAGTGCAAAACAGTCGAAATGTCAAACCATCTAATGCTATCATGTTACTCATCATTTCATTCAAATTATCTTTTTTTTTTTTCAAAATAATTTAAGGTTCCTGATGGCTTGGGCTTCGAAACTGTGCTTAAATGGATACCTTCATCGCAATTAGCTTCTTTCCTCTTTAACAAATTTGTATCATGTTTCGTTTTTAAATGTGTATGGAGTTCGCTTGCACTTCCTGCATTGAGTTTAACAACTCTATCAGGACTGCTGTTTCTTCTAGTTGATTTTGCAAACGTAACTGGAGTCTTGAGTAGGAACAGGGAGCTTACTGAAAGCTATGTTCGTGCGTGTGTAGAAGATACAACAAAGATAAGAAGGGTTCAAATTCCCCTTTATTTGCTTATCGATTGTACAAACGTTCCCGCTCTTCGGGATACAAAGACCAACCACTTGTGGCCGGAACGTAAAAGAATATAAGACTACTAACTAATTACAATTTAAATAAGAGCTAACTTTAATATTTTACACAGATGACTAGCACTAAGATTGGCCTTTTAAATGACTACATCTGTAGTACGCAAACTGCGGAAAACTGCAATACGTTTTTCACTTTCAAGAGGATTGAACTTCTGGCGTTAAAGGCAGGCAGTAACTGTTGGCAAGCTCGCGTGAAGACTCGTCGCTCTCTGTCCTTCCTTCTACTCTCTTTTGGCAAAAAGCCACAACTTAAAACAAGCGTCTAGACCCCAAACCTCACTTTTGCTCATCGCCCGGGTTTTGGAATGACAGAGGCAAGAAGGGAATTTCTTCCAAGCGCTCACAATTGCTCACGTTCGAAGACCGCGTGCTTATGTTGCTATCGCTTTAAATGCTAACGAATATGTGTTAGGGTGCTATATTTACTTAGCTTAGTTTCCTTAAAAATAAATTGGCTATAATTATAAAATACCCGCCCCCCAAAAAATTATTAGAAATCTTAAAGTACTAAAAAAGTTTGTATTCTCCCCAGCTCAGTGGTTAGCGAGGTAGACCTCGAGCCCGAAAGGTCTCGAGATCGAATCTTTCTAATTGCTGCTTAATTTTTCCGAACTTATAATATTTTTATAAGAAGTTCTTTTTGTCTCTGTAATTTTTCTCAAGTCATGTTGACTTCTTTTTTATTTTTCCTTAACGTCTTTCATGTATTTTTTCCTATTTCTGCTCCATTTTATTAACTGTGATGTGGAGGTAGAGGGTTCTTTACTCTAGGCACTCCGTAATTAATCCTTGGAATAAACTGGCTAATTTTATTCTGTATATTGTGTATTTTAAAAATAAATAATAAAATATAATAAATAATTGTGTATTATAAAAATAAATAATAAAATATAATAATAAAAATAATAAATATTGGCCGTTTTATTATTTCAGAAGACTCGTTAGTATTTTCTGAAAGCATATTCACATTAATTTCAAACACACACGATACGCTATAGACTAAAATTCCCTATACTCAAAATCTCTTTTCCTTTCTTCATTTCCCAGAGAAGGGATAAAAATAAATAATAAAATATAATAATAAAAATAATAAAATATAATATTAGCCGTTTTATTATTTCAGAAGACTCGCTAGTATTTTCTGAAAGCATATTCACATTAATTTCAAACACACACGATACGCTATAGACTAAAATTCCCTCTACTGAAAATCCCTTTTCCCTTCTTCATTTCGCAGAGAAGGGATAAAACCGGTTATGAGCAAAAGTGAGGTTTGGGTTCTACACGCTTGTCAACTTAAATACTTAAGCGTTAGCAAGTACATTTTGCATAAACATATTGACGCGTTATAATTCCGGCCGGAAGTGGAAAATAAGAGATGATAGTAAAGTTTTAAAATAAAATAAACGTTAGTGAACTTAAAATCCTTACAGATCTTGAACATTTTTTACATTGTGTCACCATATTCTTTTTATCATATAAATAATGAAAAAAAACTGAAGTATTTATTATCAACAGATTTTTTATGTTATTTCAGATTCTAAGTTATTCTTATTCGTTATTATGGGTTTATTAATTATGGTGTATATAATAAATCTGAAAAATATTTTGAACCCTAAAGTATAATATGCAAGCACAATATGAATAGCAAACTCACCAATTTAAAAAATATCGAAATTTTTCGAAATATTACGCACTTTCTTCACAACTATAACCTTGTTTTCACAGATATGAATATCGGACTACGAATCCTGCGCATGTGCAGTATCACTTTGAGCTGTAATAGGACAGGACAGTTTTAGCCCGCCTGCTTGGAGGATTCACATACACTGGTGTGCAAAAATTAAGGACGAGACGGTTTTTTCAATGTAACTTTGTACAAAAGCTTTCCAAATCAACACATTTAATACCGTAAGATCCCCAATGCGTAAGGACATGAGTAATGTAAGCAACACTTACCAAAAAGAAATCAGAGGGATAAAAAGAAGCTTTATTGAAAAAGTAGCATGGAGCGCAATGCGACTGAAGGCCGAAACATCCCTGTGATGGGTGTCCAGCAAGAAACTTCCGGTCTTTAATAGGGGATATGGACTGCTAGGCAGGTTTCACATCATTTGTGCATGCTTGATATGTGGTTGTTAATGAGCTGTTGAGACATTGCTGCTCGTTCCTCTTGTAGCACCAATCGCAGTTTCGGAATCGTTACTGGCGATAAGTTACGTGCTGCCACGGGTCTCCCTAGTAAGTTCCGTACATGCTTGACGGGATTTAGATCCAGAGACCTTGCCGACCAATCCATGTGTTCAATATCTTCACTCTCCAACAGCTCTTCGACAGTAACTGTGCGATGAGGTGGAGCGTTGTCGTCCATGAAGAGGAACTGAGGACCCATAGCCCTTGTGAAAAGACGCATGTAAGGAAGAAGAACCTCGTTACAATAGCAGTCCCAGGTGACGAACCTCCTTGGGAGATATGAAGGTCGGTCCGGCTACCAAGCATTATGTCTGCTCGAACGAGAACTCCGCGACCTCCAAAACAGTCCCTTTTGATGATGTTGAAGGGGTTATTGCGTGTTCCCCGCTCTGTCCAGATGTGTATGTGTCTAGAATCGCAACTCAGACTAAATCTGCTCTCATCTGTAAAGAGTACTCGTCCCCATTCATTGTCTCTCCAATTCCGGTGTTCCCGGCACCACAGAGAACGCCTTCTCCGATGGGCAGGCGTTAGAGGTACACACCGTACAGGGCGTCGTGCAAACAGACCACCACCGTGCAGTCTTCTGGCCACGGTAAAACGCGATATCGGTCGTCCAGTCGCCTGTGTCGTGTGTCTAGCGATTTCTCCCGCTGTCTGCCGCCTGTTTCTTCTGGTCTGTAAGGCAATATACCGGTCATCTGGGGGTGTGATTCCTCGTGGACGACCACTACTAAACCCCCGGATAGCTGTTCCTGTAGTTTGAAATTGTCTCCAAAGTCGTGAAACGATGCTGTGAGCAATTCCGAACTCTCAGCACTTGTCACACTGCGGCCTTAGGGAGACATGAAAACAAAAGCGTATAGTATTTTGCTATGTTGCCGACCCCTGAACATATAGTGAAGACAATTTAAAAAATTTCTAGTAAATACCGAAGAAACGGTATTTAAACTTGTGAATATCGGTATTACAAAACTGTACAAATGACTCAAAATACCAGTTTTCGATATCGCGGCGTACCGGCATTGCGATCCCTAACTGAGATATGTCCGCGTGGGATTCGCTCTTTAGATGCGCTTTGCATTGCGTTGTGTTCAACGTTCTTAGTAGCCTGAGGTATAACTAGTGATTGTACTTTGTGATGCTAAGAGGAGCTGTACGAATATATTTGTGGAAAGTTCCAGAACTGTAAATTGTTGCTTTTTAGTAAAAGTTATGATCGGTTTCGTGTGAATTCAATCTATTACGAACTCGTACTCACGTAAAAGTATTCTTCCCCAAATTTTTAACGCATTTTAAAAATATTTTTCGATATGTTCCTTTCTGTTTGACTGAATACATGATGCTGAAATTATTGTTCTTTAAAAATTATTTAAAGATATTAATTTTTTATATTAGCAGAAATTTAGCAAAACGGGGTAAAATAATTTGCTCCAGCAAGACGAGAAAACTGTATCATTTTCTCTCAAAATAAGCGCTTCCTTTCTTTAGAACCAACGCCAGTCTGAGAGTGAGTTTTACCTCATTCTAACGCTCAAGTTGGCGTCATTTTCTTATATCTCAAATTTGTGGTAGAGCAGATAAGAAAATCAATGAAAAAAATCATTAATGCAATCAAAATCATTAAAAATCGTAAATGCAAACGATATTATTAAGCTTTTAAAGACTTAAACACGAAGCTAACTTCATTGTCACCACTTTTCATGTGTCGATACGGCTTTGCAGCTCTTCATATCAAATCGTAACATTTATTTCGAGCAAAAATGCCGCACTATGATTCAGTTCGGGAATTAGCTTTTTTTTTTTTTGTTCTCTCCTTTTCAAGTCTTTGTGATATTTTGCCTCTCAGTTGAAGAAGTGGATGACCTTGCTCTATTAGATGAAGAACTTCATTGTCGTGGAGGTCACTTAACTAGCTGGTCACGTAACACGGAAATTAATTGCTGGGAACCGCAATATTTACTTACCATCAGGTGACGTTAATATGGCTATATTATTATTGAGCAAATTTAATACTGGACGATAAATGGAGCAGGAAATTAATTCAGTAGCACGTCTTTTTGTATTGAAAAAAAAATTATGTGTACAGCATATGACTTCCTTGAATACATTCCTCTTGAGTATTAAGTTATACGCATTTTTTCTTGTATTTCATTTAAACTTATTGGATCGAATTAAATCTACTTCGTCGATAGCGCATAAACCACAGCAGAATAAATGCACTCTTTAAAATTCACTATATTTGTTTAGTATAGCGACGCTCTGGCCCTAGGTTCACTTAACAGCGTTACATCTCATTCATTTTATGACACAGAATGCACAAAAATTATGTATACATCTGAAGAATTATTTAATCGTTGCTACATGATCTACTCAAATACTATAATAAATCTAAATGATGTGTAAAAGAAATTAAACAAAAAACAAAAAAAAAAAAAAACAATTTTTTCACAGTCGATTCAGTGTATTTCTCATTCAATTCATTCAGTTCTCACTTCGCGACAAGGCAAAAATATATAAAAACTCAAAATATCTATTAATTAAAAGTTGCGAAGTAAATCTTAAAGACTGATTTCCTCGAATAAATTTCAGAATGAATTAAGCATGATTCAATTTGCAATAATAAAAGAAGGCGTTATCTCTGTTGTTGGAAGCTTAGTTTCTCTAAATTGGCAACAAATCCACTATTCTCCTAAGTTTCAAATGTAAGCAAATATGGCCGCTATAGTAAAAATAATTACGCTTAGCCGCACCTAAACAACTTTTAAATTGTTGATAATTCTACAAATATTGCACGCAGATTTACAAAAGGCATAAAAACCTTCACCGCAAGAAAAGAACAACATAATTCGATGATTTTTAAAGCAAAAAATCCACAATTTACCAACATATAAGGATAAAAAAAAGTGAGTTCACTGAGCCGAGTAACAGAGTGGATATATATATATATACGTATATCTATATACTTTTGGTGTCGCCGGTTGCAACCAAAATAGGAGGTACACATCTACATGTTATAGCAGTGTTATATGCAAAATTTCAACGTTCTGAGTATACTCGTTTTTGAGTTATGCGAGTTACATACATGCATATGTACAGACGTACGTACAGACGCCACGAAAAAAGTCTCTTCTGAATCCATTTTAAATCTGTTTCATAATTCGTTTGCGGAAAAAGAGTTCTTTTTTCTGTCCTTACGTTCTGATATCAAGCAAAAGAATTGTTAAATTGCTTTCGATAGCGGTCAAAATTGATATTTACGCTGAAATATGATACTCGAAATTTTTCGGGTTTACAGTACTTCCTTTTTATTTCGTACAAGGAGGTAAAAAGGGTTTAGTTTCCTTTAGTTGCTTAGCTTCTAAAATAGAAGTGCAAGAACATTAATATCATTCAATTATTTATATCACTTTTGATCGGCTAGATTGTAAGGATTTATTTATTTTTATCTAACCCGTTATTTTATTTTAAATATCTTTACGGTTATTTTCCCTTTCCGTTTTCTTGCCAGAAGGCTAATTTAAGTTCGCGCGTATTCAAATAAGGTAGAAGAGATAGTATTTAAAGGAAGATTTTAGATTGTTTAATCACAGCGTGTTCCACCACCTGAAGACCACATTACTAGTGCATTTCTACTATACACTTGTCACGCTGGTATAGGTTTGAGCAAACTTGCGAGTGATTTATTTCTGTGTAGGCTATCTTACGACTTAGCTAGATTTAATTTGAATCCGTTACTTTTGTGTGACGTCATAAATGCTGGCTGGTTTTGTAAGCACAAGAAGTGCCTTCTGTTAAATTAACCGAATTCTTAATAAAAGGGTCTTTCCCACCCTTCTTACGTGCTCTGTCTTCTTACTGTACATATCAATAGTCGCTTAGGATCCAGCTTGATTCTCGATTTAGTTTGTGTTTCCCCCAAAGACGAGACTTTATAAGATAACTGGGAGATATTAATCTTGATTATTCATTTTAATTATTATTAGCCTTTTGATTATTCATTTTAATTAATGCTGAATAGCGCGAAAACGGACATTTTAAATTGTAAATATGTTCTGAAATTTGCTGTTCAGAAGTTTTAATAAATGAGAGAGAGAACGGTTATAAAGTTGAGGCCTGTGGTAAAATCTGTTTCGGAGGTTCAGCCTTCCTCTAATTTTTTAACTGTTTCACGTCGAAGTCGCCCCAAACGCCTGACCATTCAGACATCGGCAGGTTTCCCGAACACCTGAATAATTTTCTATCTGGTGCTTTTCCTCGTCACATTACTGCATAGCTCATTGCTTTCGGAAGTTGTTATATGACATGCCAATCAGGCTTTTGAAACGATTAAAAGTAGTTCTGTTATTTGAATGCGCCTTCCTTCTCCTTTGTTTAGCGTTAATGTTTAGCAATTGATGCTCCCAGTTGCAATCCTGTCCTAAGGGAAAACAGCACACAGTGGTGAAAACGCGTGAAGATCCCAAAAAAGAAGTTATCGCTTCCACTTAAGTAGGTTATAGTTGGTGCTTCAGTATTTTACTTGGCATGGGGGAAAGAATTCCATTCCAACAAAAATACGTATATACAGCAGTTTCGGTTGCTTGAGTAAAGCAGATTTTGAACTTTACTGATGCCAAACAATTAATGTAATACATGCCACTCATGCTAATTACTTTCCATGCAAAGTACGTTGCATAAAAAGTATTTCTTGAAATAACCTTATAGCATGTTTCATTTAAAGCTCTCTGACCAAAATGTATATGTATGTTTATGTATGTTTCGTTTTCGTGGTTTAAGCTCTGTGTAAAATTACTTACTTTAAACCTTTCTTTTCCCCCTGAAAGAAGCCGAAAGAAAGAGAAGAGCCTAAAAAATTCCCATTCATTTTATTACAACCTTGAGTTAGAGAAGTTGGCCCAAATTAATGCAATTAAATGCGAATTTTTAAATGAATTATTAGAATAAGAAAAATAAAACGAAAAAAGAAAGAATTAAATTAGTTGAAAAAAAAATGGTAGCTACTAAAGATAAAAAGAAACTGTATTTCGAATATGATTTCAATTTTATTATTATATTACTATTAGGAGCGGGGGGGGGTCGTTTTGGACGGGGTCATAAAAAAGTCCTTTATAGTGTAACAGTAATTTATTAACAAGTTTAAGTTACACACGGACATTACATTTAACTTAAGAAAATTACAGAGCAAGAGTCTGGTACAACCTATCAGGTGCATGCATCACTTGGCTTTTACTGGAGTATTTCTCTAGCTACTCACCAGAGGGCCCCCTTGTTGTTACAGGAATCTGGAATCGTAAATTTAGTTTCTGGCTTCTACTAACTACTTTAGAAGTTCGAATCCCGCGAACGGGCTGGCTGCATGGGCGTTTTCGTTGTTTTCCCCATGTGTAACGTGTATACGAGCCAGTTTTCCCTTAGAAAGTCCTCCACGAAGGCATACCTCCCTTTAGGCAAATAGCCCTCGTGTACTTTGCCATAATTGAATAACCTAACCTAACCTACTACATAAGACTACTTTCCAGTAAATAATGTGAGTCCTTAGGCAATGGCGTTAGTTTTAATTTAGATTATAGTGCATGAACACTGCGCCTGGAGGCGAAAATGTCGTAGGTGGCAAGTCATGAGGGAAGTTATGTAATCTTACTGATAAAGTAATTTTAAATTCTAAAGAATTATTTAGATATAAAAAATTATTTAATTGAGAAACGTCTTTCGAGTAGGTGTTGCTACGTAAATGTATCTTGATTTTATTAACTATTTAGACTTTCAGCTAGCAGAGAAACGTGAGAGTAGCATTGGGGTCATGTGACATGTAGCCGCATTTTGATTGGAATTTCACAACTTTAAGACAGTTTTACTTCTTTTTTAATTTCTTTTTCTCCATTGAAGATATTTAATACTTTTGTTTTTATGTTATATAATTAACAATTGACTTTTAGTCATTATCTGGTTTTCTGTCCCTGATGAGTTTCACACTTCAACAGTATTATTTCCTAATTCCCTTGAGTTTTGGGGAGTCACGTAACTGGGTAGAATCTGATTATTTTTCATTTGATACTTAGGTAACTTGGAGAGTGAGTGTGTTGTTACAGTTAGTCCAACAATTTATATTAGCAGCAGAGCTTATATTAAAAGATTGGTTACTTACTATGTTAATGGTAATGAAAACTTTTATTTGAATATTTTAGAATACTTTACATTTATAAAAGATTAAATTTCACCTAAAATTATTATTTTATGAATCTAGTATCACTGTTGGACTAAAACTCTTACAAAACATTACTGGAAGCTTCTCCAATATGAAATACTAAAAAGAAGTAGAAAATTTGGAAACATTTATTTTATTAAATCACGGATACCTTCAAACATTGGCAGCTTTCCATTATAAAAAGGGAAATTTTCCGTCGTAAGCGATATGCGTAAGAATTCGAAACGGTACTTGGAGCAAGTTGGTTAAACAATATAATCAAAGTAAATGTCATAGAATTGGAACATCCCACGCATTCTCCCAATTTTCACCAGGCAGTTTTTCCTTACTTAGTCACCTGAAATACGTAGTGAAAGTGGGTCGCGACTCTTAAGCCGACAGCCGTTAACCAACAGGACATTTGGCTGACACTTCGATTTAATCGACACATCCGTTTAATCGGCCGAACGTTTAGCTGACATCTTCAACAGTGTGAACAACACATACAACTGTTTTAACCATTTGAATACGGCTGGTGCAAGATACATACAAGAAATTTATCTCTTGACACGAGCTTAGCTTGCATTTCGTTTTAATATTTTATTATTTGTATATTATACCGTTCACTAGCGGAAGAACCCGATGCCAGTTAAATTAGACTGAGAGTAATGGATCTAACAACAGAGAGAACGATACCGCTGTAATCCTTCTCTAATAAAGATGCAAAAGTGTACGATTCATACTCATACATATTTCAGGCAGATGGCGATTTGGAACCCATATAAAATATTTCGATAGAAAAATAAACTAATTCACTCTCATTATTTCAGCAACAATGGTACACAGTTTTAATGATTTTCGTCTTTCTAATCAAATGGTCGTAAAAGCTCAAGTTCCATCCAATATTTCACCTATATTCAATTTTAGTCGATTCAATGTGGCAAAAATTGATCACAATTGATCAGAAATCAATAACGCGAACAAACAAACAAACACTTTATATATATTGTTACGGATTTTGTATTTATTTAGCTATTTTTAGTAGAATTGTAATTAAATTGTTTCATTTCCCCGTGCAATGCTGCGCGCGACCAGTTTTAAGAGAAAGCTACGCCGAAAAAGTAAAAATACAAAAGCATGCGCATTTAACATTTTAATAAATAGGTATCTCGTAATTGTACTCTTTTGTTATCCAGAAAAATCGAGAAAATAACAGAATGTTCTCGTGCATGAGTAAAAAACTTATAAAAGCTGGAGGAAAACATCTCAATTCAGTTGTTGTTGTTGTTGTTAAGTGAACTGTAGTTGTTTACTTAGTGCTGTTATTGATTACAGCGAATTCGCGGTGAGATCGAATTAGCACTGTTTTGAATTGAGTTCTGTTTAACGTTTTAGTAGTTCAAAATATAACTACTGTGAGATATTGTGATATTGTATGAATATCTCTGAGGAAATATTTCAGCATTTTGTTTTATTTCTTGTGGAAAAAATAAATTTTATTAACTTTTTAACAACTTGTGCATTCAATCCGTTACGAACCTGTACGCCCGCAACACTTTTTGGTGTCACGAGTGGGTAGAATGTCATTCACTAGAGCGATGGAAGAACAATTGAGACAGCTCGTCACTGCTTTTGCTGCATTCCAAAAAACGATGGAAGGGGCCGTCAACTCCGTTAAAGAAGAAATTAAAGAGGGCCAAGAAGAGATGAAAGCTGGCCAAGAATCCGTTAAAGAAAGGATGGAAGCTGGAAGCTGGTCAAGCATCTGTTAAAGATGAAATGAATGCTGTTCAAGAAAAGACTGAAGCAGGTCAAGAGGAAATGAAAAGAGAAATTACCTGCTTAATAGAAAACAAATTCGAAGCAATGGAAGGCACAATAGACGCTGTTGAAAATAAAGTTGGACACAATGAAGAAAAAGTCTCTTCTATGAAAGAACGAATCGAAGGAAGAACGTCGGCCGTCCAACAACAAATCGAATAACAAATTGAAGAAAGAGTTTCTGCCGTGCAAGAACAACTCGAGCAACAAATTGAAGACAGCGTTTCTGCTGTTGTCGCCAAAGAAGTTGACATATTAAAGAGATGCATAGCGACAGCAGGAAGCAATTCTGAGGGCTTTATATTTTTACACATGCCTGCTCGTCCGTCTCTGAAGTTATCCACATATGATGCGGAGACCTCTTCCCAAGTGTATAAGACACAATTCTCAATAGTGGCGGAAGCGAACGGATGGGATTCCCAAAGCTAAGGTTTGTCATCTAGCCGCTTCATTGAGAGCAGACACCGCGGATAGCCTTCAAACTCTCCCAGAAAACCAAAGACTAGACTTCGAAGCTCTATCCGCCGCATTGGAGCTGCGTTTGGGGGGAGTGTTTAAAAGACTAGAGCAGGCTTCATTTGAAAGCCCATCAACAGAAGCCAACTGAAACACTCAAGGAGCTTCCCACGGATGTTGAAAGGCTGTCCCACCTCGCCTTTTCGGTTAGGTTATTCAATTATGGCAAAGCACACGAGGGCTATCTGCCTAAGGGGAGGGATGCCTTCGTGGAGGACTTTCTAAGGGAAACTGGCTCGTATACACGTTACACATGGGAAAAACCACGAAAACGCCCATGCAGCCAGCCCGTTCGCGGGATTCGAACCTCGGACCGAACTACCAGTGTTCAGCGTCTTTACCGCTCGGCCGCTGGTGAGCTCCGCCTTTTCGGAGTGCCCGAAAGACACAAGGGAAATGTTGTGCCCGCAATACTTTATCGACGGCATCCGTGATCCTGAAATACAGAAAGCTCTGCGAATGGCGGATGTGAAGGACGTAAAAAGGGCTCTGGTGTACACCATGAAATTCGAGGCAGCCCAGTAAGCAACTCGTGGAGACCGCCACCGAATCAGAGCTGCTGAAGTCCACGAGCCAGTGGATCAATTGATGGCTTGTTTAGCTGATTTAACCAGACAAGTCAATGCTTTGATACGGAGTAGAAATTAGAACAAATGGACTCTAAAGTAGGACAAGTACGAAAGGACTACAGAACACCCCTGGGCACGAAAAATAAGGTAGACGATTTAATGAGACAACTGAATGCCTTGAGATACATAATGATAATTAATGATAGCTTACTGTAGTGGTTTCAAATTCAAATTGCATGCGGGTCGAACGCACAATCTGAAAACAGCTGACGGACCAGACTTTTCTTTTTTAATTCTTTGTACGAAGTAAAGGAAGTATTGCGATCTCAAAAACCTTCGGATATCATATTTGAACAAATATATCCATTTTGACCGCTATCGAATGCAAGTTAACGATGTTTTTGCGTGACATCTGTACGTAAGGACAGAATAAAGGACTCTTTTCCCCAAAATGGGTTGGGAAAAGGATTTAAAATGGATTCAAAAGAGATTTTTTTGGTGACATTTGTACGCATGTACGTATGTTTTTATCTCGCATAACTCAAAAATGAATAGCCTCGGAACGTTGAAATTTTGCATATAGCGCTGGTATAACATACAGTTGTGCACCTCCCTTTTTGGTTGCAATCAGTTGCACCAAAAGTATATATATATATATATATAATATAAATTATTTATAATTTCTTATAAATTTATTTCTATAATTAATTTTTTACTTTAAATTGCTTTTTACGAATAGAAATTTTGTTAAATTCAAATTTCATTTCTTGCAGCAATAGCGCAAGAGAATTGTTTAAATTTAAATTAAATTTAATTTTACTACATTCTTTTGAAACAATGTATTACTCGGCTCCGTGAGCTCAGTTTTTATATTTTGGTAAGTTGTGCATTTTTTGCTTAAAAATGATTGAATTATGTTGTTCTTATCTTCCGGTTAAGGTTTCTATGCCTTTAGTTAATTTGCATGCAATAGTTGTAGAATTATCCACAATTTAAAAGCTATTTAAGTGCGGCTAAGCTTAATTTTTGCACCATAACAGCCATATTTGTTTGCATTTGAAACTTAGAAGAATAGTGAATTAATCCAGTTTCTGCATCTTGAGTGTCTTTTGCCCGAGTGGAACCAAAAGCAAACTTTCAGTTTTGTTCACCGAATAGTTTTGTGTTGGTTTCATTTTGTAATTCAAACCTAGGCACAGCTAAGTATGAAATATGCAGACTGACATTTATTCCAACTAATTCCAATGTGTTTCATATAATCATTAAATAACTTACCCTAAATTAAACTAAAATTAAACAGATTGTAAAAACTTTATAAGGTTTCAGAAACAATTCCCAGGTGGAACAAATTTTGGGAATAAATAATCAGAACTTAATCTCTTTCTCTTATCTATTAAATTTTTCTTCGGTACATAAAAAAACACATGTATTTTTATCTAAATAATAATAAAATTCTTTACTATTACTACAACTTGATATTTGATAGCGTTTCTATTCGGATAAAGTTTATAACCTTTGACAAAAATTACTAGAAATTATCAGTTTGCATTTTAGAACGGTCAGTTTGAGGTCAGTAGCTTACTACACACGGAAAATTACGTTGAAGAATTCTTGTTCTGATATCGACTCTTGACATGACAGTTCTCACTAGTAATTAAGGTCATACATTTCTTTAAAGCTGTGGCTATTATTAGCACATTGTTGACAGCAAAGCATTTCAAAACTAACAGCGTATGGCATTTTATCAACCGAAAGCTATCATGCGGTGGCAGAAGTTTTAAAAGGCAGAGTTTCAGCTTAGAAAGCGTGTGGATGGGGTGGGGAGATGGTGCAAAGAATTCTAGGAATTCAGCGAAACGGATATTGATTGATCCGTTGAAATGTGGTTGTGAATAAAGGCGCGAACTGGAACGGAAATTTAGAATCCGGAAATATATAAAATATTCTTCGAAGAACACGCGAATATCAAGAGAGGTATCGGTAGGGTTAAAAAAATATGGCTATTTTCTATTTACAGTTTCTGAAGAATTTTCCTTCACGTGCAGTAGAACTTCTATTACAAGCAACTTCGGCCATTATTAAACTTTAACACAGAAAACTGAAGCAAATTGCTGGGTTGAAGTTTTATTCGAGCCATTTAAGATACAAAATTGCAGGTATAAAACTTTTTGAAAAACTTATGTAACACATTATCGCTTTAAAGCTTTCTTAGCAAATTTAATCTGATATGTAAGAAAAGGATTTTAAGGTGCAGACATAATAATAATAAATAAATAAATAAATGAATAAAAATAAATAATAAAAATAAAAATAAAAAATACAGCTGTTTTCGTAGTGATATTTTGAGATATGTACAATGGTTGACTTTAAAATTGCTATACGGTGCAGGAAAGCAATTAGCAGAATTATCTTTATTTTAAAAATTCAATATAATGGGAAGATCAAATGATTAGAATCTCAAGGCGTATACAGAAACCACTATTCTGAACATCCCTCTCTGGTAACAATAACAGCTGATGTACACTGCGAAAAAAAAAAGGGATAGTTCTATATCTCCCGTTCTACTGGCCGATTGAAGAAATTCAAATTGCGTTTTTCATGTCTTGAAAGCGGGACTTAGGATATATTAGATTTATATATAGCATTAATCTAATATAGGTATTTTGACACAAAGTCGGACTTTTTCTGAAAAGACATGCCAATTTTTTTTCATATTTCGATTGTAGGACTCCAATCATGCCTAAATATTAAATTTTGCAAAATCTGGTGCGAAATTTACTGAGAAATTGAAAAATTTATCTTCGCGTGTTTTTTTTCTGTTTGCGCCAAGATCTAATTTACTTGGCGAACTTCTTCATTTATAGTATCCTAATTTTCCTTTCCTTTTTTGCATTGCAGACGAGAGGAGTAAAAGTCATCGTCCATACTTCAAAAAAATTTAAAAAAGTACGTAAAAGACATTTGACGTTATGACGTATGACGTTATGATGCTCAGAAAAAAACATGCAAAATTTCAAAACGCGCAAATATGTAATTTCATGTATATCTTAGGAAATTGTGAATGAAAAACTTGTCATTTTTTGCAGGTGTGCCTAGAAATACATCTACTTTAAAAGGATGTTTAAAATTTTATAGGTTATTATGAAAAAATTTTTCGAAAAATTTATGAGAAGTATTTAAAAATACAAATTAAAAAAAAATTAATCATAAAAAATGTGCGAAGTGTATTTGGATTAAGCCTAAATTTCGAATTCTGAAAGAAGGAATCAAGTTGTCAGGACTGAGTGTTCTATGCATACTCTTGGCGAACATATTCGTGAAGTAATTTAAGTCCTGATCTTGAACAGGGAGCTGAATGCAGCTATGTTCTGTGGTAGAATACTGTGGTTAAGTAGTAGAATACTGTGGTTAAGTAGTAGAATACTGTGGTTAAGTAGTAGAATAACTGCACGTAGGAAGGATTTAAAATCCTCTTTTATTAAACCACTATATTTACAGCCACTTCCCAACTCGGGAGGGATAACAGAAAATAATGACCGCACTTGGGTCTAAACTGAACAATCAAATAATTTAAACTAAAGTTAAGTAGAAATTTAAGTAGTCGTTGCTCACAGAGCTATATACGCGAGGTTGGCCTCTAAATGATCAATGGTGCGTAGCAAGATTTAGCTAATACTAACGCACTTAGATTTACTTCAATAAGTAATAGAGTAACAGCGCTAAGGCTTAGAATTTCAATACTGGCGAGTCAGGCGAACGTCGAACAGAGCCGCAGTGATCTGAGACTAAAAGCTCTCTCGCACTGAGAAGTTCCTTGCTAAAGCTTAAATACAAACTTGGCTCCACTTCAAATTAGTATAAAGCGGAAACGTGCGCTCATTCTAACGGGAAGTTGCAATAAGCAATCATAGGAAAGGGAAATTAAAAATAAAACTTTGTTAGTTTAAACTAAAATCTTACAAAGTAAGTTTAATAAAAAAGAGATATTAATAAATATATATCAAATTCAATTAACACGGAGGAGCTAAAATTTGGAGAGCAAATTTTTTAAAAACTACTTTTGCGATTTTTACAAAATTTGGCAGTTTGGCATCATTTGAGTCGTAGAATTGAAATATGGAAAAAAAAAAAAAAAAAAAAAAAACTGGCATGTCATTTCAGAAAAAGTCCGATTTTGTGTAAAAATACCTATGTTAGATTAATTGCTATATATAAATCTAATATATATCCTCAGTTGCGCTTTCGAGACATGAAAAACGCAAGTTGAATTTCGTCAATCGGCCCAGTAGAACGGGAGATATAGAACTGTCCCATTTTTTTAGAATGGAAAAAAAGGGGGGAGAACTTCTCCCCCCCTTTTCTTTTGCGCAGTGTATAGCTGGACATGGAATCGAAAAACATAGAGCATAAGCAAGGAAGGCTAAGATTCCAGACGTCACTCTGTATAGCCTTGCAGGACCCATTGATTGGATGGCATTTTGAGATGTTCCGTCCAAGTCTATGCCAGAGTTTATCTGTTGTACTGGCTCACTTGTGTTGTCCGAACAGTCTCTCTCTTACCACTGACCAAATATTTTAAGTTGGCGAGAGATCTGGAGAATACGCTGGACAGGGCATAAGCATGTGTATTAAGGAGACGTGGGATAACATGTGATTTCGCATTACCTTGTTCAAAGGTGGTGCTAGTACAAAGATACAGCAAAGCCATAGGAAATTAAAACCTCAGTACTTGTAAAGGTGCCTACCAAAGTACCGAATACGCGAATGCAAGTACCCAATGTATACCCAATGATATTCTCTACTTTGCACTTTGCACCACTGAGAGGGCTTGCGACCTATGGTGATACCTAACGGAAAAATCACACACAGTGGAAATTATTGTATTTATTGAGAATAAGATCTTTTTTTTACAATGAATATTTTTACATGACAGTGATATTTTTAACAGATATTATTAACAGTCTTCCTTGCATTTACATGCTATGTTGAGCTAAAGTTTGACATACATTTCAGTTTGATTTTAATAAATATCAATTGTTCAAGATTCAGTGAAAGTTCTATGGTTGAATAAAGTTCAATACTGAAGTAAAAGTTCGTGAGCTGCAAAGTTCTGAAGTTCTAAGTTCTTTTGAAGATTCCATACTTAAAGTTCGATGTTTCAAATCATCGGAATTTCAGAGGGTCGTGGTTGATTGATATAAAACAAATTAGTTTCAGTTTAGATCTAGTCCGAATATCAGAGTCTTTTTATAAATGATTAAGATTTGAATAATTGATGAGGTTAATTTTGAATATATCTTCTCTACATATAATAAAACAAAGAGTCTCTCTGTGTGTGTGTCTTTCGTTCGTGTTGCGAGTAAGCTAATAGACCCAGGGCCACGAAATTTGGTACATAGGTGTATCTACACAAGAGCCAGTGCACTTCGAAGCGATTTTTTCGAAATTCGAATTCGAATTTTTTTTATTTTATGTTTTGTGACCGAATCGCGTCATTTTGAGACATAATGGGCTACAGGAAAGCGAGATTTCACTCTATACATTTCATTTTTACATCGTCGTGAAGCGTAGACACTTAGCTATTTTACGAACTTAAAATAAATTTCGTATTTCAATAAATCGATTCAATACGAATTTATTTAGGAAGGTGAGCTTAACACCTTCTCGGCGGAATTTTTTTTAAAAAAACTTATTTTAAAAAATGTGCTGTTTATTTTTCTTTGATTTTTGAACACGTCGAACTTTAATCCTTTCGACTCCTTTTAAAAAGAGAATTTTGGAAAAATAATAATATTTTGTATTTTTTCAAAATTTTTTAAATGAAGCTTCCGAATACACTTCTCACATCTCAGATATTTTAAAATGTAGTTTTGGCAACAATTTTCCTTTCTTATTGTTGTTGATAGATTTTTGATGAAATTGCATCATTTTGAATAGTTTCATTCTTTTAAAAATTTCGGTTTGGCAACAATTTTTCATCGTATTTCTTATGTTACTGTTTTTAAGAGACTGAAAAGTTTAAGAAATTAAAAAGTTGTTTCTTTTTGCAACGGTAAATTGTTTAATTACTTTATTAGGATAATTAACATTTGTATCAAGGGATATTTCTTATTTCATTGTAATATTATGTTTTAATTATATATAATTTTAATTATAAAAACGTTTTGCATGATATTTTTTAATCTGTTTATACCATTTGAGTTCTTAAGATTTTGCAAAGGGAAGTTGGTTAATTTATTTATTAGGGTAAGTAATATTTGTATTAAGGGATATTGCTTATTTCGTTGTATGCTTTTTATATGTAATGCATTTTTAACTGATTTTTTTTCCGTTGTTGTTTGTTTCTTTTTCGATAAAATTGTTCTGCAGAGTAAAATTCTGTGCAGTTTTCAAATTTAATGTTTGGTGTTCTCTAGGCATTTTTCTGGTACACTTAAAAGCCAGACGAAGGCTGGCCGCGCAGCGGCTAGTATGAAATAAATAATCAAAAATTATTTATAATGGATTCAAAAAGAAATTTATTTATGAAAATAACTGTTGAAATTATTTATTACTAGCGGAAGTACCCGATGCCAGTTAAGTTAGATTGAGAGTAATGCATCTAACAACAGAGAGAGAACGATACCGCTGTAATCCTTCTCTAATAACGATGCAGAATATGTGATTCATAATCATACATTTTGCAGTCTGGTGCGATATAGAACCCACATAAAAAAATTTCGATAGAAAAATAAACTAATTCTCTCTCATTATATCAGCAACAATGGCACGCAGTTTTGAATGATTTTCGTCTTTTTAATCAAAAGGTCGTAAAATCTCAAGTCCCATCCAATATTCAATTTTAGTCCATTAAATTGGGCAAAAAATGGATCATAATTGATCAGAAATCAATAATGCGAACAAACAAACAGACACACAAACAAGCATTCTTTTTTATATGTAGAGGTTTTGGAAAACTACAAATTTTTGATTAAAAAACTCTACTATTTGAAAGCGAGCAGTAGCAACGCATTTCGAAATAAAGCATTTTTATCTCCAACGCCCGAGACTGTTGCCACTCGGAAAAATGAGTGCGAAAATTAGTGTTTTTAGAGTTTATAATTAATATCTCGGCTGATTAAAGTCGTACGAAGATGGGAACAGTCGAAATGGCTTACCGCGAATTTTTGGAATCGGAAATAATGTATTTAATGTTTGGCAATGCTATTTTTATTTCATCGTAAAACTTAGAACTATTAACGAATTCTACGATTTAAAAGCGAGCAGTGGCAATGGTTTTCGAAATAAAGCAGATTTTCATCTCCAGTTTAAGAGACTGTTGCCAGTCGGAAAAATGACGGCGGAAATGATCGTACTTCCGAGTTTTTAATTAATATCGCTGGTTTTAACTACTTTTTTTTTGGAAAAAAGTGGACGTAGACCTTTCCCATTGCCCAGAAAAGAATTGCAGAAAGTTTGGTGACGATAGCTGTTGTGGTGACTGAGTTATTAGAGGACAAACAAACAGACTTTCTTCTTTATATATAGAGATGATTGATACAATATTCTATAGTTTTTGAAAGTGTTTTATATAAAGCAGAATGTTTTAATAGGTGTTGGGTCCATTCTTTCCAGCATTGATTTGAAGGTTTATTTAAGTGATACTCTTTTGTGAATTCATATTC
This sequence comes from Stegodyphus mimosarum, assembly GCA_000611955.2. NCBI lineage: Eukaryota > Metazoa > Arthropoda > Arachnida > Araneae > Eresidae > Stegodyphus > Stegodyphus mimosarum. The sequence continues at coordinate 98,680 of KK113748.1, forward strand.
AAAAACATAATGGTCGGGACTTTCTATGTTACCACAATTACAAATGTCAGTATCTTTGAGTTTAAATCTATTTAAATAGATTTAAACTCAAAGATACTGACATACGTTAGAAATGGACCATGTCCGGTTAAAAATGTTGTAATCGTAAAGGACGATGATATCAATTTAGTTGGAACATTTGGTATAAATTAAAAGTTCTTTGTCCTATTTTAGTATCATTCCATCTTGATTGCCATTGTAATAATAGATTTATGAATGTGATATGTTTAAGAATGTGATTTTGAAAACTGTATTGTAAATTCTGGCAGATTTAATCCTATTGCTGCTTGATTAGCAAAAGAACCTGCTAGTTCATTACCTGGTATGCCTGTATGGGCTGGAATCCAATTCTCTACTATCAATCGAGATGTTGGGCGCGTATTGGTGACGAAGAATACAAGCGTCGAACATTCTTTTCTCTCCTTCTGCCCACAGGTATTTCCGCCACAATACTCTAAGCAGGATTCGTCAGTAAAAACGACGGCATGCCGTTGGGCATCCTCGTGCGTTGTTGAATGTGCCATTGGGATTTTGTTTTTTGGACTATAGTGTTGTAATGTTTATCCTAAGTTTATTAGCAGTTATTTTAAGTTTGTATCTTTCCTATCTTATTCTAATTTCAGCTTACAATTTCCTGCCAGAATGTAAATTCAGAAACGCAGTTAATGCGGATGAGAAAGAGTGCTATTTAAGTCGATACGTTACCGACTTTGAGAGAGAGAGAGAGTCTGATTCCCTGACTCTCTCTCTCTCGCTCGGCCATACCTTAGGCCCTGGTTTGGCTTTGCCGATTTAATTAATACTTAGGGGCCAGCTAGTTAGATCTCTGAAAGCTTCGGCTATACCTTTCAGGTACCTTAGTTAAGCTAGTTTAGTTTAATTTAAATTTATTATCATTTAAGTTCAAGCCCGAGTGGAGGCTTGGTGTAAAGTTCCAAGTAGGAACTGATAGTAAATATACTGAAAAATAAAGGATTGTAAACCCTCTTTAAGTCTTGCGTGTTTTGTTCACACACTTAAGTGATTATTCGCTTGTTAGTGTTCGTGGGGTTATAGTTTAGAGTTAAATAGTAAAACCCCACAGTGTCAAGGAAACCGAAGAAATGGTAATTTTGCTGACAACTGGTTGTGTTATAAATGTGGTCGCTTAGTAGGTAAGGATACATGGTTTATGAAACATACCCAGTTTTCTGTCGTAAGGTACAGTTACGGTTGCACGATTCTTAACAGTGATGCGAACAAGATAGCTATTGTTTCGTTCATTAGTAAGCGACGAGCGCTGAGATTCTTTGCTTCACTCTGTGTAGCCATTGAAAATGCTCACATAAATCACTAAATATCGACTAACACGAGAAGCAGCTTCGCGGTACAATGATCGGCAGTCCCGGTGAGATTAAGACTTTTCCGCAATGGAATACTGAATCATGCTGATATGAGGATTTTCCAACACGAGACATAACTCGACTTCTAGGACAAAAAATATAGCGAATAAATAAGATTTTCAAACGAAAAATCTTTACTTCCATCTGCTTCGAGCTGCCATTATTCTCGTCCATAATGAGTGCATACCGTGAAATGATATATAATGTTTCTCACTACGGCTGTTCTACTACTAATGTTCCTCACTTCTCACTATAATGTTCCTGATTCTATGCTGAACGTACGGCTGCAGCGACTTACCGCTGGGTTTACGTGTATGAGGACAAAGTTCAGAGAAGAGTTAAAATATCCTTTTATTCACTCAAATAATACAGACGGCCCCTTCACGGCTGCACAGGGAAGCCTCCACTCGGGCTTGAAATCAAGATAAGAAAAATAAGAAACTAATCTAATACTAAACTAAACAGACTTAGACGGAGCTAGACACAAATACCTAACGTAGATCGGCCCTTAATTAAATTAGCTGTCGATTATCAACAATACGGCCGAGCGTAGAAGTGGCTTGATGGCCAACGCGCGCCATCAAGGACTCCTAAGCTGTCCTACTGTTTCAAGCTGAACTTTTCTTAAATACTCCTTCCACCTCCATTTACAGTCAACGCGATTCTAAAAACCCATTGTGGTAGGGAGTTGTAAGTGAAAAACAAGAATTGAAAGGGAAGGGTTTCAAAATTAAAAAAAACCGTTATAGAATTAAAATACACTTTACAGATAATCATTTACATGCCCTAGCATGCTCTACCTTTTGTGTACATTTCTGATCTATTGGGCGCTTCCTTTATGGTGTAAAAATTTTATTTCGTAATTGAATTTCTTCCTGGCAATTTTTTTTTTTTTTAAGTTCTACTTTTCGTACGTTCTATTTAGTAGTAACGCGGTTCGAGAACTGTCGAAAATGCCATTATAACACAGCATTTTTCAAACGCTATATCAGTCTGATGTGGATCAATGAAGGGCAAAGGAAACTGTCATATCAACACGTACGTATACAGACTTACAGATACCTCAACATCACGGCATATTAAAAGAGTATAATTAAGAAAAATCATAGTTGCAGCTAAGTTAAGGAGGCCAGAAAAAGAAAGAAAGAAGGAATTGCTAACTGCTTCTAACAGAAGATCGTGTTATGACACTCATAAAATTAAAAAAAAAAAAAAAAAAAATGATGTGTACACCACATGACTTCCTTGCGCGAAATATTAAATGATATGCATTTTTTCATTTCATTTAAACTTATTGGATTGAATTAAATCTACTTCGCCGATAGCGCATAAGCCACAACAGAATAAATACACGCTTCAAAATTCACTATATTTGTTTACCGTAGCGACACTCTGGCGCTAGGTTCACTTAGCAGCGTTACATCTCATTTTTTTTATAGCTCACAATGCACAAAAATTATGTATATCATCTGAAGAATTATCTGACTGTTGCCACATGTTCTAGCCAAATACTATAACAAATCTAAAACGATGTGTAAAAGAAATTAAACAAATAAAAATAAACAGTTTCTCACAGACGATTCAGCGCTGCTTACCTAATGTGTATGCGCTACTCGTAAACATTCTCCTCTGTCTCACAAACTGGCGATAGTATTTTCTGCTTATACGAAACACTTATTTCCTCGTATTTCGTTAGAGATGTACTTCTCATTCAATTAATTCACTTCACACATCACGGCAAGAGAAAAAAAAACACAGACACACAAAATATCTTTATTAAAAATTTAAAAACATAGAAAAACAATAAACACCAAATACAGTTTAAAAATTAAAAAAAAAAAAACAATTAATTGAAATTACACTTTCAACCAAAAAAAAAAAAAATTCGGCCAGCGAGCAAGAAGAAAAAAGATAATTTAATAACTTTAATGACAATTTCAGAATGGATTAAGCACGATTTAATTCGCAATAATAAAAGAAGGTGTTATATTTGTTGTTGCAAAGCTTAGTTTCTCTAGATTGGCAACAAATTCACTATTCTGCTAAGTTTCAAATGTAAACAAATATGGCTGCTATGGTAAAAAAAATTAGGCATAGCCGCACTTAAACAACTTTTAAATTGTTGATAATTCTATAGCTATAACATGCAGGTTAACTAACGGCATAAAAATCTTAACTGGAAGATAAGAAAAACATAATTCAATCAAGCAAAAAAGTGCACAATTTACAAACATATAAGAATAAAGAAACTGAGCTCACTGAGCCGAGTAACAGAGTGGATATATATATATGTAAAAATACGATGGCTTTGTTCTTTGCGAACTAGCAACCTTTAATTAATTTTCTGCAATTCAGGATCTTCCCCTAGACCAGTACCTTCTGGAACATTCGCGCCTCTTACATAACCTCTTCGTATAAATGCTGCGTCATAAGTTTTCATATACAGATGATACCTTCTCGCCTTCGTCCTGCTAACGCCTTCGCTATGCTCCTCTTTCTTTGTTAGAACGTTATGACGTATTAAAGTTTAAAGTCAGTCGTATCTAGTAATGCAATTACTGAATAATTTATTTGAGTAACTTCATCTGGAAAAAATCATCTGCCTTAAATTAAAATAAAGATTTGCTGTTAAAAGTGAAAGTCCTGAGTCGTATTTTTTCTCCTTGGTTCAATCATCCCAGCTTCGTCAACCATCTGCCAAAACGTGTAATGGAATAGCCTCACCATTCACGCACGATGTGTTGGAATAACTGAAATATTACATATATATATACATATATATATATACATATATATATACATATATTTATATACTTTTGGTGCTGTCAATTGCAACCAAAAAGAGAGGTGCACATCTACATGTTATAGCAGTCCCCCACACAAAATTTCAACGTTCTGAGGCTATTCGTTTTTGAGTTATGCTAGATAAACACATACATATGTAGGTAGCATACAGATGCCATGAAAAAGTCTCTTCTGAGTCCATTTTAAATCAGTTCGCACGTACAGACGTGACGGAAAAACATCGCTAAAATTGCATTCGATAGCTGTCAAAATGGATACTTTCGTTGAAATACGATACCCGAAATTTTTTGAGATTTACAGTACTTTCTTTTTTACTATTCGCATTATTCGCAATTTGGAATTCGCACAGAGTGGATATATAGAGCTTTAAATAAAAAAAGATTAACTTTGGTTTTCACTGTTTTTTACTTTTTCTGTTCCAAATGTATATTATAAAATTTGCAAGTTCATAAAAATAAAAATAGGTAGGGGATCATGGTTCTCAAGTAAGTCCTTAAGTAATTCTCTCATATATTTCATTCCCCATATTATATATATATATATACATATATTTATATACTTTTGGTCCTGCCGATTGCAAGCAAATTGCGAGGTGCACATCTACATGCTATAGCAGCCATATATACGAAATTTCGTCGTTCTGAGGCTACTCGTTTTCGAGTTATGCGAGATACATACATACATACGTACCTACGTACGTAACGCACAGACGGCACCCAAAAGTCGCTTCAGAATCCATTTTAAATCAGTTTTATAGGTTTTTGGGGGGAGAGAAAGAGTGCTTTATTTTGTTCTACGTTCATATATCACGCAAAAACATCCTTAAATTGCATTCGATAGCGGTCAAAATGGATATTTTCGTTGAAATATAATGCCCGAAATTTTTCGCGATTACAGCACTTTCTTCTTACTTCGTAGAAGGAAGTAAAAATAACATAATACATCGGTGTTTGCTTCATATGGTGAAATTGATAAAGGAGTCTAGTTTAAAAAAAATCAATTTTCGTAATTATTACAAAATAGAAGATAATCCATTCCATAATCTGAATAACCCTAATCTTAATTCGCAAGAACAGAATAACAGAAAATAGATGACGAAGATCCCGTAGATTGTCGACCAATTCTGAGCGTTGCTTGTATAGGGCAAAAATCAGCTAAGTGTAAACAATTACAACCCCTGATGTGTTTGAAAACAATAACATTCCTACAATGGTTCTAATAAAATCTAAACGGTTAATTTAAAACCAAAATTAAAGCTAACAATGCTTTGATTCAAATCAAGATCAAAGCTTAAGATCCTTTTTGTCCCTTCTGTCAGAGGAAAGCTGCTCTGCCTGTAGCTAACAGATGTTTACGTTATGATGAAATACAAGAATAACGAGCTTCTTATCTTTTTATTATATACATTCGCAGTTTTCAGTTTTATAATAACTCAGATCAAAAGTGAAACATTTTTGCATTTGAATTAAGAGTCTCCTTTCATTGCAGATTTTCAGAAAATGATAAAGGTCAATGGAGTGGGCGTAAAGAAATGGATCAAAAAAGTGTGTTGTTGACTGGCTACGCATATTGGCCTGCCGTTGCGAAACTCGACAAATATTTAATCTCCAGCTGCGAGCAAATAGAGGATCCCAGATGCTTCCTGACGTCGCCTACGGTTTCGAAATCCATAAACTCGATTCAGTTTTCTTTCGGAATTAAATGAGAGTAAGTTCCGTAATTAAAATCATGCTTAAAACCTTGTCCACGATGTCTAGATTTTAATATCTAATTACTGCAATTAATGCAACAGCTTTTTTATGTGCATGTCAAAAATTTAAAGCCGGGGGGGGGAGGGAAATATAGGCGATGCATAATTAATGCTAAAAATTTAAATAAAGAATATTTTTTAGCTCAAAGGGCGTTAGGCCAGAATTGCTATTAATTTCATTTTGGCATTTTGCGTTGGTTCACTATAAACAGCGAATCACTTTGGAAATTGTTGCCACTAAACATTAGGGCCCTGTGTTATATTTAAAGAAATTAAATAATGAGGAATCTGCATAAACATACATATGTTTCTGGCATTGTGATAAAACAACGGCACCTAGAGCAGTCGAATTTTGAATAATGTACGTTTTCACCCGAATATGGGAATCTGGAACCCAAATTTGGAATTTGTTGTATTATTTATTTCATATTTTGTAAAACCTTAACGAATTTTTGCTTAACAAACTGAACGAATTCAAAGCGAGTAGTGGCAACACTGTACGAAAAAAAAAATAAAAACATTTTTATCTCCAGCGGGCGACTGTGTATCGGAAATTCTAAAGATATGCCCTTTTAAATTATTTTGCGATATTGTTGTTGAATTAAATTTTATGGTTTAATTGCGAAGAACAAAATATTTAATAAAAGGTAACATACAAAACGTTAAAAAAAGCCGCTTTCGGCGTAATATAAAATCTGAAAGTTTTCAAATTTTTTTTTAGTTCAAAGGGCGTTAGCCCAGAAGACTCAGATTTTTGTTTTAGCCCAAAAAGGATTACCCCCCTCCCCCCAATTTCGTTTTGCCATTTTGCGTTAAAAACGTTAAATGTCTGTTCACTTTTCAAATTGTTGACACCAAATATTATAGCCCTGTATTATATTTAAAGAAATTAAACAATGAAGAATCTCCATAAATGTATATATGTTTCCTGCGTTGTGATAAAACAAAGGTACTTAGAGCTATCCAATTCTGAATAACGTAACTCTCCACTGAATATGGGCATCTGGAAGCCCTGATTTGGAATTTGGAATCTGTTTTATTATCAATTTCATTATTTGTAACAAGGAAGGAATTTTCGATTAAGAAACTCAACAATTTCAAAGCGAAGAATGGCAACATTGTACGGGGAAAAAAAAATCCACTCCAGCGCGCGAGACTGTATATCGCAAATTCTAAAGATATGCTCATTTTAAAATTATTTTCCGATATTGTTGTGGAATTGAACTTTTTGGTTCAGTTGCGAAGAATATGATTTTTAATAAATAAAAGTAACAAATGAAACGTTAAAAAGTCCATTTTTTGGCGTAATGTAAAATCTGAAAGCTTTCAGATTTTTTTTGTCTTCCCCCCCTTTCAGTCTTCATTATTATTATTATTTTGTGTTTCTTAACACTACATATATTTTTTTCTGTAAAATACTCTTAGAGGGTAAAAAAAATTCCCTATCCTTTAAATCTGATGATATGACAAAAAAAAAAAAAAAAAAAACCAAATTATGCTAGTGTTAAACATTTTTCTCATGAGATATATATTCGGTATATTCTTGAGCCATTAGACGTGTTGTGAACATTAAAGAAATTGCGGCATTCTTGTTATGTAATAATAGTATGTTTTTTAAAGTGAATTTGAACAATATTGTCCTTTGCTTGGTGAGGAACCATTCTGTCATAAAAATCTCTTAAACCTGACATGCATGAATTTTTATTTCTAATTTTAAAGTCGAAAATACATTAGAATTGATATCAAATAAAACAGGAAAAATACTAAAAAAAAAATCTAAGCTAAGTTTTATTCCAAATTAAAAAAAAAAATATTGTTAACTTAAAAAAAAAGATAGACAAATGTCTAATAACAATTTTATGTAATAATATATGTAATAAACTTTTTCAGCAATTTTAAAACTTTAAAATACATCAAAATAACAACAAACACAAACTCAAAAATTCGCAAACACAAATGGTGATCTCCGCACTCAACACGTCAACTCACACGATAATGACAGTTACGCCGTTAGTGATGTCACTACACTGAAACTTTCAAAACTATATACGTAAACAGTATGTATCCAATTGGCTACACTATGCAGTAAGCTAAATTTTGTGATTTGATTTGATTTATATGACTAACTATGAGTATGTTGCAAAATGGTAATTACTCGCATTTAAGGGTTAAGTATTGGCTGTACAGTCTTTGAGGGAAATACAACAAAAGGCAAAATTTATTTACCATTAAATCATAACACTACGCGCCAGTTTATATATAGGGGATCGAACTGTAGCTCGAACTACAGTTCAAGAGAAAACACTCTCATTCAACTTTTGCCCCGATTGCACTCACATTTGAAACCTGGATGAGACGTGAATGAGAACACAGGATTTCCTTTAAAGCGATAAACATTTATTAAGAATTTTTTTATTGCTGTTATGATTGTAGAGATAAACCTCCTACGCAGATGACCCCTTCGCTCGTTTTTCTTTTCCTTGCTGGAGGGTGCTTCATTCCGCACCCGAGGAAAAACCCCTTTTCACCCTGAGTGACTATTTGAATCATGAGTGTTCCATTTTGTTCATGAAACGTCCATTTCTAGAAAACGAATCTATCTGTTCTCATTTATCGATTGTGGGCTGGGTAATTCATACTTTTCTTAGTTTGCCTTGGCCAAACAAAGCGATCGAAGTCTTACTTTCAGTGTTTAGCTAGTTTAAATCTATCTATCGTACCGGACTTATGCAAGTGTAAACTGAGCATGTACTCCGACCTTAAATTTCCAGAGGATGGGCTCCAAAAGCTTCTGTAATATTTAAATGGGTAAAATTTTAAGTAATGGTTTTGATTCAAGGTCTTTAAAAATGTAAAATTAGAAAACGGAACGAAATTTAAAATTTTGCTTTTTAGTTTATATATATATATGCCGGGTGCGTCATAAATTCGTGCAAAGTTCAAAAATTCGTAATAAAAGAAGGAATGCACGGAAAAATTTTCTGTTTGCCCCAATATGGTCAGAAAGACATTGGATTTCTTTACATGTAAAAAAAAAAAAAAAGTAACCGACAGAGGGCGCTCACACGTCATACTGAGACGTTTTAGTCAAACCACGCAAACAGAAACAGACAATCAAACAGGTCACAATAACATGACACTATGCATTTATTTTATAGTAACAGATGTTCAACATTACCACCGCCACAAGGTAATAGGCAAGTGAGGTGCGTCACTACGGCCATTACAGCGGACTGTAGTATGTCGCCATCGATGGCAGCGACTGTCAGTCGAATGGCATTTTTTAGTTCCACCAGTATGGATGGGGAGCCCGGTACGCACGAGACTTTAAGTATCCCCACAACCAAAAATCTGCTGGGGTCAAGTCTGGTGATCTTAAGGGCCACTGAATCTTACAACCGTGACCATCACTCGGTCTTCGGTGAAAGATTCCAACAGGAACGTCTTGATGTCGCGTGCAATGTGGGGTGGGCACCATCCTGCGTGAAGGGGACAAAAGGTAAGGCATGACTTTCCTGCAATGCAGGCACAACGTGGTCCCGCAAAAGCTTAAGATGTCGTGCTGCAGTGACTGTACAGGTTTTCACGCCATACTGGACAGGGTTCTTCCAAAAAGAAAGGGCCCAGAATAAAAGACGCGGTGAAACCACACCAAACATTCACATGAGGAGAATGCAGGGGCTGGCTTTGGTATCCATGAGGGTTGGACGTCGCCCAAATACGACTGTTTTGCGTATTGACGTCACCATGCAGTGAAAAGTGAGCTTCATCAGTCCACATGACGTTCAACAACCATTGTGGGTTACGTTCCATTTGTGCCAGCGCCCATGTAGCAAACTTTTGTCTTGCATCTGTATCTGCCGGTAGTAACTGGTGAAGTCGTTGGATTTTGTATGGATACAGATCCAACATTCCGTGCAGAATACGTCGAATCAACGGTTCCGGAATCCCCGTTCTCTCAGCTTCACGAGCACTGCTACTCCCCGTTGATGTTTCGGCTGCCATATCTTTCGTGACACTTTGTACCACATGGACACTGTCCGCTCTAAAGGGTGGTCTGCCACTTCGTTGACGATCCCCCAAACTTCCCGTTTCCTCAAAACGTCGTACTAAATTCCGTATCCCATTTCCCATTCAATGAAATAGGGCTTTTTTACGCCTTCAGTCCTTTCTCCGTGCGAAACTTACGCAAGGGCAAATCGCAATGTAACAGTTATGCATTCACCATTCTTGTAGAACAATTTTACCACCAACGACCGATCTGGTAAAGAAAGCATGCTGCCGGTTTCGAATGACGAATCCGTTTCCAGCCAAGTGTGAGCCAGTATGACGTGTGAGCACCCTCTGACGGTTACTTTTGGCAACATTTTTTTTTACATGGAAAAAAATCCAATGTCTTCCTGACCATATTGGCGCAAACAGAAAATTTTTTCCATGCGTTCCTTCTTTTATTACGAATTTTTGAACTTTGCACGAATTTATGACGCACCCGGTATATCTTTCTTTAAAAAATCAGACAATGGGCCTTTGTTTCGCACTCTTATTGGTAACTGATATAGTTCTGCGAAATCTCGATTCATAACGTTACTTTCATAACCAGTTTGTGCTTTTGTATGATCATTCATTACATTTCAAATTCCCAATGTTGTATGCACGTGAAATTTTTTTTATTATCGTACGCATGATCACAAACTTGACTATTAACCTGATGTGCAATTTAATTGTTAGCCCAGAAGGGCTATTAATTTTGTTTTGGCATTTTGCGTTGGTTCACGATTAATGTCGGTTCACTTTTCAAATTGTTGCCACCCAATATTACAGCTCTGTATTATATTTAAAATAGTTAAATAATAAATGTATGTATGTTTCTCGCATTGTGATAAAACAATGGTACCTAGAGCCATCCAATTTTGAATAACGTACATTTCCACCCGAATATCGGCATCTGGAAGCCCAAGTTTGGAATTTGTTTTATTATCGATTTCATATTTTGTAAAACTTTAACGAATTTTTGATTAACAAACTCAACGATTTCAAAGCGAGCAAGGGCAACACTGTAAAAAAAAATAAATTAAAAATAAGCAAATAAATAAATATATCTGAAAGGTTTCAGATTTTAAATTACGTCCAAAGGGGCGTTTTTTTAACATTTTGTGTGTTACCTTTGTTCATTAAATATTATATTTTTCGCACTTAAACCACAAAACTCAGTTCAAGATCAATATCGCAAAATGATTTTAAATTGAGACTACCTTTACAATTTCCGATACACAGTCTTACGCGCTGGAGATAAAAAATAATTTTTCTGTACAACGTTGCCATGGCTCGCCTTGAAATACGTGAGTTTGTTAATAAAAAATTCGTTAAAATTTTACAAAATATGGAATCGATAATAAAACAAATTCCAAAATTTCAAATTTGGGCTTCCAGATACCCATATTCGCAATAAGGTTACGTTATTCATAATTGGATGTCTCTAGGTACAGTTGTTTTATCACATTTGGAGAAATATACGCACATTTTTGAAGATTCTTCGTTATTTAATTTCTTTAAATATAATACAGGGCGATAACATTTGGTGGCAACATTTGAAATATAATACAGGGCGATTAGCATTTGAAAAGTGAATCGGTCATTTATAGTGAATCAACACAAAATCGCGAAACGAAAACAATAGTCTTTCAGGAACAAAGCCCCTTTGGACTAAAAAAAAAAATTATCTCCGGCCCGCGAGACTGTGTATCGGAAATTCTAAAGATACGCTCATTTTTAAAATTATTTTGCGATATTGCTGTTGAATTGAATTTTATGGTTTAAGTGCGAAGAACATGATATTTAATAAATAAAGGTAACACACAAAACGTTAAAAAAACGCCCAAAAGTTTTCAGATTCTTTTTCCTTTAATTTAAATTACGATAACTTTATCAATACTTTAATTTAAATTAAGGTTTATAATAAAATCAATACGAGTTCTTTTGGCTCTTCTTTTCATTCCAGTTTTTCCCAGAAGAGGGGATTGAAGATCGTATCGTTTAAGATGTATAAGCTTTATTTTTATGCGACTCTTAATAAACTAATACCATGAAATAAGGCATAAAAAATAGTGATAATATATTTTTTCGTTTTATTATAAAAATATTTATATATAAAAATAATTTTCCATATTAAAAAAAATTAGGTTATTTCACAAACTTGTTTATGTAATTTGCACGAGTTCTATCTACTACATTAAGAAGAACCGAGAATGGCGGAAGTGCGTAGTATTTATATATAGAAATAATTTTCCATATTAAAAAAAATTAGGTTATTTCACAAACTTGTTTATGTAATTTGCACGAGTTCTATCTACTACATTAAGAAGAACCGAGAATGGCGGAAGTGCGTAGTTTTGGTCCTAGCCTTCATTTCTGTAATTTGTACCCTGCTTTCCCAGTATTTGAATAGTTACGACATTTATCTCAACCAGCTGTTGCTCTAAATTTCATATTAGTTCACATGTTTTTTTCATATTAGTTCACATGTTTGTTCATATTTGGTCACATGTTTATTCCTGTATTCTTAAGGTTTTAACACCGAGAGTACTATTTGTCCATATTACTTTTGTGTTCGCGCTCCTTTTTAAATTGTTGCCACCAAAATGTTATCGCAGCGTATTATTAAAAAAAAAAATCTGATGTGTACACCACATGGTTTCCTTGTACGAAATATTAAATTAGACGCATTTCTTCCTGCCTTTCATTTAAATTTATTTCCTCGAAATTCATTAGAGATATATTTCTCATCCAATTAATTATGTTCTCTCTTCGCGACAAATCAAAAATACATGAAACCTCAAAACACCTTTGTTAAAAATTGAAAAATATAGAAAATGTTAAATACAGTTAAAACAATTTAAAGAAAAATTTTTACAATTAAAATTAGAGTTCCTATTTTTATTTTGTGAAGGAAATTATATATCTGGGTACTTAAGCACGTAAGTATTCGTGAAACCGTTTCAGTAAAAGTTGTCGAATTTTCAGAATGCGAAAAACTCAGTCAAATAAGTAAAAATTCTTAGGCAAGCATTGAAGGCATTGCAGCCTTTACGGTAAATTGCTGTAGGAAAACAATTTAAACTGCGTCTTTGTGTAAAACAAACTGTTTACCTAACTATCATCTGGCAGATTCTTACTTATGCAATTCCTGCATGGGCACTTGCCTCAAAAACTCGTAGGGGGGGGGGAATAAAAGTCTGAAAGTTTCAGATTTTACATTACGCTCAAAGGGGCATTTTTTTAACATTTTGTTATTTATTTATTATTTGTTATTTATTTTGTTGTTTATTTATTAAATATCGTGTTCTTGGCTCTTAAACCATAAAAGCCAATTCAACAGCAATATGGCAAATTAATTTTAAAATGAGTGCATCTTTAGAACTTCCGATACACAGTCTAGCGCGCTGCAGATAAAAATGTCTTTTTTTTTCATAGATTGTTGCCATTCTTCGCTTTGAAATCGTTGAATTTGTTAATCAAAAATTCTTTAGCGTCTGACAAAATATGAAATAGATAATAAAACAATTTCCAAATTTGGGCTTCCAGAAGCCATATTCGGGTGGAGACATACGTTATTCAAAATTGCATGCCTCTGGGTACCGTTGTTTTATCACAATGCGAGAAAAATACATACATTTATGTAGATTCTTCATTGTTTATTTTCTTTAAATGTAAGAAAGGACGATAATATTTAGTGGCAACAATTTGAAAAGTGAAATGCCATAAAATGCCAAAACGAAATTAATAGCCTTTCTGGGCTAATGCCGTAGCCCAAAGGACGTCAAAAATTCTGAACCTTTGGGCTAAAAAAAAGCAGACTTATACGCATAGTATAAAAATTAATAACACCTTATATTAACAACTTATGAATAACAACGTACTAGTAAATAAAATTAAAGATTACATTCAACAAAACGATTAGTTATGCATTTATAATATAAAGATAAAATTCTAACTAAATTTAAAAAGCGTTTTAAATCTCTTTTTAAATTTATTTGCCCCTTTCCATCCTAAAAATTAGTCATATGCTAATAAGTTTTTCTGAGAAGTGCCATTCCAAAGTATGCACACTGCAAGGAAAAAAAAAAGAAGAAAAAGGACAGTTCTATATCTGCCGTTCCACTCTGGCGATTGACAAAATTCAAATTGCGTTTTTCATGTCTGGAAAGCGCAACTTAGAATATGTATTAGGTTTATATATAGCATTATTCTAACATAGGTATTTTGTCACAAAATGGGTCTTTTTCTGAAATAACATACCAATTTTCTTCCAAATTTCGAGTCTACGACTCAAATTATGCCTATATATTTAATTTTGTCAAATTTAGTGCGAAATTTACGAAGAAATTAAAAAATTTAATTTGACGAATTTTTTTCTGTTTGCGCCAAGAATAATTCACTTGGCGAACTTCTTAATACGTGGCAACCTATTTTCCTATCCCTTTCATTGTGTTGGGGTGAAAAAAAGTCACATCGTTCCTACCTTTTAACCAGTGGCGGCTCGTAGCTAAAATTAGTGGGACTGCTGTTCCAAAAAATTTTAACCTTTGTTTTAAAATTGTGTAAACGGAAACAAACATGTATAAAAAGAAAATTTATTTTGAAACTTCCATGAAATCTTACAAGAGAAAAATTAATCATTTCTTAATTACTTTAACCTAAATTGTTACAGTCAAATCTTTAGCTGTTCATTTAAAAATGAAATCCATTCTTCCTGTTTTAATTTGCGCGAAAGGATCAATAATTTTCTCCTTGGTCTCTGGATGACAACTGAGGAAATTTCTCTCAACTGAAAGCACTGCAAGCGCATTTAGCCTTTCCGAATTCATAGTGCTTCTTAGAAAAGTTTTCATTCTTTTCAATGTTGAAAAGCAGCTTTCTGAGTCTGATGTAGTCTCGGGAACTGTTATAATTTTTATCAGTTTCATAATTTCGCTAACATCATCTAGATTATTTTCCAAGATAAATTTCAGTAGCTCAATTAATTTGCAGTATTCATGAATATTAGACCTACAACAGTATACTTTTAGTTCAGTTTCAAGCTTTTCTTTGTCAATCATCGGATATGCTTCAGTGGTCAGTACTATTTCTTCTGCAGGATGTTCATTCCTAAAACTAGCGAAGCATTTCTTGTTGAACAATTTAGCAGCTGCTAAGGGTTTAGTGGAAGAATATTTGTCTATTATATCAATACATATAAAGTCACATATTTCCTTAGCTTCAGCCATCAGTGTCTTTGAAGAATTCTCACAGTACTTTGAGTTCCTTAATTCTAAAATAGCAGTTTTGAAATTTGTTGTACATTGATTAACTTTAAACACACTAATTTCTATGAATTGCATTTGGTTACATATTATTGCAACATGAGGCATAATCTGATAAAAAAGCTGTAACCAAAACTTGAAATTATCATCATTTAGATATTTTAAAATTCCTGTTGCCTCTGCAATAGTTTGATCTGCATTTGATGTTGAATGAATTTCAGTAAGGCAATTTTGCTGTTACAGAGGTTTATAATGCACTTACAGTCACAGAATTTATTACTTGAGGATGTAAGGACATGGTTAAAGCTTTCTGTAAAATAAAAGAACCGAAGAAAATGAATCAAATAGAATAGCTGAAAAATAATCTAACCAAGAAGAACACGCTGTATGATTTTTAAACACAACACACCCGGAGTAAAAAAAAAGAACCACCTCTTAACGGCACTCCAGATTCGGCATTGCAATAGCGACAGTGCTCTTCTTCCTCTCGGCCTCTTGCGCTGCTTCCTAAGTGCGCATGCGAGAACAGCCAAATACCACACGCAGGGAGTGAAAAGAAATCATGTTTCCAGAATTTCGGCACTCCAAGAGCGACAGTGCTCTTCTCTCTCCCTGGCTGGCGTGCTGCTTTCTGTGCGCGCATGCGCAGAACACCAAACACCACGCTGCGGGAACTAGCTCGCAGTTCGATACGAAGACTTTCGTACTTTTTTCGTAAACTGGAAGATGACTACTGACATTAAGTTTGAGGATTATATATTGTAGAAGTATAAAGAAAGAACTAAAGAAAAAGAGGCACATTATATTAAATGTTAAAAATAATAATAAGTGGAAATAGGGGGTGCTGCAGTTCCACAGTACTTATTACGAGCCGCCACTGCTTTTAACACTGTGAATGAGCGGGAAAAAAATCACATTGTTCCTACTTTCAAATAATTTTAACAAAGTGCCTAAATCTCATTTGACGTTATTATCGCTTTCAACATATATGCCAAATTTCAAAACGCGCCAGTATATAAATTCAGGTATATCCTAGGAAATTTTGAATAAAAAGCTCTAATTTTTTGTAGGTATACTTAGAAGTACATCAACTTGAAGTTGATTGTAAAAATTTTATAGGTTATAATTCAAAATTTTTTTCAAAAAATTTATAAAAGTTATTTAAAAATACAAATTTAAAAAATAAATCATAAAAAATGGGGAATTTTGTTTGGAGTGAACCTAAATTTCGAACTGTGAAAGAAGAAATTTAGTTAGTGTAATAAAAAAAGAGATATTAATAAATACATACCAAATTGAATTAACATTGAGGAGCTAAAATTTTGAGAGCTATTTTTTTAAAAACTGAGTAGTTTTTAGTTTTTAAAAAATCGCACGACTTATCACACAATTAATGTCGTTTCAGAAAACGTTCGCTTTGAAATTTGGTATATTTCTTAAAAAGCGATAATAATACAAATGTGGTTTACCATTTTGTTAAATTATTTGAAAGTATGAACGATAACTTTTTTCCGCTCGTATGCAATGGAAAAAAAAAAGAAAAGGGAAATAGGTTGCAATAAATTAAGAAGTTGGCCAAGTAAATTATTCTTGGCGGCGGGGGGGGGAGATACGCCAACATAAATATTTGAATTTCTCCGTAAATTTCGCACCAAATTTTACAAAATTTAATATTTAGGCATAATTTGAGTTGTAGAATCGAAATATGGAAGAAAATTGGCATGTCGTTTCAGAAAAAGTCCGATTTTGTGTCAAAATACCTATATTTGAAGGATGCTATATATAAATCTAATACATATCCTAAGTGGCGGTTTCGAGACATGAAAAACGCAAGTTGAATTTCGTCAACTGGCACAGTACGTAAAACGAGAGCTATGGAAGTGCCCCTTCCCTTTTCATATCGTAAGTTGTATACAGGAAATTGTAATATTCTTCCAAAATGTTGATAGGGAAAAAAAATACAGAGGAATGGTTCGACGGCTATTCGGTGAACCGGGCTTTTAATACTTGAGTGATGCCGATATTGTTTGAAATGTCACAAAAACAGAAGAAGCAGAGAGTAGTACTGAAAATTCCAGGCATAGTTCTGATGCAGGAATGACTTCTGTTTGTAACTCTGTTGGACTTCGTAGATCAAAGGGGATTTGAATGCAGTGATAAAACAGCATTTCAGAAAATTGCGCAGTGAAATTCGACAGATATTTAAACGTTTTTAAAAGTAAAATTACCTGATGTGTTTAAGAAATAAACACTTGAAATATGTATGAAAATCGACAGGTTGGATGATCCGTGTTTTTTAATTATCCGTGACCTGTTTCCCCGGCATTAGTCCGTATAATCGAGCGTGCACTGCATATTATTTTATATCTGTAGAGATATTAGATATTTCTTTGAAGCAGGAAAGATGAAAAAGGAGCAATACCTTCGCCTGAACTCGAACCATGGACCTCTCGAACACACGCCGAGCGTGCTGACCACTACGAAGGCATACCAAAAAGGCGGGAGAAATACCTTACATACTCCCCCTTTTAAAGGGCGATTGCGGTTTAGGGGACCCAATTGCCAAAACTCTGGTGGTGGAGAATCATCATCCATAACCTTTTTTAGTTCGGCCATCATTGGAGAGATATTAGGTATTTCGAAGCAGGAGAAGAGACAAATGTGCAACGCCCTTGCCGGGTCTTGAACCTCGGAACTCTCGAATACGCGCCGAGCGTGGTGACCACTACACCACGAAGGCATGCGAAGAAGGTGGGAGAAATACCTTATATATTCTTTTCCGGAATTCGTTCATTTATCCGTCTTAAAGTTTAATGCATAAAGAATAGTTAAAAATCTGCTGAAATACACTAAAATTTCTTATTTTCTACAAATAAATGAACTGCTTACGAATGATTTTTAACTCAAAAAGATTCTAAATCTAACCATACGTTGTCATGGTTACTTGACGAAAGAAGAAGTGGGATGATGTGCGTGCTTTGGTAATCACCGAATGCTGTTTAACGTCAAGAGCTTAATCGTTTGTTTATTCTGCTGCAGTGTGCTGTCTTCTGAATGCATTTTAGAAATAACAACTATTATTCTGTAATGAAAACTGTGTAGTTCAAGCAGTAGTTATTTTATTTGTAATGAGTACAGGTTGCTAATTGCGCTGAACAAAACGTGCTGTTCTCCGCTTCGTGGAAACACAACACTTTAGTTTATTTGCATATTTTTACCTTTCGCAATTCATTTTCTCGGAAATCCCATTATAAATTTGTAGGGACAGTAGGTATGTTTTGAAAGCAGGAGAGATGAAAAATGAGCAATGTTCTCCCCGGGACTCGAACCACGGCCTTGTCTAATACGCGCCGAGCGTGCTGATCACTACACCACAAAGACATGCTAAGAAGTCGGGAGAAATACCTTACATACTCCCCCTTTTAATGGGCAACTGGAGATTAGGAGACCCAGTCGCCAAACCCTGGAGATGGAGAATCATCATCCACCAACGTTTTAGTTCGGGCGCCACTGTAGAGTCATTAGGTTATTTGAAAAATGAGCAATGCCCTGGCCAGGAAACCACGGACCTCTCGAATACGCGCTGAGCATGCTGACCAATACACCACGAAGGCATGCTAGGAAGGTGGGGAAAATAACTTATAAAGTGTTTATTGCTTTTACAAAGGCCTTTCGCACATGTTTTAGACGATTTTCATTGTATTTATAAACATTTTTACCTAATATTTTTGTGTTTTATGACAACTCTTATCCTTCACTATCTTTCTACATCATAATTAAGACAATAAAGCCTTTTCTAGTATCAGAAGAACTATTTTATCCCATTCCTTTTGAACTGCTTTCCAAAGTCCAAGGAAGGTTGTAAGACGACGTCTGGACAATCCGCTTTGTAAAAGCCCCCCAAAAGCGCAAAAATTCATGAGGTGATATATTGGGAGATTTAGTAGGGATATGAGTGAAGGGTAGGGCTTTGATAGCCGCTTCTTGTTACACTTTTTTTCCAGGAAATCAGTAGTGGATTTTTGACTTGTGGCTGTTTGCTTTGTCTCGATGCAGTTCTTTTGATTGATGGCACTGTGGGTAAAGAGAAGGTATTTCATATTTGAAAAGTGGGTGTGAAATGTGTTCTTGATAGTATGTGAAGTTGAGCTTAACATTATTCTCCACTTTCTTCATTTTTTGTCGATATATGAAAATCCAGCAACAATCTTAAATCCCTTTGGAAAACTTTCTGTAGACTTTTTGAACTATGTTTTAAGATTTTTTTTCTCCATTTTGATGATAATAAATGGACCTCTTTTCATTGCAGTCATTTAAAAACACCCAAGATTGGTCTATTGTGACAACATTTTCCCAATTTTTGTCCAGATTTCTCATAATGAAAATTAATTTTTTGAATAATGCCATTTTGTTTCTCATAAAGAATTCTGCAGCGCGTTCGGCGATATGTCGTGGAGAAAAACGATACAAATTACGTTTTTTCCCCCTCCTTTTTGAGATTCAAACCAGCGTTAATGACGTTTGCAGTTGACACCGAGCACCGTAATGATTTTGTAACTGTAATGTTTCGCAACTGACTTGACGAATTTTCGCTTTGCTGACGAATATTCGAAATATTCCGTTAGATGTAATATTGCAGAATGAGTGATATTGAGACATGTTGATTTATAATGAAGAGCAAAGTTGGCAGCCGGGGCAGATTAAATATTAATTTTTATATCAGTAAACATTTTGCAGCCGTAGTCGTGCCTTTTCAAGAACATTTACAGTTTTTATATTGTTAGAACAGAACGAAAGCTGTGCGCCAGCTTAACGCCAAGAGAGCTAGAAGCAAAAGCGCGCACTTATCCAATATGGCAGCTTATTAAGAGAATTTCGGTTCTCTACGTTTTGAGTTAGGTTTCGAATTAGCAACATCATCATCATTATGCAAAAGTCATATAATTGGATTAATCTAGATATGAGGCAGCCCCCAAAAAGTTACTACTATTTTTAGAACAGCGAGGGGGGGAAGTACCCAAATTAAAATGAGAAATTAAGGGGTTAATGCTAATTTAAATTATAATTTTGATTTATATGTTTTTTGTCTTACATATACATAGGTACACATATAGGATGACGCGTATGCAATGTTGTAATAACGATACTACACTTTTTATATTTTTTAAAAGACATTTTTGTCTATAACATTCTGTATTTTCAGACATTCTACAAAGGAACTGTAAATATACTTTTATTATTGAAACTTACTCATTAGGTATTTTAATTTTAATCTAACAGATTCACTGCGCCTATTTATTGAAAAATGTCGTTTTACTTTTATGATTTGATGTTTTGTTTATTTTTACATTTGATTTCTGTAATAAATCTATTGTGTTACCCAGAAAAAGATTATTCTGAGTGAATAAAATGCCCTCTTACACCCTGTTTTCAATTTAAATAAATAGATATCATGCATAAATCCAACAGATGCATTTCGATCGAACTGGTAATTACTGGTTACAGGAGATTTAGAATTAATTCTTTACTTTCTATAAATTTATTAGGGCAGGAAAATATTCGCACAACGTTAGCTTTGTAAAATTTGCAGAATCTTCTTTGAAGTTAATTATAATTAAATTAATTTCAATTTATTTATGTTACTTTGTATAGTACATTCATTTAAATGCTGATTATTGACTTTTTTTTTCATATTTTTATTTTTGCAGGCTGCAAGTTACAAATTAATTGCCAAAGTTAAAAAATTATAAAGGCATTGGTTTACATTTTTAATTCTGAAGTATGCCATTATTTGGTGATAAAATACATGGAGGATATTGTTCCAAGTTTATACAGCAGATATTAGAAGTTAACAGATTTTTCTCAAGACGATATTTAGCTGAAAAGTCTGGCTTTTGAGATTTTAAAGGAATGTGAAAGTTTAAGGGAAATTTACGCTTAACGAAGTGTCAGAAGAAATTCTCCCCTCATCAGTTAGAGATTGGGCTCTGAAAATGAACCAAAAGTTAAAGTGAATTAAAAGTTTCGTCAAATAAAGAATTAAGCGCAAAAAATTTACCGGAAGGCCTGAATCATATATCGCGGGATTATAAGGAAAAAGCAATAAAATTCTGTCGAAATATCAGAAAAGATTTTTTTTCAAATTTCAAATATAACATCTAATGTGTTCAAAATAAAATTTTTTAAAAAAATTCGAAGTCTGAAAGTTTTCGCATTTTATATTATTCCCAAAGGAGCTTTTTTTTAACGTTTTGTGTGTTACCTTTCTTTATTAAATATCATGTTCTTCGCACTTAAAACCATAAAATTCAGTTCAAGAGCAATATCGCAAAATAATTTAAAAAGAGCATATCTTTAAGATTTCCGATACACAGTCTCGTGCGCCGGAGATAATTTTTTCCCCCGTACAGTGTTGCCATTGCTAGCTTTGAAATCCTTGAGTTTGTTCATTAAAAATTCTTTAATGTCTCACAAAATATGAAATAGATAATAAAACAAATTCCAAATGAGGGCTTCCAGATGCCCACATTCGGTAGAGGATTACGTTATTCAAAATTTGATGGCTCTAGATATCATTGCTTTATCAAAATGCGAGAAACATACATACATATATGCAGATTCCTCATTATTTAATTTCTTTAAATATAATACAGGGCGATAAATTTGGTGGCAACAATTTGAAAAATGATTCAGATTTTTAAAGTTTTCGACGCAAAATGCCAAAACGAAATTAATAGCCCTCTGAACTAATAACTGGAAAAACTGTAACATTTTTTATTTCAAAAGAAAGGGAAGATCTTTAACCCTCTTACCAGCCAGAAAGCACACATTTCCCAAA
Source organism: Stegodyphus mimosarum (assembly GCA_000611955.2). NCBI lineage: Eukaryota > Metazoa > Arthropoda > Arachnida > Araneae > Eresidae > Stegodyphus > Stegodyphus mimosarum. Next base: position 120,793 of record KK113748.1, read on the forward strand.
AGGAATTCCCAAAAAAACATTTCCTCTAAGAAAGCACACATTTCCCAAAACTACTACCAGAAAAATTTATTTTCTTGATTTAATGTAAAAAGTTTCCTGGCATTTTATACCTGGATTTATGTACTTTTAATATAGTGCCTAAATTTCTTTAACATATTTTAATATGCACGTATATATACGTTCGTACAGATATCACAAAAAACATTCTTGGCCGTATATATATGGCCTTGCCGGTTAGAGAGTTAAAGGACTTACGGCCAAAACGACGAAAACTCCAATGTGTCGCGGTAATCTGAATGCACGTCAATCTAGCTGTGATCAACGCTTTTACCTCTCGGCCTCCGATAGCATTGCGTCTATAAAACTTCTAATTCTATTCAGTTCTCTAATTGCAACTGATTTAAAAGAGATTACTACTTTGATCCTTTTTTATGCTATTCCATTCATAATCAGACTATTTATTATTACGTATATTAAAAAGCAGTGTTGTTTGTTTTGCGCTAAAATGACTCAAATATGACTCATTCTTCTACAGTAAAGCGACTTCCAGAATTTCTTCTATTTTGATCCACCCTTTTATGTTGACCTTATATGTATCCTTTTTTGATCCACCCAAACATCCATCAGTTCTATGTAGACTTTTATTTTATTTTAGTGTGTATTAACAGTTAAACTATGCTTGCTTTTGCTTTTTTTTCTTGTTCATTCATCATTTTATATTCCCGCTGTGTGAATCGATCATTTGGCGTCTCTCCAGATTTTGGAACATGCCTAATAAAGCCTTAATCTCGAAATCTGGTTTATTTTTTACAATTTTCAACCGCCTATTCATAAAATATTAGCAGCCAATGTTTTTACTATGATATAAAACTTGATTCAACAGCACTAGAGACACGAACCCCAACTTATATCTATCGGACAACACGTTCTCAGTCAATTAATTCGTATATTTCATGCGCTAACCTATGCGCAGATGTTCAATTTTTTGTTCGGTTGCAAGTAACCTCGTAAATAATTATGCCACTGAACAATGGTTAAAAACTTCAATCAGAAATCGTATTTTTCGCAGATTATCCTTTAATTCTAATGAACACTGTAAATAAATACAGCATGCAAGCTAACTTTTAACGCTAAGTAATTTGCCTCCAGCTAATGAGAATTTTAATTTTGTGTATTAATAAGTGCAAAATTCAATCACCAAATACACGTTTGCATTATATGGATGTCTCAGGTTAAATTAGATTGCTGTTGCAGCACTTTCTGTGAACTACACATTTCATTCGCTATTTGAATTGAACCTAATTTGCATTCTGGTGATGGCTGATGGAAGATGTATAATTATAGATAAGGATTAACAGTGTGGAAGAAAACAAACCTTACACATGCAGCCATGGAAAAAGAGAACTACAATGGTACACTTGGGGGGGGGGAACTGAAAGGTTTTAGATTTTAAATTACGTCCAAAGGCGCGTTTTTTTAACGTTTTGTGTGTTACCTTTATTTATTAAATATCATGTTCTTCGCACTTAAATCATAAAATTCAGTTCAACAGCCAGCGGCGGCTTGTAATAAGCACTGTGGAACTGCAGCACCCCCTGTTTCCACTTATTATTATTTTTAATATTTAATATAATGAGCCCTTTTTTCTTTAATTCTTTCTTTATACTTCTACAATATATAATCCTTAAACTTAATGTCAGTAGCCGTCCTCCAGTTTATGAAAAAGGTACGAAAGTTTTTGTATGGAACTGCGCTTCACAAGGCTGTTCTGCGCAAGCGCGCACAGAAACAGCCCTGTCGCTCTTTCAGTGCCGAAATTCTGGAAACGTGATTATTTCTTACTCCGCGCGTGTGGTATTTGGTTTGGCTGTTCTGCACATGCGCTCTTGGGAAGCAGCGTACGAGGCTGAGAGGGAGAGAGCACTGTCGCTTTTACAGTGCCGAATCTGGAGTATCGTTGGGAGCTGGTTCTTTTTTTTTACTCCGCGTGTGCTGTGTTTAAAAATCATACACCATATTCTTGGTTAGATTATTTTTCAGCTATTCTATTTGATTCATTTTTTTCGGTTCTTTTATTTTACAGAAAACATTAACCATGTCCTTGCATCCTCAAGTAATAAATTCTGTGACTGTAAGTGAACTTCAAGAGCTTTCGTTTTCATGCGCTTGCAATGCTTTCAATATAGAAAAATTTCCTCAGTTGTCATCCAGAGATCAAGGAGAAAATTATTGATCTCTTCGCGCAAATTAAAACAAGAAGAATGGATTTCATTGAAGTTTCACAAAGTATTAAACAGAAATAGATAATAAAACAAATTCCAAATTCCAAATTTGGGCTTCCTGATGCCCATATTCGGGGGAAACGTACGTTGTTCAAAATAGGGTGGATCAGGTACCGTTGTTTTACTACAATGCAAGAAACATATATATATATTTATGGAGATTCTTCATTGTTTAATTTCTTTAAAATATAATGCAGGGCTGTAATATTTGATGGCAACAATTTGAAAAGTGAACCGACATTTAAAGCTTTTAACGCAAAATGCTAAAACGAAATTGCGGGGGGGGGGCGGCTAACCCCTTTGGGCTAAAAAAATTGAAAACTTTCATATTTTATATTACGCCGAAAGGGTCTTTTTTTAACGTTTCGTGTATTACCTTTTATTAAATGTTATGTTCTTCGCACTTAAGGCATAAAATTTAATTCAACAGCAATATCACAAAATAATTTAAAAGGGCATATCTTTAGATTTTCCGATACATATTCGCACGCTGGAGATAAAAATACTTTTTCTTTTTTTAGTACAGTGTTGCCATTGCTCGCTTTGAATTCGTTGAGTTTGTTAACCAAAAATTCGTTAAGGTTTTACAAAATATGAAATAGCTAATAAAACAAATTCCAAATTTGCGCTTCCAGATGCCTATATTCGAATGAAGGATGGAGGACTACATTATTCAAAATTTGATGTCTCTAGGTGTCGTTGTTTTTTCACAGTGCGAGAAACGTGCATGCATTCATGTAGATTCTTTATTACTTAATTTCTTTAAATATAATGCAGCGCTATAACATTTGGTGGCAACAATTTGAAAAGTGAAACGCGGCTTAGAGTGAACCAAGGCGAAATACCAAAACGAAGTTAATAACCTTTCTGGGCAAATTGCCGTTTGGGCTAAAAAATTGTTTGCAATTACCATATAGCAGTACTTTCTGTTTGTCTAGAAAGTGATTTTAAGAATATTTCTTCTTCACCGTTAATAAGCGTTGAGCTAATGATTATAGAATAAAATTTATTGAGTGGTTGATGAGTATGGTAATTCAGTGAATTCAGTAATCCATACTATTTTTCA
>KK113748.1:125222-176664 GCA_000611955.2 Stegodyphus mimosarum
TTTTTTTTTTTTTTTTTTTTTTGTCTTTTTAACTTTTTTAGTTGAACATCACGTTCTTCGCCCTTACCACCATTTTTTGTTATTTTTAAAATTTATCCATTTGGCAATCGGTGAGACGGCAAAAGTACGAATTGTATAAAAGGATTAAAAGTTAGGGAGAAAGGGGGGGGAAGAAAGCAGACAGATAAATTTGAATATTTTCTGCCCGAAGAAGTTACCGCCCTCCTCTCCATGTGATAAAAACTTTAACACCTCTTGTTGTCACATTCAATGATTACGAATTTCATCCAGAAACAATTCTACAAATATTTCAAAGTGACGTAAATAAAAGTTTACTAAAATGAGTACAAATAAAACTGCTCCAAAATAATAGCGTAACTCCTGACTTACGTCGCTTAGTGATAACTAAGTAACAACAGAACAATCTAAATATATCAACGAAAGGTTTTTAATCGACTTTCAATGATGTTCCAGATCATTTCACTTTATATTACATTAGCATTTCTTTACTCTTCAACGAGATTTTTATACGATCACGTTGGCACTTTTTTTTTTAAATTATCAGATTTCTTTCAGTCATAAACAAAACTCTTCTTTATCACTATAATCCTGTTGATAGTGCACGTAACATACATTAAGATTACGTCATATGAGCTAAGCTGAAAAACTTCATGCATTATGCCGGCCCATTCCCCTTATTTTCTTCACATTTCTGAGAAGCGTTAAGAAGATACCGCTTATACTCCGATTTCTACCATAAATTTCGGAGTTTCTATGATTTTGTATTATGAAAAACATTCCAGTATGTGTTTTACTTCAAGAAAAAAAAAATCGATTCATGATTTTTGTGCAATTATTCTCATACATTTATCTCATAAAAAATACAATTCAGCCCCTCTAGTGGAACTGAGATTAAAATCATTAAATACGAACGAGCTGGCTGTATGGTTGGTTTTCTTATTTTGCCTAGGTGTGACATGAATACGTCAAGCCAATTCCCTTAAAAAATTCTTCACGAAGGCATTTACTTTCTTAGGCAGGTAGCTGTCATGAGATTTGTCTTAAACAAACATAGTTCTCCCTTTTAGCATAGAATAAAATAACATAGAAAAACATGTATCTGGAAAAAAGCAAGAAGTGTTCATTTGTGATTTTGGCATGGCGACAACCATATAAACCTCTTTTGTATCTTTGTCTAAATGCTTTGATTCGTTGCATTATAGATTTATTAGGTTATTTTGAAGCAGGAGACATGAAAAATGAGCAATGCCCTCGTCGGGACTCGAACCCTGAACCTCTCGAATAAGCATCGATTATGCTTCCAATTATATCACGCAGGCATGCTGAAAGGAAAGACTTGATAGTGTTACAAATAAAATGGAGAGATATTTCCTGATCGGGCTCAGTTGGAAATAAGATTATTGCATCCTCCCCTCTAAACCTCATACGGGGACAAAATTGTTAAGGCTGTTTGGGAAACGGGCTGAAACGGCACTAAGCTCGTGGTGTAACTGGCTAGCACGTCTAGCTAGCAGCTGCAAGATCCGTGTTTCGAATCCTGGCTAGATCACATAAGATTTTTTACGTTTCCTAGCTTAGGAATATACAATTATTTTACGAAACAGCATTTCTTTATAGTTTGTAATCCCAAAGGAACAGAAAATTCAATTTTTAAAGGTAGCAACTTGGCAACTGTACTTTTTTCTTTTATAATACAATTATTTTTTTTTTAGCCCAAACGGCGTTAGCCTAAAAGAGTTAATTTCGTTTTGGCATTTGGCGTCGTATCACTATAAACGGCGTATCACTTTTCAAATTGTTGCCACCAAACGTTAGAGCTCTGCATTAAAGAAATTAAATAATAAAAGATCTGCAAAAATGTATGTATGTTTCTCGCATTGTGATAAAACAAAGGTACCTAGTGCCGTCAAATTTTGAATAACGTAATCTTCTACACAATATGGGCATCTGGAAGCTCTAATTTGGAATTTGAAATTTGTTTTATTATCGATTTCATAATTTGCACACTTTAACGAATTTTTGATTAACAAACTCAATGAAACGAGCACTGTGTGTGTGTGGGGGGGAGAAAATTTTTTATCTCCAGCTCGCGAGACTGTGTATCGCAAATTTTAAGGATATGTTCATTTTAAAATTATTTTGCGATATTGTTGTTGAATTGAATTTTATGGTTTAAGTTCAAAGAACATGATATTTAATAAATAAAGGTAACACACAAAACGTCAAAACACAAATCTGAAAGCTTTCAGAAAATTTTTTTTGACCCAAATAGCGTTAGCCAAGAAGGCTATTAATTTCGTTTTGGCATTTTGCGTTGAAAACTTTAAATGCCGGCTCGCTTTTCAAACTTTTGCCACCAAATATTACAGCCCTACATTATATTTAAAGAAATTAAACAATGAAGAATCTGCATAAATGTATGTATGTTTCTCGCAATGTGATAAAACGACAGTACCTAGAGCCACCCAATTTTGAATAACGTACGTTTCCACCCGAGTATGGGCATCTGGAAGCCCAAATTTGGAATTTGGATTTTTCTCTCTTTCTCCCCCCCCTTTTTAAATCCAAATAACGATATGGACCTGAAAGCTGACGCACTCTTAAACCAAATAAATTCATAGAATATATAAAATTTTATTTATATAAATATTACAAATACTTATTAATTTCTTTTATAATATTAGTATTATAGAGTTTTGTTCTAGTGTGTTTATTATTATTGCATTGAGTACTAATAGAAGAATGAAATAATCTAACTGTAAGTAAGTGAAAATAATTGTACTTCTGTATGATATTAAACCTATGTTTTAATTTCTCTTTCCCATCATTCTTTGGAATGATTGCGTGTGTCACAACAAATTTCATGAAATAATTATACTATCAAGTCTCTGGATTCTTCTGATGATTATCTGAGGGCGTTATGACGCAAAGCTTCAGAATTGTTGCCAATGCCGAAGGATAAAGACAGCCAGCTGTTGATGGCACATAGAACGATCCTGATAGGCGTAAGTGGCTGTCTGGTCTGGTAACAGCAAGAGATTCCGAGAACCAGAGAGAAATCACCCACAGCCTGTGTACAATAAAACATTGAGTAATGCAGTCATTTCTGATAAATTCCTGTCGTTTAACATTACAGAACAGTTTTATGGAATTACTTTTTGAACTAAGAATTCGTTGTAGAGCCGATTTCACAGGGAAAACAGGGAACGCATTTCGTCCCAGCGACGTATTCCTTGTACGCTATATATTAAATTATACTCATTTTTCTTGCATTTCATTTAAACTTATTTCCTAGAATTTCATTAGAGCTATATTTCTCACTCAATTAGTTCAGTTCTCACTTCGCGTTCTTGAATTTTAAAAAGTAATAGTTTTCTTAAAAGTTCATTTTTATTTCTTAAACGTGAAACAGGTCGGAAAACTAAAGATGCTGTAAAAAATTTCTTTAAAAAATCCATGAAATAGATCCATCTCTACGCGTATGCTTTTGAATGTGTTGAATCTAGTTCGAATGAATATTTTAACGAATGTTTTAAAGACCTGTAATGAATTTATAGAAAGAAAAGATACAATAATGCAATAACTGCGTCAAAAATACGAATGAAATACACTCATGTCCATAAATTAAGGATAATGCAAAATCAGGCAAAGGAAGAGTTAGAAGCAAAACAAATTTGACTTATTTGTAAAGCTTATTTATTAACCCAGACGATGCAATACAGTCCCTACAACGCCTAGGCATGCTGAGTATCAAATTATCGATCTGATCTTGGGGGATATTACACCACTCAAAAAGAAATGCTCTCCGAAGTTCCGGTAGACATGTAGGAGGAGGTTGACGGGCTGCAACTCGTCGGCCAAGCGTGTCCCACACGTGCTCTACTGGCTTCAAGTCCGGTGAGAATGCTGGCCAGTCCATACGGGTGATATCCTCCGATTGAAGGCATTCGCTTACGATGTTTGCACGGTGAGGACGGGCGTTGTCATCCATAAACACAAATTGTGCGCCCATGGCGCCCCGAAACAAACGTACATGTTGTTCCAGAATGACGTCCCGATAGATTTGGCTTGTCATGGTTCCAATTTGAACATGCAAGTCAGTTCTGGAACCCAGAATAATTCCACCCCAAATGAGCACTCCTGCACCACCGTAACGGTGTCGTTCAATGATGTTTTCCAAGTTCAAGGCAATTCCAAGTTCGTCTGATACTTTCAGTTGGATACGCCCACATTCCATAATTCTACCACGTAAAAAATCATCCAAATGCGTCCTTTGTGTCATAACTATTCGGTTATTGCACTGAAATGCTTATAAAGCGCCTGCGAACAATTTGACTTCTTTGCCTGTATTCCTTATATATCACTCTCTTACAGTCTCGTCATTGTGACGTACCATCGGTGTCATCTGGTTACTTCCTGAAATTTGCATATGGTTCTTGAAGATGTGTGTAGTGATTTTACAGGTGATATATTTATTTAATAGTTCCATTTCCGCGTGATTCCGAATTATCCTTAATTTATGGATATGAGTATATATAAAACCTGAAAGGTTTTTAATTTTAACAATTGTCCAAAAGGATTTGTTAAGGTTTTCTACGCTCTCTCTGAGCACTCACTCCTGCTAATCTATTTCTTTTCGTCTTTTAAGCTTTATTATAAAGCATCGTTTTCTTCGCACATACGCCGTATAGAATTCAACAGTAAAATTACAAAAATTTTAAAAGCAGCATAGCAGCATGTGTTTAGACTTGGCGTGCAGTGTTAAGTGTTGGCTTGCATTTTTGTATTTTGTTTAGTTTTTCCCTCAATTTATCATATCATTGTTCAGTTTTCTTACTAAGGTGGCTTACAAAAAAATTTTTTTTAAAATTATGATTAACGTTTTGTGTGTTAACTTTATTTATTAAACATAACGTTCGAGTTTACGCCACATAAAATTTCATTCAACAGCAAAAAACAGTAAATCTTTAGAATTTCTGATAAACAGTCTCGCGCGCTGGAGGTAAAAATGTTTTATTCCTTAAGGTGTTACCGCTGCTCGCTTTGAAATCATTGAGTTTGTTAATCAAAAATTCATTAAAGTTTAAAAAATATAAAATAGGTAATAAAACAAGTTCGAAATTCAAAATACGGGTTTCCAGGGTCACATGTTTGGGTGGAGGATTACGTTATTGGAAAAAAAAATGGAAAATTATGTTTATGCGAAATATATTACAACAAAACATTATTGCCGAAGATTATTTTAACGAAATAGACGCTTTTTTTTTTTTTTTTAAATGAACCCCACCGCCAGCAGAACGAGTAAGGACAGTTATTCGAAATGTTTGTGTCTATCCTTCTGGGTATTCGAACATACATCCAAATGGTTCGGTTAAACGCGATTCTACTGTAATTATCCGAAATATTCGTGTATCTACTCCGAGTATCGAAACATATAAACAGTTGTCCGAAATATTTGTGCGCATCCTTCTGGATATTCGAACATCCATCCAATTGGTTCGGTTAAACGCGATTCTGCTGTAATTATCCGAAGTATTTATGTATCCACTCGTGTATATAATATATATATATATATATATATATATAATATTCGTGTATGAGAATCGGAACATGTAGACAGTTATGGAAATATTTGTGTGTGTCTTTCTGGGTATTCGAACATATATCCAATAGTTCTGTTAAACGTGATTCTATTGTAATTATCGGAAATATTCGCGTATCCGCTCTACGTATCGAAACATAATCCATTTAGATTAGATAAACGCAGTTTTACTGTTGTTTACAATATGTGTAATTCGTACATATCCAGTCTGATTATCGGAATATATATCCAGTTAATTCGGATAAACCTCGGTTCTGCTACTTACGAGACATCGTGAAGTTCAGCAGCAAAAAAGAAATTTTAGGTAATTCGAGATGAAAAGTAGTACGACAAGGTTTTTTTTTTTTCCCAAATTGCTTATTTTATGGGGTGACTGATAGCATCATGAGTGAAGAAGTTCCGATGCCGCTACCTTCTTACTTCGAAGGAAAAAAAAAAAAAACGCATCTCGAGCATTCCGGTGGCGCATTCCTTTCTTCAATCTTGGCCTTGAACTGGCTTGTGAGGCCATGAATTCGATCTTTCGTTCTAACGTAACATCGTTCGATGATAGCAAACGGCTCATTAAAGAATTAAAAAATTGGCCTTTAATCTAATTAAAAAATAAATAGTGTATATATTATTTATTTATTTCACAAGAGAGTCTCCGACAGCTTCGAATCGCTGATACGATATTATATGTCGTAAGAATTTAATAAAGAATAAACATTTGCCTGGACCGCTAATCAGTGATGTTCAAACGGTTTCCATGAGCCGTTTCTGCGGGTTCCACAATTCTTAAAATAACCAAGGTTCAATTTCTAAAATTAGAAGTGCCGGAGCGCTATGGAAGACGTCAGGAAACAGGAACATAATAAGTAATATGACTAATAATTAATAATTAAAAAATTACATAATCAAAAATAAATAAAAAAAAGAAAATGCGAAAGCTTTCAGAGCTTTTTTTAACGTTTTGGATGTTGCCTTTATTTTAAACCGCAAAATTCAATTCAACAGCAATATCACAAAATATTTAAAAACAGCGTATGTTTAGAATTTCCGATACCCAGTCTCGCGCGCTGGAGATAAAAATGTTTTTTTTTTCTATGCAGTATTGCCATTATTCGCTTTGAAATCGTTGAGTTTGTTAATCAAAAATTCGTTAAAGTTTTACAAAATTAGAAATAGATAATAAAACAAATTCGGAATTCAGAATTTGGTCTTTTAAGTGCCCATGTTAGGTTGGAAGACTACGTTATTCGGTAGAATAAAATGACGTCTTCCATCTACATGACAAACATTTATTTATGCTGTGAAGACGCAGAACAACAGAATAGTAACATTAGTAAGATATATGATCATGGCTTAGCGCTTCTGGCTTACATGCGATGCTTAACCATTGAGGATGGCTATCCGTTGAAAAAGTTTTGCGTAGCAGAAAGCTTGCTTATGATGCGCATGCGCGAAGGGATTCAACGGCGGTTGCCAACATATTCAAAACTGGATGGCTCTAGGTACCGTTGTTATTTTACAATTCACGAAAAACGTTCATGCATTTATGGAGATTCTTCATTATTTAGTTTCTTTAAATATAATACACGGCGATAATATTTGGTGGCAACAGTTTGAAAAGTGAATCGACGCAAAATGCCATTTTGAAATTAATAGCCCTTTTAGACTAACGGCCTTTGGGCTAATTATTAAAATAATTAAATAATTAATGGAAGAATAATTAAATAATTAAAATAAATATTTTTAAAAATATAAAGAGAGATATAAAAATTAAAAAGTTATTAAATAAATGGCAAGTAATTAAATAATAAAATGAAAGTACTGGTCCTTGACTTATTTGATATTACGGATAGTTTGGTTTAGTTTTATGAGATTGCGCAAAGCTTCGAGGGCTATCTGCCTTCACTGAGGATAGTATTTAAATTTCACACATAAACTGAGAAATAACGGTAAGTTTAAGCTCTGAATATAGTGTACTACTTCAAGGAATTGTAGAAATAAAAGTCACTAATGAGACTAGAAAGAATTTTATAAACAGCAACAGAATATAGAGAAAATTTTTAATTTAGGGGATGGGTAAATATGAAAATAATAAGAGAAGTGCCCAGCATTTTAAGAACAGTCCAACATTTCATCTGACAACATCACCTGTCAATATAATTCTAGCTATTAAGCAGAACGTCACAAAGCAAGAAATTGTCTGCAAATCCGAGTGTTAGCTGAATAAAATAGCAACAAATGACAATTTTCCATCCCCCGTCTTTGGATACGTCTTTCCGAAAAGTCTGCAGGGGCTTTTTCCAAGGGAAGACAGCTTTGAAACGAAAAATTTACCCGCTGTCATAAATTCATTAAACCTTCAGGAGAATAAGCCATTGACACGTAGGTAGAGGCTTTTCTTTCCTTAAAATTCTCGACCTCCGTCTAAAGGTTTGTTTCCCCATGAAAGAGAGGCGTGCATTGAGAAGTTAAAATCAATTTTTAATATAATTTTATTATTAAAAATAAAATTTTCGAGATAAATTTCTGCTGAATTTATTGTTCAGTTACATAAAAGAACTTTCGGAGATTTTTTATTTAGGGCCCCGGTGGGCTCCGGGGCGATTTAAGCACCGGAAATAACATTTTTAATAATTTGAAATTATAAATGGTAAATTCTTCTGTACTATAATCTTACGTTCTGTAATACAATCTTAAGTTTTCAGACTTCAAGTTAGCTTTTATTATTCCCTTTTCATTTATTAGCACAAAGGACAATTTTCCGAGAAGAGCTATTAATTTCGTTTTCGCATTTTTCTTCGATTCACTCTAAACGGCGAATCACATTTTAAATTGTTGCCACCAGATATTAGAGCCCTGTATTATATTTAAAGAGATTAAATTATGAAGAATCTGCATAAATATATGTGTGTTTCTCACATTGTGATAAAACAACGGTACCTAGAGCCACCCAATTTTGATTAGCGTACGTCTCCACCCGAATATGGGCATGTGGAAGCCCTAATTTGGAATTTGTTTTATTGTCGATTTCATATTTTGTAACACTTTAACGAATGTTGGATTAACACACTGAACGATTTCCAAACGAGCAATGGCAACACTGTATACGAAAAAAAAAAAAGACATATTTATCTCCAGCGCGCGAGACTGTGTATCGAAAATTCTAAAGGTATGCTCATTTTAAAATTATTTTGCGATATTGCTGTTGAAATGAATTTTAAGGTTTAAGTGAGAAGAACATGATAATTAATAAATAAACATACAAAACGTTAAAAAAAAACGCCCCTCTGGACGTAATACAAAATTTAAAAGCTTTCAGGATTTAAAAAAAGAAAAAAATACTTTTTAATTAATTAATTAATTAATTATTACGTATATATACCGTATTTACTCAAAAATAAGACTCTTCAAAGACCCTTCTAATATTCTAGTAATTTTTTATCAAATTTCTTGAGCGAAATTTTGTAATTTAACGGCGAGTGTTGTTCCTGCACTGAATGTCATGCTCGTATCTTTTAGTGCAGCTGCTGCAGAATTCCTCAATTTGAACTCATAAATGTCCAGCAAACTTAAATGATGGATTTCCTTGATTGGTTTGACGTCCGTAGTATTCAGTGTTCAATATTCAATATTCGTTCAACGAAAGAAATACTACATTTGCATCACCCACGTGCGTCATGGTCACGTGGCATAAAAAATTTACGTAAACCTCAGCCTCGCTACCTTCTGCAACCAGTAGAAAAAATAATCAACGGGTATTTCATTAGCAAAATCCAGTATAACAAATAAATTTAAGAAAGAAATTCACGTGATGCAATTAAAAATATGAAAGCAATTATTACCCTTGAAAGCACCATTTCTTTGCTGCAGTTACACAGCAGAAGAAATACGAGAAAATGACACCTAAAAAAATACCCTGAAATAAAACTGTCCTCTCCGATAAACTCCATTAAGAAGCTTTTAAAGAACTGTTTTAGATGGACTTCAAAGAAACATCCGATTAAAGAAAGAAAGGGAAAAAAAAAAAAAAAAACAAGGAGACCCTAGTTATGCAACGGCAAGGTTGAAGATTCAGTGAACTCAAAATCCTGTACTGATGAAGTTATCACACGAAACTTTTATTTCTGCTTTTCTGTGGTATTGCTTAATACGTAGACTCATTTTTTCTTTATTTTTGAAATATTTTTTTCATTATAATCAAGAGATAAATCCTCTTCATGATCATTTAAAAATTAATGTAGTTGTTTACGTACCAGTAAGGCTCGGATTCCTTAATAAATTGAAAAAGATGTAGGGATTTATAGTTATTTTAAATAACCAGTTAAATTTAATTTTTAGTTACTTTCCTATAAGCCTTCATTCCCCTAATTGCCAGTGCCAGAATATTTAAATTTGGTAGCGCGCGTAAGAAATGCAAATTCTACCAGTGGGAGAATACGTTTAAATGTCGACGTTCCAGTAAGGTAAGTTAGAGAGAGTTTGGGAAAGTTAGAGAGTGTTTATACGCAAGTTTCCGCTTAGCAGTTACTGCTGGTTAGAAGTGGCTTAATCGCTATTACGTAGCGTATTCGGAAACTAATTACCGTATCATTCTAGCGCCGTCGCAGCGCTGTGGTAGGCGTCCCGCGCATGCGCACTAGTCTTTCTTGTTCACTGACTTTCAATTGTCGCCATTTTGGTTGCTCTATGTTGTGTTTTCAGTTTGCTGTGTACATTCAAAATGTTTAAGACAATTAGTTCTCCCGCTGATTGTGAGATTCGTGCCGTGATTAAATTTTTGAACGCGAGGAATGTTAAACCGGCCGAAATTTATCGTCAAGTGACAGAAGTTTACGGTGAATACACGATAAGTGATGGAATGGTGAGAAAGTGGGTAAGAATGTTTAATGCAGGTCGAACAAATGTCCACGCCGAGGCTCGGAGTGGTCGGTCTTCTGTTGTCACCGATGATTTGGTAAGGAAAGTTGATGAAACAATTCATGAGAACAGACGCTTCAGAATGACAACTCTTTCGGAGGCATTTCCACAAATTTCACGTACTGTTTTGTTCGAAATTGTGTCTGACCGCTTGAATTGTCGCAAACTGTGTTCCCGATGGGTTCCAAAAATGCTCACTGATGTTCACAAAACAAAGCGACTTGGTAGTGCCCTGACATTTCTCACGCGGTACAGTGATGAGGAAGAAAACTTTTTAAACCAAATTGTGACAGGTGATGAAACTCGGATGTGTCATTTCACACCAGAATCGAAACAACAATCGATGGAGTGGAGACACCCTCATTCTCCGAAAAAACAAAAGTTCAAAGTGACAGTGTCATCACAAAAAATCATGTGCACTGTCTTCTGGGATAGGAAAGGCGTTTTGCTTACTGAATTTCTTCCCAGAGGTGAAACCATTAATGCGGCACGATATTGTAAGACTTTAACAAAACTAAGGCGTGTCATTCAAAACGAACGAAGAGAAATGCTCAGTAAAGGAATTGTGTTGCTCCATGACAATGCTCGTCCGCATACTGCTGGTGTCACTCAATCGTTAATTCGACAGTTTCATTGGGAGCAGTTCGATCACCCGCCGTACAGCCCGGACTTGGCGCCGTCCGACTATCACTTGTTCCTGCACACGAAGCGCGAGCTTGGTGGCAAGCGCTTTGGATCTGACGATGACACGAAAAATACTGCGGAGTCGTGGTTATCGAAACTGGCGGGAAGTTTCTTTGATGATGGTATACAAAAACTGGTCACCCGCTATGACAAATGTTTGATCATTGGTGGAAACTATGTTGAAAAATAGTTTAAGACGTGTTTTCATGTAAAAATAAAATTAGATTCGAAAAAATTGTTTTACTATTTTTTTTTTTTCAAAACGGTACTTAGTTTCCGAATACGCTTCGTACCTTGCTGCCACTAGACTCATCTACGCGCTGTAGGATACAGGATTGCATAAGCCCTGTAGTTTAATTCTACTATTTGTTAATGTTTTGAATTCTTGAGTTTTGATTCTACTATTTCAGTTACCGCCCAAGCAGAGGCGTAGTAAGTTAGCGTCAAGTTGACGCATTGTAAATAATTTAAAGAGTTTAATAAAGCGAAGTTCTAACCCTTCTTCGGTGCAATCACTATTTCTCAAGATTCTACACAACAGATAGACAGTAGAACCTTACAAAGAAATTGAATAAGAATCAGAAGAAGGGTGTGAACAGCACTTTATTCCTTCACATGTATTTGAACAGACGGCCCCACTTGGGCTTACATAAGCTAACACTTCTGGCTTAAACAGCAAATGCTGAACTTAAATTAAAATGTAATTAAACTAACCTAACGACTAACAGGATAATTTAAGCGCGCAGGAAGATTCTGACTCGTAAACCCAATAATTAGAAGCACTCAACGTCACGGAATCAAATCGCTAGTAGTTTAAAAAAATAAAATAAAATAAAGTAAAATAAACGTGGCCTTCAAGCAGGCATAACACGCTCTCAGATTACCTTCCAAAAGCTCTGTTTAAATAGCCCTTCTTTCTTCCTTAATTTGAGTATTCACGCGCGCTATCTGATTAGCATTCTGGTAGGAAAGCCTGGTTGATAATGAGAATGAAAAGAAAGTTGCTTTAACTAAAAATTAACTATTAGTCAAAATAAATGAATCTCCACACATTTCATCCCCCAAAATACTGCAACCACACTCTTGTACCTAACGTTCCCTTGGCACTGGGATAGCCTAGATGATCCTAGATTTGATATTTTTTGGTTCAAAATACATTATCGAGCTTAGTTACCAAATCTTTGTGATAGGTAAAACCCAGGTATGCCAGATTTTGCCTCATATCACTTTACTGCCTCTACGTACTAACCTTTCGGATAAATAAAATCAAAGTTTGTAAAATTCTGTCTCAACTCAAATCCCATACCCTAGACCCCTGCTGAAAAAAGAAGTATGTCTTCTTGACAGGGAAGGTGAAATGACCTTGATTTCAAAGGGAGGTTCACTTACAATTTAATTTCAATAGTAAGTGAAAGAAGGTGTATGAGCGGCAAGTATCTTAATCAAGCCTTGACTCATCATGGACATTTTCTATCTTATTATGAAAGGTTCTCGATTAAAAATTGTGCTTGTCCTTGTGAGTATATGTTATTTAGTTGTTCCGCCATGAAAAGCAAAATGTACAAATTGATGAAATGAAAATAAAACTGTAGAAAGATTTATCCCTAATATTGTTAAATTTAATACCTTAAGTGGTTTATGTAAAAATGTAGCGTCTAAATTAAGATTGTCGTAAAATATGTGTCTGTAAACGAAATGGAATTGTATATCGAATGAGTTCAGGATATTCTGCCTGTTTTATTTAAAACTAAAATGTTTATATTTATATTATTAATTTATTCTTTTGTACATGAAAGTAACATGTGTTTATTTCACATTACAAAGTTTGTAATTAAGTGTTATTTGTCAGAGTGGCTGGTAGATCTCACCAATCTTTAGAGAAGAAGTTCCCAGAGGCAGTAGTTAATCCTTTTTTTTTTCTTGGTTATTTAAAGCAGTATGATGACTGTTCTGTTTGTGGGCCTGGATGGTCCACTTTCTTAAATACTTCTTCTAACTCATTTGCATAAAACGCGATACTAAAAACTCATTCTAATGGGGAATAGTAGACGGGAAACAGTTATTAAAATAACTGTTAGAAACTTAAAGTAACATCTACAACTAAATACTGGCAATTAGACGCCAACATATTAATCTACGTTAAGTTAACAATAATTAATTTAATTGCGCAATATTATCGAAAAAACTTATTTCGAACATTGTTTTACAAAAATAAAAATATTTTTTTAAATGTATAGTTTTTGTTCAAACAAAATTTGCTAAACTAAAAAACAAAAATACCCTCACTCACACTGCAGTCAATGCATATTTAGCTCACATAAGACACCTCATTTATCTGGATTTTTCCGAATATCTGAATAAGCTGCAATTCCAGTTAGTCTGGATATTTGGGTTTTCCTAGTCTTCCAGACGCAGAGAAAAGTGTTTTTTCTCTTATCACTTTTTTTTATATTTGAAGTAAATCGAGTGATTTATTTTCGCCGTAGGCTTTTATGTTACATAGATCTCTTATTTCTAGTGAACGTATAAATCTCATACTCCAATTACTTAAATCAATATTACAACACAAAAAAGCTAAAAGCGGACGAAAAGAAAGATTTTATGTAATCGTTATCTATTAAGAAATCCACTTAATCCGATTTTGAAGGAAACGCACCTGGCCAAACATAAGGAACAGACGAGCAACCTGTCGAAGGCGGTTTGAAGCGCTTCTCTGAAAGGTTACTGCTTAACAGCATTATTAGGGAGATAAGAAGGCCCCCTTCACGGATAAGAAACGCTCTGACAACAAAGCTTCAAACAGCTGGTTGTGCTAAAATCTGAAAGACGCAGGTAATGTCTTTCATGAGGCTGGAAAAGTCATCAGTCCTGTGATAAAAAAGGAAAATCGTAACAGATTCCATTATATGTATGTCAGATGTCCTTTCAAATAAGCATGAGCACAAAATTTTAAATGTTTTTAATTTAAATTTTAAATTTTACTTATTATCAGATAAGTGCATTTACATGAAACACATTTTGCTGTTTGGGACGTATGAGGCAATAAGAAGAAAGTTAAATTTCAGAGTAAAATGTTATAAAATCATTAGGTTAATCAAATTCGCTGAAACAACCTTGTGTTTGGCGTACATTTACTAAAAAAACACTCAATCGATTTCGAGGGCAGCTACAGGTCCCTTTAGTAAATGGTCCCTTTAGTTTTTGTCCCTTTTTAGGTCCCTTTAGTAGTCCTTTTACTTTAGTAAATGTACGCCAAATACAAGGTTGTTTCAGCGAATTTGATTGTCACATTGGCGTGTTTCTCTTCTATTGTAATTTGTGCTATAAACAGCCGTTACTCAGCTGTCTTTCCCTTTCTAGATATTTTGTTCTCCTGATGAGGAGGGACCTGTAGCTGCCCTCGAAATGGATTGAGTGTTTTTTAGTAAATGTACGCCAAATACAAGGTTGTTTCAGCAAATTTGATTGTCACATTGGCGTGTTTCTCTTCTATTGTCATTAGGTTAGTTTGAAGCAGGGCACTTGAAAAATGTGCAATGTCTTCACCGGAACTGGAACCCTGGGCTTCTCGAATACACGTCGAGTATGCTTTCAATTGCACCACGAAGGCATGCGGAAAGGAGGGAGAAAATACCTTATACACTCCTCTCTTTAGAGAGCGATTGGGGATTAGGGAACACCAATCATCAAATCCTGGTGATGACGAATTATCGTCCCCCACCTTTTTAGTTCGGGCGTTATAAAATTATGATTTTTTTTTTTTTTAAAGCAGAAGACGTGAAAATGTGCAGTGCCTTCGCTGGGACTCGAACCCTGGACCTCTCGAATATGCATCGAGTATGCTTCCAATTACACCACGAAGAAGGCATGGAGAAAAAGAGGGCGAAGATACCTTGTAACGCAACTTTAATTTTATGAGAAAACTGTGCTTTCCAGCCCCGTATTCGCAGATTCGGTGTGCGCGGTTTGATGGGAAAAGGGAAAAATTGTTGCTGAAAATTTTCTTAATTCTAAGCTTCGAAATATAAGCAAAGTGATAATAGTCTTTAACATAGTCAAAATATGGCGACTCAGATATGCCCAATACTGTCTTCCCACTCATATGAACGTTCGTAAATGTTCTGAACCTTCTGTCATAAAATACGTGCAACAGAAATGGCTATTGCTGAACATTATGTGTATGCTCAAGTTACACAAAGTCCCTTTGAGTTCACGTTCCAGTATGAGACTCATAAAGGAGTTGTTTGAAAACCTCGGAAATCGGTGATTAGAGCGAATTCTCTCTTGCACTTAATCAACACATGAGCAATTCTGTAATTCCTTAGATTGATGTAATGGTTGTAGAATCAGTATGAGAAGAATTTGTGGTAAAGAAGTTACATTCACCTTATTTTTGCTAATAAAATATTAATTTTCTACTGTTATATACTATTAAATTTCTAATGTGTCACAGTAAAGACATCTGATCTTAACAGTAACGACGCTAAAAGAGTTTGGAAATTTCTAAAGTGGCATTAGTTTTAGGAATATGAACGATTTTTATACCTGCTATCTTTTCAAATATTGTGTGTTACGCTGTCAATTAAAAACAAAACTGATGTGTACACCACATGACTTCCTTGTACGGAAAATTCATTTTAACTTATTGGATTGAATTAAACCTGCTTCGTCGATAGAGCATTAAAAACCAAAATAGAATAAACGCACTCTTTAAAATTCACTATATTTGTTTACCATTGCGACACTCTGGCGCTAGGTTCACTTAATAGTGTTACATCTCATTCATTTTATAACTCAGAATGCACAAAAATTATGTATATCATCTGGAGAATTATCTAATCGTTGCCATATGTTCTATTCGAATACTATAATAAATCTAAAACGATATATTAAAGAAATTAAACGAACAAACACAACAAAAATACATAAAAACTCAAAATATCTCTATTAAAAATTACGAAGTAAATATTAAACACTTATTTTCTCGAATAAGTTCCAGAATGGATTAAGCACGATTTAATTCGCAGTAATAAAAGAAGGCGTTTTCTTTGTTGTTGCGAAGCTTAGTTTCTCTAGACTGGCAACAAATCCACTGTTCTGCTAAGTTTCAAACATAAACAAATATGGTCGCTATGACAAAAATAATTAGGCTTAGCCGCACTTAAAAAACTTTTAGATTGTTTATATTTCTGCAAATATTGCATGCAGATTTACATAGGCATAAAAACCTTAAGATAAGAACAGCATAATCCAATCATTTTTGAAGCAAAAAATGCACAATTTACCAACATCTAAGAATAAAAAAACTAAGCTCGCTGAGCAGAGTAGCAGAGTGGGTATATATATATAGTTTCGGTGCTGCGGATTGCAACCAAAATAGGAGGTGCACATCTACATGTTATAACATACCTGTATACAAAATTTCAACGTTCTGGGCTACTCGTTTTGGAGTGATGCGAGATACATACATACGTATGTACGTACGTACGTACAGGTACTATGAAAAAATCTCCTCTGAATTCATGTTAAATCAGTTTTATAATTAGCTTGGGGAAAAAGAGTCTTTTATTCTGTCCTTACGTACGGATGCATCGTTACATCCGTACGTACGGATGCGTCGCAAATACATCGTTAAATTGCATTCGATAGCGGTCAAAATGGATTTTTCGTTAAAATATGGTACCCGGAATTTTTCGTGACTGGACTACTTCCTTTCCTTACATTTCTCAATTTAGATTCTTTTTAGCCCAGAAAGCCTATTAATTTCGTTTTGGCATTTTGCGTTGGTTCATATAAAAAAATCTGAATCACTTTTCAAATTGTTGCTACAGAATATTAGAGCCCTTCATTATATTTAAAGAAATTAAATAATGAAGAATCTGCATGAATGTATGCATGTTTCTCGCATTGTGAAAAAACAACGGTATCTAGGTATATCAAATTTTGAATAACATAGTCCTCCCCTCGAATCTGGGCATCTGGAAGCCCAAATTTGGAATTTGCTTTATTATCTATTTCATATTTTGTAAAACTTTAACGAATTTTTGATTAACAATCTCAACGATTTCAAAGCGTTCCATTAACATTAACATCGCGTGCATCTTCAAACACGCATATTTTATGCCTGAGGTTTTTTTCCATTTCTTACTGGTGTTATGTCGGGAGCGTAGGAACTCAGAGACTACAATGTCTAACGATATTTTGCGTTCAATGACTTTGAATGTCTGTATCACTTTTCAAATTGTGAAAGTTGTGAATTGTTCCTCCGTGAAAAAAACACCCCTTTGGGCGTAATGTAAAATCTGAAAGCCTTCAGATTTTTTTGTAACTGTTATTTATTATTTTTTTCCAGATTATATTAAAATATCAGAATTTCTTCTAAAAAGAATGCAAGAATGTGGGAATTTGAGAATGTGAGAATAATATATTTTACATTACTTTATTAAGGAATACGATATATAATGCATTAATATGTACAGAACATTTTATTATTATTGTATTTAATAATGATAATGTCTTACCTGCATAACTTATGAATAAACTGTAAATATATAAGTTACACGAATACCCCATTTTATATAGCGTTTACTATTATCAGGAGCTTTACTTAACGGCTGTAAATCGTACAAGGGCCCAGTGTCTTGACCAATGATAAAATGAGAGTACGACAAGCGTAGCTTTAAACTGAGAGTACGATAAGGTGAGTTTGACCTCTTAAAAGTGAAAGGCGGTATTTCTCAGCTCTATACCAGTGTTGATCAAGACCAATACGGAGAACGGAATTCAAAGGTCTCATAACTCCCCTCCTTCCTTTCCCTGCTACCAGCCTCTCAAGGAGAATTTCGGTTTGACAGTTTTTGAGTGCCTCTAAAGAGCAAAGACACTATATATTTACGCCTTCTATATTAGGAAGAGGCCAAAAGATATGGCAGTCCGTTCTGCTAACTGCCATATCAATCAGAGTGGCAACGAAAAAATCTTCTTTTTTTGGAGGGAAGTTGTTGTTGCTTATGCTCACTTGCCTGACGTAGTCAGCCCAAGCCCACGAAATTCCTCGTGGCAAGGAGCGCTAGATTACGCCTGTCGTTGGCAACAGCCTTGAGCACCTAACAGGTGACAGTGCGATTTGGCTCAGTTCCGCCCCCAATTTTGATGAAGAGCACGCCGGGGGGACGGGTCCGAGGGTCTCCCACTCCTCTCCTCTTCCACCAAACCGCACGAGAGGACTTTCGGCTTGCCGCATATTTAAAGTGGCGCCATGCCGCACCGACACTATACATTTACAAACATCCATACCTTCTCCAGGATTCAAACCCAGATCCTTCGGTACGGCAGTCAGCGACGTTAACCACTATACCAATTGGGCGGCTGGAGGAGAGTAAAGTAGTATACTTAGATGGAATTAGTCGAGTTTGTAAGTAAACAGTATGAAACTGCAAGCACACTATTAAATAACTGGCGAAAAAGATAAAGAAACAACTATTTCTAATTTTAAATGAAGTTAATATATAAATGAAGCTGTGACAAATACTCTTTAGTGATGTATCACAGCAGTATCTCCAAGAAGATTTAAGAAGTCCATTGGTTAAATTCCACATGGGTGTATACGGTGTTGCTTGATTGCTATAGCATTAATACTTTTTTGACTTCATTGAAATTTGGATCATGTATTTCAACTCTATCAAGTGAAAAACTGTAGAGACGTTAGGTTATTTCGAAGCAGGAGATGAGAAACATGAGCAACGCCTTCGCCGGTAATCGAACCACGGACCTCTCGGTTACGCGTCGAGAGTGTTCACTACTACACCACGAAGGCATGCGAAGAAGTCAGAAGAAATACCTTATATACTCTCCCTTTTAAAGGACGACTGGGGTTTTGGGGACCCAATCGCCAAATCCCTTTGGTGGAGAATTATCATCCACCACCTCTATAGTTCGAGCGCCAGGTGTAGAGACATTACGTTATTTGGCTAGCAGGAGACATGAAAAATGAGCAACGCCTTCGCCGGGAATCGAACCAAGGACCTCTCGGTTACGCGTCGAGCATGTTGACCACTACACCACGAAGGAAGGAATACGAAGAAGGCGGGAGAAATTTAACATGAAAGTTTTAAAAAAAAATTTCATGTTAAATTTTTCAAAATTGAGTAACTTTTTATAGAATATATAGAAAGAATATCTTGGAAACAAATTAATGTGACTGTAAACCTTGAGCTTATCAGAAGAAAGGGCATGCGGTCTGTTGCATAGTTGCCACTTTCCCCCTCTTCTTTTGGAATGTGAGGCACTCAAACAACGTCCTTTACTTTAGATGCATTCAGATTTCATTCATGCGTTGGGGACTATTAATTTCGTTTTGGCATTTTGCGTTACCATTAAAATTTAAGTTACTTCTTTAAGAAATAAACACATACAATACGTATGTATGAAACCTGATAGTTTGGATTATCCGCGTTGTTCAATTAATTATCCGTGACCTGTTTCCCCGGCATCAGCCCGGATCATCGAGAGTAAACTGTATATTATTTTATACTCTTTTTCGAAATTCATTCTTTTATCCGTCGTTCGTTTATCCGTCTTAAAGTTTGACCCATGAAGACTAGTTAAAACATCTGCTGAAATACACTAAAATTTAACATTTCCTACAAATAAATGAACTGCTTAGGGATGATTTTTAAATCAAAATGATTCCAAATCTAACCATACGTTGTCATGGTTACTTTAACAAAAAAAGAAATCGTATGATGCACGTGCTTTGGAAATCGCTCGAATGTTGTTTAATGTCAAGATCCTAATCATTTGTTTATTCTGCTGCGGTGTGGCTCCTTCTTAATGCATTTTAGAAATAACAACTATTATTCTCAAATGAAGTAGTAGTAGTTATTAAGTCAAAGAAGCAATTTGTCCAGAAGGACAATTAATTTCGTTTTGGCATTTTGCGTACAAGCGTTAATTCACTTTTCAAATTGTCGGTACCAAATATTATCACCCTATATTACATTTAAAGAAATTAAATAATGAAGAATCTGCATAAATGAATATATGTTTCTCGCATAGTGGTAAAACAAAGGTACCTAGAGCCATCCAGTTTTGAATAATATAATTCTTCTGCGAATATGGGCATCTGGAACCCCAAATTTGAAATTTGGAATTTGTTTTATTATCGATTTGATGTTTAGTAAAACTTTAACGAATTTTTGATTAAGAAACTCAAGGATTTCAAAGCGAGCAATGGCAGCGTTGTACAGGAAAAACACTTTTATCTCCAGCACGCGAGACTGTGTATCGGAAATTCTAAGCATATGCTCATTTTAAAATTATTTTGCGATACTGCTTTTGAACTGAATTTTATGGTTAAGTGCGAAGAACATGATATTTAATAAATAAAGATAACACACAAAATGTTAAAAAAACGCCCCTTTAGACGTAATTTAAAATCTGAAACCTTTCAGACTTTTTATTACTATTTTTATTTATTTAATTTATTTATTTTGAAAGCAGGAGAGATGAGAAATGAGCAATGCCCTCACTAGGACTCGAAGCACGGCTCTCTCGAATAGGCGCCGAACGTGCTGAACACTACCACGAAGGCATGGTAAGAAGGCGGGAGAAATACCTAATATACTCTTCCTTTTAAAGGGCTGCTGGGATTAGGGGACCCAGTCGTCAAATCCTGGTGATGGAGAATCATCATTCACCACTTTTTTTAGTTCGGGCGCCACTATAGACTGAAAGTCACTATAGAGTCAAATAAGTATTTTTTGCAAGCAGGAGAGATGAAACATGAGCATTGCCCTCGCCGGGACTCGAACCACGGATTTCTCGAATACGCGCCGAGCGTGCTGATCACTACACCACGAAGGCATGCTAAGAAGGCGGGAGAAATAACTTTATTTAGCATCTTTTGAATTTTCAGATCATTATCACTCGAATTAAATACGCATTTAGTTTGTTATTAGCTCTTAATCAACAGCAGCCTTCCGTTAATCTTCTTTAAGCATTTCTTATTTCTGTTTTACATCAAATGTAGTAAACGTGCGAACGCCGCCCTGATCGGCTGACTGATTAGGTTCGGGTTTGAATATCAGATGTGGTATTCGGGTTTGTAAATATACATTGTCTTGTAATTGGTTTGTGATTGTACATGACATGAGGACACGCAAAATATCAGAGCCGAAAGTTCCCTCACGTCGTTGAAGATGGAGGAAAAGACTTAGATTTATTTCCTTGAGGTGTATTCCATCCCAGTGTTTTTTCATAATTTAGATGTTTTAATATATAATGCGTTCTCTCTGTCCCTTGTATGACAGCACAGAGTATACGTGTGTAATAACCCACTCTCTATCCTTTGCATGACTGCACATAATATATGAATGTAACTGCTATTTGTTTCCACATCACGATGTACTGAAGGGCTGATATTCGTCTTTTGCTACTGTAGTTATTATTGTAATCGTTTTCTTCGGCACGTTGATATTTGGCGCAGACTTAGATTACCTGATTATAGTGTTTATTAGGGGATTTTGGTGTACCCTTTTTTCGAAGGGAACATGCATTACTCCCTTATTGTCAACTGCATCGATATATATAATACACTAGGATAAATGCTTACAATGGTTCTACACCTTTTCGTCAAGTATTATTCTTTATCTGTGCTGTATCTTGGTACAATGCTATGTTCTAACCTGTGTACTGTCCTAAGTTAAGAGCATAACGAGTGCACTGTGTTACGGCCTAACAGCGTAACCCGCTCACTAACTTGACACAATATTATTTTTTAACCTGTGCAGCTGGTTCTAACCTGTGCAGCTGGTTCTAACCTGTGCACTGTTCTAACTTAAAAGCATAACTAGCGCACTGTGTCATGGCCTAACAGCGTAATCTATACACTGTTCTAACTACACAGGATATATACCTACAGTGCTTCTACATCTCTTTGTCAAGTATTATTCTTTATCCGTGCTGTATATTGGCACAGTGCTATGTTTCAACCTGTGCACTGTCCTAACTTAACAGCATAAGCAGTGCACTGTGTCACGGCCTAACAGCGTAACCTGTACGCTGTTCTAACTTGGCACAATACTGTGTTCAAATCTGGTCTCTGTCCTTACTTAACAGCGTAACCTGTAGATTGTTCTAACGTTGTGTTCTAACCTGTGCAACTGGTCCTAACTTGTGAATTGTTCTAACCTAATAGTGTAACATGCGCAATGTTTTTTTTACTTAGCACAATACTATGTATCAATTTATGCACATATAGCAACATATTAGTCATCATCTAGTCCTTTGGTACCTTCAATGTCTGCCTGAGCTATCATCTTCCCCTACAAATTAATTTGAATCGATAGAAGCAGAAGATGGCTATGAAATTAATTTTGTAGTATTAAATCTTCAGAGCGAAATTCTGTAGACCGACAGCGAGTGCATCTTTCACTAATTGTTGCTCCACCGGATGATACGTTGACGTTTTTTACTGAAGCCAAGCATATTTTCCGATTTTGAACTCAATATATCACAATCTTAACTGACTGGGTTCCGAGAGTGATTAGACATTTGCAAATATTCAATGTTTAACGCTCGTTAAAAGAAACAAATATTACAGTTGCATCACCTCAGGTACTGTGTTATCATATGATTCAGAAAATTTGCACAAACCTCCTCGTTTGCTTTCTTCTGTAATCAGTAGAAATCTGACGTCATTCAACGGCCATTTCATTTTCAAAATTTAATACTTTTTTAGTGTTATTTGCAACATTAAAAAGAATTAAAAGAACATGGGGTTCCAGTTTGTTAATAGAGTCGTGGATATGTGGTAAATGTTTTTAGAACGCAGCTTCAAAAGTCAAATGTCATTGCTTTGATCTGAACGTTTTATTTTATTTCAACTATTACATTGTGCTGCAGTTTCATTTTTTTTATTCAAAGATTATCCAATCACATATAGTTTTTCAGAATTTATGTCAAACATAAAATGTTAAAAACCACTGTTTTATTTGGTTGCTTAACATCGTTTCATATAGTCAACTCCCGATTATCTAGAAGCGGACTGATGGGTTGGAGATGTCCTATCTAAAAAAATGTTGACTCATTCTAAATTGATGGAAAAATTACGATCCAAAATTATAATGATAAAATAATGTCTACGGGAAACAGGAAAACAAAAGAATGTATGGAATATTATCAATGATGGTAGATGATGTCATAGCATTTGGAAATTGGTTTTATACCTGATTTAGTTTTAATGCTTAATTTAACTGTTTATAATCTTGAATATACACTGGTTATCATAAATTAAGGAAAAACCACAAAAATAGAGATAACTCCCTCAAAAAAAAAAAGCCAAACCGTGTAAAATTTGAATATGTTGCCAAGTAAGAGTAGCTGAGTAAAACTTCAGTATGCAAATTAGTGGCGCTGCACTCGGAATACGTTATCTGCGAGGAGCATAAAAACCCATGTTTTAGAGCAAGCCCACCTATTTCACTGTGATAGTAACATCAGAAATCTGAAATAGCCAATTCGTAACAATGACCTCCAGGCATCCTTTGCTTGCAGAAGTACGATGGAGAGCCATTGGGAAACTAAAGGCAGGACAAAGTCAAACAGAAGTGGCTAGATGGTTAAATGTGAGTCCTTCTGTGGTTCACAGACTTTGCAGGCAATTTCAAACCAGACATTCGGTACCTAGGAGGTTCAGCCAAGGACGGCTAACTGCTAAGACGAGCGCCGATGACCGATATTTGACATTATGTGCACGCAGGAATAGAACCGTTACTCCGACTCTTCTTAGATCCTCTCTTCCTGCAGCCACCGGAAGGTTGGTGTCAACGTCAACTGTGCGTAGAAGGCTTCGCGAAGGTGATCTGTATCCGAGGCGACCAGCCGTTTATGTGCCGCTCACGCCACGCCATAAGAGGGACCGTTTGCAGTGGGCACGACAACATGTCCACTGGATGCCTGATCAGTGGAGGGCTGTTCTCTTTACGGATGAGTCCAGGTTCAGTCGAGAAAGTGATAAAGGCGTTATTTGATATAGAGAGAACCTGGAACCCGTGATCATCCATCAAACATCCGTGAAAGAGATGCATACGGAAGAGGCAGTGTCTGTGTTTTGGGTGGACGTACAAACCTCCATGTCTTTCCAAGGCGAACCGTGAATGCTCAGGTTTACAGAGATGGCATCCTTGCTGCTTATGTGCGTCCATATGCCGGGGCAATAGGTGATGCTTTCCTGTTACAGGACGACAACACAAGACCACACAGGGCTCGCATCTTAGATGATTACCTTCAAGAGGAAATAATTATGCGCATGGAGTGGCCAGCTTGATCCCCGGACTTGAATCCTATCGAGCACATTTGGGATGCCTTAGGAAGACGTCTAGCTGCTCTCAATACGCCCCCTCAGACCCTTGCCGCGCTTGCAACTGCTTTGCAAGAGCAATGGCACTCGCTTCCTATGGAACTGATAGACCGCATAATTGAAAGCATCACACATCCTGTATGTGCTGTATTGCTTCTAGAGGCTATCATATTCCACATTAAAAGTACTTTACCTATAGCAAACTGACACCTTCGATTTGTTCAATTTATACATGCGCTCATTTCTATGCTACCATAATTGTCTGTTAATTTCTCTTTATGTTATTTGATACCTTACTATGTGTTGTATATTGTGGGTAAGTTTCATAATTTTCTACATTTAACTTTTTCAGTAATCCTGATTTTTGTGATTTTTTCTTAATTTATGATAACCAGTGTATATTAAGATTATGAGATAAAAACTGAAAAGTTTTAACTGACATTTTCCCTCTAAAGTGAACTCAATAATATTGACATAGCTGAAGTTCTTCTGCAAATTTCTTTGCTGCGTTAAAGAATAATTTACAAATAGCGCGTCATTTATAAATTAAGTTTCTTCATTATTGACAATTTTTATTCTTCCTTTATTTATAGTATTGTTAGTCTAAAGGGCGTTAGCCCAGGACTATTAATTTAGTTTTGTATTTTGCGTTGAAAACTTTAAATGTCAGTTTAAATTTTCAAACTGTTGCCACCAAATATTATCGTCCTGTGTCATATTTAAAAAAATTAAATAATGAAGAATCTGCATAAATGTATGCATGTTTCTCGCATTGTGATAAAACAACGGTACCTAGAGCCATCCAATTTTGAATAACCTAATCCTCCATCGAATATGAGCATCTGGAAGCCTTAATTTGGAATTCGTTTTATTATCGATTTCATATTTTGTGACATTTTAACGAAATTTTGCTTAACAAACTCAAAGATTTCAAAGCGAGCAATAACAACACTGTACGGGGAAAAAATATCTCCAGGGTGCGTGACTGTGTATCGGAAATTCTAAAGATATGCTCATTTTAAAATTACTTTGCAGTATTGCTGTTGAATTGAATTTTTATGGTTTAAGTGAGAAGGACATGATATTTAATAAATAAAGATAACACACAAATAAAGGTAACACGACATACAATGATGTTACATGAAATCGCTTGCTTTCTTCAACGTCAGAACATGATCTTATATAATAATAATGTATTTAATGTTTGGCAAAGCTATTATATAATAATAATGTATTTAATATTTGGCAAAGCTATTTTTATTTCATATTTTGTAAAACTTACAAATTTTTATTAATAAACTCTAGGATTTGAAAGCGAGCTTCTCGAAATAAAGCAGATTTTTATCTTCAGCGTGTGAGACTGTTGCCACTCTGAAAAATGAGGGGGAAAATTAGCGATTTCAGAGTTTTTAATTAATATCTCCGCTGATTAAAGTCGTATGAAGATAAAAATGGTCGAAATGACTTCGCATGAATTTTTGGAATCCGGGGGGTGACTCTTTCGAAACTCAACTCCCTGTCGTTCAGGAGGAGATGATGCCACAAACAAACAAACAGACAGACGCGCGCAGTTTTAATACTAGTATAGATTGTCAATAGTATTTTTTTATTAACTATAACATGATTCCTTTTTCCATGCTTTTCTATTTAACTGTGATTTTGAGTGGTCGTCGTTGCTGATGTCGTCCCGTGTATAACCCCAATTAATCAAGAGTTTAATTCGTGATTTTGCTGCTCCTCAGACTCTGTAGACTTATTGGTGACTATGCCACTCCTCATACTGCATAGAATTCTACACAACATATTCTACTTTCTTCTTTAACTAATATTATTTCGGGTCAATAGGTAGTATTCGAAAGAATTTTTCTTTCAGATGCAAAAATTTATTTCAATTGCTTTATTTATTAGGAATATATAAAAGAACATCAACAATGACCATTGTTTTTTTTTCCACCAGTGAAGCATTCACTTCCGTATTTTTGGAATAGAAAAGTCGAACAATGGGATCAAAACTACACTTTTTTCGTGCCTCTTTCGTGAACTCTTTTTTATTATTTTACTTTCTAAGTTCTTATATCATCTGTCTCGTTTTCAAAAAAAAAAAAAAAAAAAAAAGAAAAAAAAATAACAAAAAAAAGGAAAAATCAACATTCATATATCTTTCCATCTTCTTTCCTTCCAGTTTTACAATTTTTTTGCATTTCGTGTTATTCTTTCACTTCCCTGTTTAAATTCTAGGTCGTTTTTAAATGTCAGGGTGAAATTGTATTATAATTATTCAAACATTTTTCGCTAATAATTTTGAAATCGAATCCTAGGAAACAGTTTTGATTTCTTCATGGCTTATTGTTTGTGATTCTCTATTGTTTCTCGTTCACACCGCATTATCGTTCCGTTGATGTATTCATTCCCTCTGATTAATCTTTCATACCGCATTCCCCCCCCTTTTTTTTCTGGTTGAGTGATCCGGACGGCAATAGCACATAAACAATGATTTCATTTCAGGTTAGTTTGTTTAGCATTTTCCATTTTACAGCTCATCATCAAACAGTAAGAATATAATAAATGCAACAATATGAGCGAATACACGAGGTAGATGTATGTTTTAGAGCAAAGTAGTGAAAGTAAACATTTTAAGAAAGAATTCAGGCTTAAGAAGAAAGGAAGGAAAAACAATGTCTGAAAGGTTGTAAAGACATTAGGTTTTTTTTTTCTTTCTTTCTTTCTTTTTTTTTTCTTTTTTCTTTTTTTGAAAGCAGGAAAGATGAATAAGCATTGCCCTCGCCGGGACTCGAACTACGGACCTCTCAAACACGCACCCAGTGTGCTGACCACTACACCACGAAGAAATGCTAAGAAGGCGTGTGAAATACCTTCTATACTCCCCCTTTTAAAGGGTGACTGTAGATTAGGGGACCCAACTGCCAAATCCTGGTGGTGCAGAATCATCATCCATCACCTTTTTTTTAGTTCGGGTGTGACTGTAGAGACATTAGGTTATTTCGAAGCAGGAAACATGAAGAATGCGCAATGTCCTCGCCGAAACTCGAACTACGGACCTCTCGATACGCACCAAGCGTGCTCACCTCTACACCATGAAGGCATGCTAAGAAGGCGGGAGAAATACCTTATATACTCCCCCTTTTAAAGGGCGACTGGAGATTAGGGGAACCAACTGCCAAATCCTGGTGGTGCAGAATCATCATTCCTCACCTTTTTTTTAGTTCGGGTGTGACTGTAGAGACATTAGGTTATTTCGAAGCAGGAAACATGAAGAATGCGCAATGTCCTCGCCGAAACTCCAACTACGGACCTCTCGATACGCGCCAAGTGTGCTCACCTCTACACCATGAAGGCATGCTAAGAAGGCGGGAGAAATACCTTCTATACTCCCCTTTTTAAAGGGCGACTGGGGATTAGAGGACGTAATCGCCAAAATCTGGTGGTGGAGAATCATCATCCACCATGTTTTTTAGTTCGGGCGCCACTGTACAGACATTAGTTTTTTTTCCTTTGGAAGCAGGAGAGATGAAAAATGAGCAATACCCTCGCCGGGACTCGAACCACAGACCTCTTGATACGCGCCGAGCGTGCTGACCACTACACCCCGAAGGCATGCTAAAAAGGCGGGAGAAATACCTTATAAAGTTTCATATTTGAACAGTCTCAGTTCATCATATCAATGTTCAGTTTTTAGTAAGATGGCTTACAAAAGTTTCTATTTGTCATTTATTAAAATTTTGTGTATTAACTTTATTTATTAAATAAAATTTAATTTAACAGCAAAATCATAAAATATTTAAAGATAGCATATCTTTAGAATTTTGGATAGACAGACCTTATTTCATACAGTGTTACCACTGCTCGCTTTCAAATCGTTGAGATTGTTCAGTTCAAAATTCATGTTTTACAAAATACGAAATAAAAAATTCGAAATTCAAAATTTGGTCTTCCTGGTGCCCATGTTCAGGTGGAGAACTACGTTATTCAAAATTTGATGACTCTAGGGATAATCTTTTTCTCACATTGTGTGGAACATACATTGTTTGACTACTAAATTGATACATATATATATTCAGATACTTCATTATATAATTTCTTCAAAAATAGTATAGTGAGATAACATTTTGGTGGCAACAAAAGTGATTCGCCGTTAATAGTGGATGACGTAGAATCCCATTTGGACACTAATAACCCATTTGGGCTGAAAAAGCAAACTGCTGTTTTTAAACTTCACAAAATACACTCAAATATCAAAAGCAGCGATTTGTCAAATTTTGAAACAATATAAAGAGCACGAACATGTTGATATGAAATAAAATGAAGAAAAGATCCGAATAGGTTATTAAAATCAGCAACGGAAATTCGCTGAAAATTCATAGACATTTGTATCTTTAAATTGCTTGACAACCGAAGGAGACGTTCATCGAATTATGGAAGATCTTGGTTTACAATTTTACTTGAAAAAGACGTCTCTAAGGTATAAAACGTCAAGAAATTTGAGGAAAAAAATTGTTTAAATATTTATAAGTAATCGATTTGAGCCAGAAATGGGCAGAAGCTATTATATGTGATGAATCCTACTTTAGGTTAGATCCTTACCTCATTGATGACATCTCATGAAATTATCATCCAATATTCTCTATTTCTGCCCCTTTCAACATGTAGCCTAAACAAAATTCCAGAGAGAAATAATGCCTTGGACAAAGAAAGCAGTATTTCTAAGCCACTGCTTTTTTTTTTCCAGGGAACTATAAATAGTTGCATTTCATTCATTTTATAACTCAGAATGCACAAATCATATCATCTGAAGAATTATCTAATCGTTGCCACATGTTCTATTTAAATACTATACTCACTGCGCGACAGGGCAAAAATACCTAAAAACTTAAAATACATATATTAAAAACTACGAAGTAAATCTTAAACACCTATTTCCTCAAATAAATTCCATGATGGATTAAGCAGGATTTAATTCGCAATAATAAAAGAAGGCGTTGTCTTTGTTGTTGCGAAGCTTAGTTTCTCTAGATTGGCAAAAAATCCACTATTCTGCTAAATTTCAAACGTAAACAAATATGGCTGCTATGCTAAAAATAACTAGGCTTAGCTGCACTTAAACAACTTTTAAATTGTTGATAATTCTACACGTATAACATGCAAATTAACTAAAGGCATAAAAGCATTAACCGGAAGATAAGAACAACATAATTCAATCATTTTTAGAGGGAAAAAATGCACAATTTAAATTTCAAAACGTATAAGAATAAAAAAAAAGCTGAGCTCACTGAACCGAATAACAAAGTGGATATACATATACATATATTTATATACTTTTGCTGCGGCCGATTGCAACCGAAATAGGAGGTGCACATGTACATGTTATAGCAGTTCTATATACAAAATTTCAGCGTTCTGAGGCTATTTGTTTTTGCGAGATACATACGTACGTACGGACGTCACGAAAAAAAATCTCTTCAGAATCCATTTTAAATCAGTTTTATAATTGTTTTGGGGAAAAAGGAGTCCTTTATTCTGTTCTTACGAACAGATGTCACGCAAAAACATTGTTAAATTGCATTCGATAGCGATCAAAATGAATATTTTTGTTGAAATATGGAACGCGGAATTTTTTTCGATTACAATACTTCCTACAAAGAAGTAAAAAACATCATCAAAACGAAGCTACTTTGTTTCAGCCTGACTTAAGTATTAAAGCGAAAGATGTTATCAACTGTTTGAAAAACAAGAAATTGCTGTTGTGTCTAAAAGGAATGAATGACATATCCCAGGTTAGAGTATCGAAATACTTCGGAGCATTACTAAAAGGAAATACTCCGTATAAAAGAAAGGTTTTAAAAGCGGACTCGGTGTAAGAGAATTTACCTTCAACTGTCAATATCAGTTTTTAAAGGAACAGTTGAAGCATGAAGCTAGTCTTCTTAACAGTGATCAAAAAAGAATTCAAGCAGCAATTTTTTAGTATCAGTTTGCGTATCAAAAAAGAATTACTTGAATTATATTCTGATACAAATTTTAATTTTATATGAATTATACGTTTGTAAGGTTTTAGTTAAACTAACCAAGTTTTATTTTAATTTAAATCTTTCTTACTCTTCTCAGTTTCAACTTCCCGTCAGAAGAAGCGCGCGTTTTCAGCTTATGCTAATTTGAAGTAGAGCCAAGTACTATTTAAACCAGAGGTAGAAACGCTTTTAGTCTCAGATCACGGTCATTCTGTTCGACGTTCGCCTGACCAGCTAGCAGCAAAAATTATAAGCCACAGTGCTTACTACGTGATTACTTATTGAAATAAATTGAAGTGCGCTAGTATTAGTATTTCTTGCTACGCGCCATTTAGTTAGAGGCCAAACTCCGCGATTTAGCTCTGTGAGCAAAGATTTACTTAAATTTATATTTAGCCTAGTTTAAATTTATCTGATTGTTAAGTTAGGCCCAAGTGTGGTCTTTTACTTACTGTATCCCTCCCGAGTTGGGAAGTGTGTAAATAATATTGTTTTAATAAAAGAGGATTTTAAATCCCTTTCAAGTGCAGTTATTCTCCAGCACAGTATCTGCACCAGAACAATGTTCATTTCAGCTCCCTGTTCCAGATCAGGACCCTAGTAAGTTACTTCACAATGTTTGCCAAAAATACTCATCAAAAGGGCGTTTTTTAAACATTTTGTATGTTACTTTTATTTACTGAATATCATGTTCTTCGCATTTAAACCATAAAATTCAGTTAAAGAACAATATCGCAAAATAATTTTAAACTGAGCATATCTTTAGAATTTCCCACACACAGTCTCACGCGCTGCAGATAAAAATGTTTTTTTTCTGTACAACGTTGTCATTGCCCGCTTGGAAATCGGGGAATTTGTGAATCAAAAATTCGTTAAAGTTTTACAAAATATGAAATCGATAATAAAACAAATTCCAAATTTCAAATTTGGGCTTCCAGATGCCTATATTCGCAGCAGGATTACAACATTCAAAATTCGATGGCTTTAGGTTACGTCGTTTTATCACAATGCGAGAAACAATAATACATTTATACACATTCTTCATTATTTACTTTCTTTAAATATAATACAGGGCTTCAATATTTTGTGGCAACAGTTTGAAAAGTGATACAGACTTTGAATGTTTCCGACGCAAAATCGCAAAACGAAAACAATAGTCCTTCAGGGACAAAGCCCCTTTGGACTTAAAAAAAAAAAAAAAATCTCAAATTTGTCACATTCGTGATCAGGGTTCTCTTCATATATACATTTAAACTTCTAGTTCAAGGCGACAATAAAGTTCAATGAATTCTTAAAAGCGTACGCGATTCACAGCGAAGCAGTATCCAGCAAAAATATTTCGGTGTCTTTATTGAGGAAACTGCTTAGTCTTTTCTGTCCTACAAATCATGAAATTTTGTCACCGAATGGAAAACGACAAGTCAAGCATATAGCAACAAGATTTCGGTCCATTCACCCATCATGTGAACTATTACATCTTGCGAAGATAAAGCACCAGATCCACAGGTGTTGCCAGACAACAACAAATGCTACGTAACTAGGGGCGACCCCTTTCGTCACGGCGCTCCCGATGACGCAGGCAGAAAGATGCGGACCTTATCGGCTTCTGCTGATGGTCGTTATGTTATGTCTCGGAATCTTTTCCTGACGTCAGTGTTCTAAATTTAGTTTGCTGCAGAAAACGTTGTCTTAGCCTGATCAATCATTTGTTTCCTTATTCCTCTTTTGAGAAATGTTCTGGATATATTTCCAGTTTTTTTCTACGTTTACTCATTTTAAATTAGACTTATAAGTGGAAAGTGGTGATTTAGAGACAGTTGTTTAAGAGGTTTGATGTCACTAGAGCGTGAACTAATATCTTGTTATCCAAGAATAAACGATAGGATCTGTTTTTCGAAAAGAATGCTAAACATAGTGGTGAAAGAATATGAGTACCGGTAAAGTTGTAGGGTTTCCCTTATTTTGCGTAACAAATTTTTTTTTTAAGTTTCGTACCTTTCCTGAACCTCTCAACTTTCCCTTGTATTTTCTCGCCAGGATGTAAATTTAAAGTGAACTGAAGTGAATATTTAAACGGGTAAAACTCTGAGTTTATTCAGAGCGTGTTTTCGCTAGCCAGAGCACCTTCAGTTGTAAGGTTTTAGTTTAAACTAACAAAGTTTTATGTTAATTTCTCTTTCCTGCGAACTCTTATTTCAACTTCCCGTTAAAATGAGCGGGCGATTCAGCTTTATGCTAATTTGAAGTGAGCCAAGTGTTGTATTTAAAGGTTAGCGAGGAACTTCTCCGAGTGAGAGAGCTTTTAGTCTCAGATCACTTCGGCTCTGTTCGACGTTCGCCTGACTAGCTAGTATTTAAATTCTAAGCCTTAGCGCTGTTACGCTATTATTTATTGAAGAAATCTAAGTGCGTTAGTATTAGCTAAATCTTGCTACGCACCATTGATAGTTTAGCATAGAGGCCAACCTCGCGTTTATAGCTCTGAGAGCAACGACTTCTTAATTTTCTACTTAACTTTATTTTCAAATTATTTGATTATTCAGTTTAGACCTAAGTGCGGTCATTATTTTCTGTTCTCCCTTCCGAGTTGGGAAGCGGCTGTAAATAGTGGTTTAATAAAAGGGTGATTTTAAACCCTTCTTACGTGCAGTTATTCTACCACTTACACAGAACATAGCTGCATTCAGCTCCCTGTTCGAGACCAGGACTTTGACACTGTTACGACAGTGTTCGCCAAAAGTATGCGCAGAACACTCAGTCCTGATACAGTAAGCATTTGGGCCATTTCGGATTATCGTAACGCTGGTTAGGTTTTTGAGAGTCAATCTGTTAGCTATAAATTAACGTGCTAATCCAGCACTATTCTATTTTTAGATTCGACTTGAATTATATTCTACATTTAAGTTTCCCACCGCTAGTTGACGGTGTTTTGTAACACACGAAGATCGTGCCTTTCTGTTGAACTTTGATTTAATAAAGGGTTACGTTTTACCCTTCTGTTCTGGTACCTATTCACGCCTGCGCGAGAATTCGCCAGGTTCATTGTAGGATCTAGAATTTGTGTATGTGGAATAGTATAGGCAGATCTTACAAAGTGACCAGAAGTTTTCCTGGAGCCAGTGCGGGATACGACAGTGTCTGTGACTGGAAGGGGGAGAAAAAGAGCACTTTTGTTTGAAACAATAATCAGGTTTAGATTTTTTCCTACTCCCTCCTGTTGCTCGCATGTTAAAATGGAACCGCAGAAGAAGTCTTCACAGTTCCAAACGATTTCGGTTTTCTGTGAAGGTGGTCTTGTTACAGAATAGGACTTTCAGTGACGCTTAATGCCAATATTTATTTTTTTCCCAGTCACCAATTAAGTGGAGGAAAGTGTAAAGAATTATTGTTTCCTTCCGTGTGAGCTTTCGTATCCGTGGTTCCAATTCCAACAAGGGTGTAGTTGATTTTTTAAATTTTCTGGCTTTGAAAAACTAACCGCCTGTTTAGGCAAAGCTAAATGATTATCTAATATTGCAGAGAGAGACATTAGGTATTTTTTTTGAAAGCAGGATATATAAAAAATGAGCAATGCCTTCGGCAGAATTCGAACCACGGACCTCTCTAATACGCGCCGAGCTTGCTGACCACTACACCACGAAGGCATGCTAAGAAGGCAGGAGCAATGTCTTATAATATGCTCGAAAGAAATAGCGTCTTCTGACTGCGGGTAAAATTTCGCGTTATTTCTCTCGCAGTACAAAACTGAAAGGTTTCATATTTAGATGACTGCTTAATTTTTCTGATAGTTCATATATTTCCAAATACAACATTTCATTGAATAATTTATTAGAGTGTTATCCTTCGCAAGTTTGCAAGCTACAGGGTTTACAAAAGGGATCCATTTTTAAAATCATTCGGATGATTTAATTCCACCGTGCACGTTCCATATACGAAAACCATCAGGAATAGAAAATACAGAAACATCTTTAGAAACTAAAAAGGCATATCTAGAAAGCTCGATTTGTGTGGAAGAGTATCGAATATATTTCTGATCCTCTTATTGACCATATGGAGCTACTCTAATAAAATTCATGTCAATTGTGTTACCAAAAGCCGGAAAAATTTGGAGATTTCTAGATATTTTCCAGGGTGTATCCTGAAGCTGTAGAGTCATTAAGTTAGTTTGATCTTGCAGACGTGAAAAATGAGCAATGCCCTCGCCTGGACTCGACTATTAATTATTTTACTAAATTACTCTATTACTAAATTATTTTATGATATTGCTGTTGAAATGAATTTTATGGTTTAAGTGCAAAGAACACGATATTTAATAGATAAAGGTAACACACAAAACATTAAAAAAACGCCCCTTTGGGCGTAATGTAAAATCTGAAAGCTTTCAGATTTTTTTATTTTACTTATTATTATATTATTGATGCATTACGTAGTTTTCCACTCTTGTCTGCTTTCCCTAAGTTCTGGCATATTTGATTTTAGAAATTAAACCGTGATTTTTATCGTTTATTCATTATGTAATAGACACATTGTAGAGACATTAGGTTATTTCGAAGCAGGAGATATGAAAAATGCGCAACGCCTTCGCCGGGAATCGAACCACGGACCTCTCGGTTACGCGTCGAGAATGCAGACTACTACACCACGATGGCGTGCGAAGAAGGCGGGAGAAATACCTCATATACTCCCCCTTTTAAAGGGCGACTGGGGTTTGGGGACACACTCGCCAAATCCCGGTGGTGGAGAATCATCATTCACCACCTTTTTTTTAGTTCGGGCGCCAGTGTAGAGACATTAGGATTTTTTGGAAGCATAAGAGGTGAGAAAATGAGCAACGCCTTCCCCCGGAATCGAACCACGGACCTCTCGGTTACGCGTCGAGAATGCAGACCACTACACCACGAAGGCGTGCGAAGAAGGCGGAAGAAATACCTTATAACATAAATATCATTTTCCCAGATGAATGAAATCCTATTTTATTGCCGCAACAAATCATTTAGCTTTTTTTTTTCATTCATTTCATTAACTTATCACTTAGCTTATTTTTAAAATTCATTTTCAGTTCCGCATTTCGAAAACTTATACGCTGAGCAGCAAATATTTAAAATAAGTAAAAATTTTAATCAGATATTTCATCGAAACCAAACAAATTGTAATTTCCTTTCTTTAATGTCACTCGTTTCCTGAAAATTTTGTTATGTGATTTCTCGGAACTCGGTATCAAACTGACATGTACCCGTAATTTCCAAGCAACCAATGATAGACATTGAAATCATTGACACAAATGCCTCTATTATTGTTCGTGAAACAATTCCATTCTTTTCTTTCTTCTCACTGCTGCATAATTTATTGAAAATGTAGAAAGCATTTTTTTTCTTTGAAAGATTGTCTTTGTTGTATTGAGGAGCGATCCATTATTATAATTGTCTAGAGAATAATTCTTGTTTCCAAGTTTGCACAATATATTGGAATCTCTATATCATTTTGCCATATAATGCTTGGAAAGCGGATTGCATCCTACAGAACCGAACTACTCTATCTCTTATTAGTTTGTGTTCTTCCAAATAAACGACCGAGATCGTTTCACAAAATGAGAGAAAAACTCTAGAATATACTATTTAAATTTTAAATTCACTTATATAAGACCGGACTTAAGTCTACCTCGATTAACAGTACTTCGATCTCGAATTTTTTCTAACCTTAAAAAGCGTTAAAGTAATTCGTTATAACATTCTTTATTTTGAACTTTAAAAAGGCGCTAAATTTACGACGATTTGGTTATGATAATTTGCTAATGACACTATGAAACAATTTCAGCTATCAATCAATAGAACTGAATGACAAGCAGAAGGTCTTATTAAAAAGCATTAGAACTGCCTCTCTTCGTAAAGAATCTATAAGCCGAGATATTAACTATAATACTAGAACTAGTTCCAGTTATTGACGGGTTATGACTATCTGAAAAAGTACACTGTGAAAAAAAAAATGGGTTAGTTCTATATCTCCCGTTCTACTTGGCCGGTTGAGGAAATTCAACTTGCTTTTTTCCTGTCTCGAAAGCGCGACATAGGATATGTATTAGATTTATATATGGCGTTGTTCTAATATAGGTATTTTGACACAAAATGTGACTTTTTCTGAAATGACATGCCAAGTTTTTTTTCCATCTTTCAATTCTATGACTCAAATAATGCCAAATGCCAAGTTTTATAAAAATCGCGCGAGTAGTTGTTAAAAATGAACTCTCAAAATTTTAGCTCCTCAACTCCTCAATGTTAATTGAATTGGTATATACTTATTAATATCTCTTTTTCTATTGAACTTATTTGATTCTTCCTTTCATACTTCGAAATTTAGGTTCTTTCCAAATAAAATTCGCCGAATTTTTGTGATTTATTTTTAAAATTTGTATTTTTAAATAATGTTTATATATTTTTCAAAAGAAAAAAAATTGAATTGTAACTTGTAAAATTTTTGCCATCATCTTAAAATACCATACCTGCAAAAAATTATTAGAGTGTTTTATTCAAAATTTCTTAGATATATGTGAATTTACATTTTGTCGCGCTTTGAAACTTGGCGTACTTATTATAAGCGATAATAACGAAAATGGGGTTTAAGCACTGTGTTAAAATTATTTGAAAGTATGAGCGATGACTTTTTTTCTGCTCGTGGACAATGAAAAAAGGAAAGGAAAATAGGTTACTATAAATTAAAAAGTTCGCCAAGTGAATTATTCTTGGCGTAAACTGAAAAATATCCGCCAAGATAAGTTTTTAAATTTTTCCATAAATTCCTCACCAAAAATTACAAAATTTAATATTTAGGCATAATCTGAGTCGTAGAATGGAAATATAGAAAAAAACTTGGTATGTTATTTTAGGAAAAGTCCTATTTTATGTCAAAATACCTATTAGTAAATAAATTATTATTTTTACTTTGCAGCTTTTGCGCAAGTATTAGGCAATTTATTGCGATTTATTAATGTATTTAATTTCATTCAATCATTGATATGTTAGGAAAATGATATATAGAAATCTAATATATATATCTTAAGTTGCGCTTTCGAGACATGAAAAACGCAGTTTGAATTTCATCAGTCGGCCCAGTAGAACGGGGAATATAGAACTGTCTTTTTTTTTTTTTTTTTTTTTTTTTTTGCGCAGTCTACTTCTATCATATTGATATTTATGATCATCCATTATTAATTTTGAAACCCTTTTCTTTAAGTTTTTGTTTCCTATCGACAACTGCGTGCCAGAATGAGATTTCAGTATCGGGTTCTATATAACCAAAGTGGAGCGAATATTTAATTGAAAGTTTAATCACTTCCGTAGAAGAGCTCAGAAGTTCCCAGTAGAGTGTGTTCTGACTTCAGGCCAAGTCGTTACTTTAAACCTATGTTACTACGTTCTGCCGTAGTCTTACGTGCCTTTTAGTATTCGCCGGTAAGGTTTAATTACGGGCCAGCTCTGTTAGTTATTTTTGTACAGCTCCGGGTAAAGTTTAGCTACTTGCAATTAGTTTAGTTTCCTAGTTTCTATCTTAAGTCCAAGTGGAGGCTTTCTTGTAAGCCCGAAAAGGGCCGAGTATATTATTTCTTTGGGTGAATTTATCAGGACTTAGTGTTCTGTGCATCATTTTTGGAAACATAAATACAGTCTGTAATCGGGTTCTTATCCTCAAGTTCTAAGTCCTGAACTGGAACAGTGAGCTGATGAAACGTAAGCTATGTTCTGATGTGACTGCTGTGCTGGATAATAACTGCACGTGAAGGGATTTGAAATCCTCTTTTATTCAATCACTATTATTTACAAACTTCCCAACTCGGGAGTGATACAGAAAGTAAAAGACCGCACTTGGGTCGAACTTAACAATCAAATAAATTAAATGCTAAACCTAAAATAGAAATTAAATCAAAGTTTGCTCACAGAGCGATTCGCGGAGACTGGCCTCTACCTAAAGGGGTGCGTAGCAAGATATACTAATACTAGCGCACTTCAAATTGTTTTACAATGCAATCACGTAGTAAGCACTATGGCTTATAAATTTAAACTGCTAGCTGGTCAGACGAACGTCGAGCAGACTGGCCGTGATTTGAGACTAAAGCTCTCTCACACTAAGAGGTTTCTACCTCTGGCTTAAATAGTACTTCGCTGTACTTCAAAATTAGCATAAGCTGAAACCGCGCGCTTCTTCTGACGGGAAGTTGAAGCAAAGAGGAGATAGACAGATTTAAATTAAAATAAAACTTGGTTAGTTTAAACAAAAAATTAAAGGGTATCTTAACTTTTCTTTACAAATTAAAGGGTATCTTAACTTTTCTTTGGATTTATATATATATGGGCCAACTCGGTTAGTTATTTTTGTACAAATTTGGGTAAAGTTTAACTAGTTAGAATTAGTTTAGGTCCTTATTTTCTATCGTAAGTTAAAGCCCAAGTGGAGGCTTTCCTGGAAGCCCGAGAGGTGGCGACCTTATTTCTTTGAGTGAATAAAAGGGTATTTTAACTCTTCTTTGTAGTTGTAAGAAAACCAGCGAATAGTCGCTAGACTCTTCCCTAAACTTCTAGTAGCAAAGAACACATAAACTAACTAGAACTTTACGAATCTACGAATAAAGACCGCTTGCACCGTAGTGGTGTACTTCGTGTTGACTCCAAAACAGTCTTCTACTGGCAAGCTAGAAAAGTTTTGAAGCAATGATTTCACTCTCTTACCAACTAACTATTTTCTAATTATCAGTATTTATTGTTTTCGATGATTTCTGATTTTGTAATTTTCTTTTACAATGGAAATAAATTCAAGAGAAAAATTAAATAAACTGCGCATTGTGTTTACATACTTCTGGTACAAAGCTAACCCTTCTGGTACAAAGATAGAATATGTGGGTATCAATCGGCACTTTAGAATCAAATAATATAAAAAATGCTTCATAGCTTTTCACAATCTCAGCAATGGCTTCGGATTTTCATATTACTTTTGCGTTCTCCTCAAAACTGTAAATATATTGCTTCACGAAGATTCTCAAAGGTGGAAGTTATTTACCTCCTTATATCGAGTTATTCTGGTATTTACAAAGATCTCCAATGTGCGGCCTACTTTAAAAAATGATTCAGTTTAATACTGTGAGTAAATTGAAGGTAAATAACCCTCCAAGAGATAAAAATATCAAATAAAAAACTTCTTTTATCCTGAAAATCTCTTCCAAAAGACAATGGAAATTATTTGTCCGGCAGCTCATATCTTATGGGCTAGGGTACAAAACATTCCAAAGTCTTACTAAAAGTTTGTGAGTCAGGTCTTTCACGTTTCTGCAGAGATAAGCGCAGCTGATAAAAGCATTGTTGAAAAAAAAATGCATGTAAACACAGGAGCAGAATACCCTTTATCCTTCGACTTCGAGTTCGCTCATCCTGAATTAAGACTGAACAAAGTTGATAAAATATAGGTTTCTAAACAGCAAGAAGTTGCTTTGATAAATTTCTCTGCAAGGAGCTAATTTTTCAAAGGGGGTTAATTTCACGGTATGGATATGCTTAGCTGAATAAGAAATTGACACAGGAGGAAGTATTGTGGAAATGATCAGTTGCTCTGAAGAGCTGCTTGGAAAGATATTGGCTAAAATTAATAAACATCATTCCTTGTAGGCTAAGGTTGCGCAAGTTGTACCATCGCTTAATTAGTACCTTTCAAATACTAGGCATAATATCATGCCAACTGCGCCTGTTCCAGTAAAACGAGTTACCCTGTAGTAAACCATCCTGTCAACCAACTATAATGGCTATAATGCTTGCTATTGGAGCGAGGACTCTTTCCATGGAGTCTGACTATCTCGGTTGGGCAGCTTAGAAAGAAGTTATCACTCTTATAGCGAAGACCTTCTTCGCTAAGATGGTTAATGAAGACCTTCTCCACTGAAATGATGAGTTACAAAACCGCTTTTAAGTTGTTGAGCTGAAATTTGAGGGGATATTAACTTTTTTGAAGGCATCTAACAGGGGTTGATGTCCT
The DNA here is from genome assembly GCA_000611955.2 of Stegodyphus mimosarum. Lineage (NCBI taxonomy): Eukaryota > Metazoa > Arthropoda > Arachnida > Araneae > Eresidae > Stegodyphus > Stegodyphus mimosarum. Next base: position 165,835 of record KK113748.1, read on the forward strand.
TTCAACCATCCAATCACTTGCCACTGCTGTGGTTTATTTAAATGTGACTTTTAAATAGTATTTTCAGCAACACTTAGTACATATAAATTTCTAATAAGTTTTCTAATAAGAGGAAAAGAAAAAAAAATCGTCTCTATGCACATTTTCATAAAGGTTTCTTCATTTGTACATTCTGAGTAATAAGTATCAACTGTTCACACATTTTACTTTTCCTCATATTTAAATCTGCCTATGCAAAAATACAAAATAATCCGAGTTAAACTTACAGCCGCGATTCGAATTCAGTTTTTAAAAATTATCTTTTAATTTTACGGAACAGAATAAATATCTATAGAACAGGAATTGATTGAAGCATGCTGTATCTATTGCCATCCCCCCGGGGGTTGATTCAGGAGCATTCCTGGGAAGTACTGGCTATGATCTGTACTTAGACAGTCTCAACCACGGGGACATAAAAGTTGTCTTCACAGGACTAGAGCCCGAGTTTATTCTTAGGTTGGTTCAGGCTTGGCAGGGACCGTACTGGTACTGTCGTGTCTGTTCCTTTGTCTGTGGTGGAGCTAGATCGGAGATCACTGACCTTGTCGTCGGGGATTTGGCCCTCATAGTTTCGATACGGGGACTGCTTGTCCCATTGCCTTTCATAGGGCCGGGCCGGGACTGTGGGGTCTGCGTCGCCGATGAGGGGTTCTCAGGAGCTTGGACAGCTCACCCCGAAAGGCAGACCCAGGACGGGGGTCCAACTCTTGCGTTATGTATCTATTGCCAACATATTTTACACAATTTCTTATTATCCAGTACAACTCGCTTATAACGAGCCCTGATTTAACGAGGGAACCGGAAATACTTTGTTGGTACAATGTTAAGTGTATGGGAGCATAACTCGCTTTTAACGAGCAAACCCCAGTTATAGCAAGCAATGTTTTTGTGATTGATTAAGTTTCTGTTGGCTTCCAGCTCAGCTAATCCTTTCTTGGAAAAATTTCTTTAACATTCGGAAATCAACAGAAAGTTAGTGATAAGTCATCCTGCGAACACGTGACGGAGGCGTTTTTTTTTTTTTTTTTATCTTGGGGAGTGATCTAGATTGAATTTTTTTCCACCAAATTCTACAAGGGTTATCCAGGCTATGGACCAAAGGATCATTAGAAGTTTTAAATCAAACTTTCGTAACACTTGATGATTTTGATGCTTCTTTGCCAGAAGAGAAAAAATAAGAACAGCCTCAAATGCATTAAACATTTCATTAAACATGTAGAGATATTAGGATTATTTTGAATCAAAAGATGTGAAAAATGAGCAGTGCCTTCCCCTGGACTCGAACCTCGGACCTGTCGAATACGCGCCGAGTGTGCTGACCATTACACCACGACGGCATGCTAAGAAGGCGGGAGAAACACTTTATAAACATACTCGAAGCGATACGTTTAATGAACGATGCACGGGAAAACGTCACATCATTTGCTTCTGCAAGGCTGGACTGGACGTTTTTCCACAGCGGCAGATCACTGAGGAAGAAGAAGTAGACGTCATGGAAAATTTGGAAATGAGAAGAGAAGAATTCGAAAATTATGTATCTGTTGACGCCAATATTATGACTTCCGAGATACATATTCCCGAGGATATTTTACCTGAAATTCAAGCTAAAGCAGATGAAAATTATAATCAAAACGACGATGATAACGACGAATGTGGAAGTATTTCTAGAGGAACCACCCCCAACATACTCAACGGCTATTGAGTGCGCAGAAAAATTTCAAGTGAATTTAAAAAAATCTGAAAACTTTCGGATTTTATATTGCGCCCAAAGGGGTGCGTTTTCAATATTTTGTGTGCTACCTTTATTTATTAAATATCATGTATTTTATATTGCGCCCAAAGGGGTGCGTTTTCAATATTTTGTGTGCTACCTTTATTTATTAAATATCATGTTCTTCACACTTAGACCATAAAATTCAATTCAACAGCTATATCACGAAATGATTTGGAAAGAGTACATCTTTAGAATTTCCGATACACGGTCTCGGGAGGTAGAAATAAAAAATGTAAAAAAATTTCTCTTTTTTTTTTGCTATTTTTTCCTCACAGTGTTACCATTGCTCGCTTTGAAATCGTTGAGTTCCTTAATAAAAAATTTGTTAAAACTTTTACAAAGTGTGAAATAGATAATAAAAGAAATTCCAAATTTGGGGTTCCAAATACCCATATTCGAGTAGAGGACTACGTTATTCAAAACTGGATGTCTCTAGACAACGTTGCTTTTTCACAGTGCGTGAAACATTCACGCAGATTCTTCATTATTTAATTTCTTTAAATGTAATGCAGTGCAGTAATATTTGATGGCAACACTTTGAAAAGTGAATCGCCGTTCATAGTGAACCAATGCAAAATGGCAAAACGAAATTAATAGTCCTTCTGGACAAATTGTCTTTTTGGGCTAATGAAGTATCACGAACCCATTTTCTACGAGCACTCGAATATAACGAGCAGATCTCGCGGTTCCTTCACACTCGTTATAAGCGAATTCTACGGTATTACATATTTCGACAACCTCTGAATAGAAGCGATGACATCATAATAATCACGGAGTCAGTGAAAAAAAATGTATTTTCATCCAGCAAGTTGGAAGTAGGACGAAACAACAAAATGAAGATGATTAAGATTTATGACTTTCTTTGCAACTGCAACTGTCAAGCATAAATTCTTTCAATACCTGTAACGCCCCTCACGTAAGAAAATGCCATTGTACAATCACAAAAGAAGGTGAGGCGCATAACGTTCAATTTCAAAAATACGATTTTGAGAAAAATAAGAGTTTGAGATCTCGGAAAAAGGAATTTTTTCAATGCTCGCATTCCTTCAACATCACAGAGCCATTTTCATTTTGAATACTTCATCGCCTGTCTGTTAGAAAATTACCTCTCACCTTTCTATATGCTTTGTTTTCAGTTTGTTATCTGTTGCATACTAAGCTTATATATATATATTTAGGCTGGATATTGTTTTTTTAGCCCAAAGGGGCAAGGACAATTTGCCCAGAAGAGCTATTAATTTCTTTCGGCATTTTGCGTTGATTCACTATAAACGGCGAATCACTTTTCAAATTGTTGCCACCAAATATTAGAGCCCTGCATTATATTCTAAAAAAAAATAAAATAATGAAGAATCTCTATAAATGTATGTATGTTTCTCGCACTGTGATAAAACAACGGTACCTTAAGCCATCCAGTTTTAAATAACGTACGTCTCCACCCGAATATGGGCATCTGGAAGCCCTAATTTGGAAGTTGGAATTTGTTTTATTGTCGATTTCATATTTTGTAACACTTTAACGAATTTTTCATTAACAAACTCAACAATTTCAAAGCGAGCAATTTTGTGATATTGCTGTTGAACTGAATTTTGTGGTTAAGTGACAATAATATGATATTTAATAAATAAAGGTTACGCACAAAACATTAAAAAAAGTCCCTTTGGGCGTAATGTAAAATCCGATAGCTTTCGGATTTTCTTTTTTTTTTCCTGGAAAAAGCTGTGATAGAGGGAAAAAAAAAGAACTCTTACTGATTTTACTACAAACCGTAATTAATTAATATATGACCACACTACGATAATCAGAAGACTCCGATAGTCACGTGACATCATGAAATTTAAATATAGTGGCCGTACAGTACAGAAAAGTGTATTCTATGCCTGTGAAAGTTAGTGTTAATATACAATTCCAGGTTTCCAATAAATAATATCAGTCACCAATGAGAGCATATAAGAATGGTCCATCAATTTTTGAACAAAAACATAAAAATTAAAAAAATGAAATTTAAAATTTTATTTTTGCTTTTAATTTTATATTTTTTAAACTCAAATTGAAAGAAAAAATTTCACCTGTTCTAGATACTGTAGAAGGATTTGAAGGCTCCAGAAACATAGCCTGTTTGCCTTAACCTACCTGGGGAAAAACACTTTTACAGACGATTTTCCAGAGGAAAAGTTAATTGGAATATTTCCGTGAAAACAATATCGCATTTAGAGAATCGTCATGCTAGAAGCAAAAGGCTACTTTGTTATTTAAGTCACTTTGTTTCTTTGATAAAAGGTTATTTTGTTATTTTCTAGGAGTAACAAATTGCAACAGGTGGCTCCTAACAGTGTGGTATAACTTTCTGAATTAAAATGAAAGGAAAACGAAAATGTCATACGAAATGTTGAAGATATGAAATAATATTCAATTATTTCTTCAAACTACCAGTTAATTTCAGTTCACAGTAATTTAACTTCTGAGCTATTTTAATGAGTTTGGACTGAAATGCATTTATTAACTCGCCTAATATTTAGCGTACAGCGCTTAGGAGCTTCCATGATCACAGTCAGAAAGTAGCATTTTATCCTTTTTACTTCTTTGTAGGAAGTATTGTAATCACGAAAAATTCCGGATACCATATTTCAACGAAAATATCCATTTTGACCGCTATCGAATGCAATTTAACGATGTTTTTCCTTCACATCTGTACGTAAAGACAGAATAAAGGACTCTATTTCTCCAAACGAATTATAAAACTGATTTTAAATGGATTCAGAAGAGATCTTTTCATTGCATCTGTACGTACGTATGTACACGTATGTATGTATGTATGTATGTATCTCGCATAACTCAAAAACGAGCAGCCTCAGAACGTTGAAATTGTTATATAGGACTGCTATAACATGTAGATGTGCACCTACCTTTTTGATTTCAATCAGCCCCACCAAAAGTATATATATATAACTCTGTTACTCGGCTCAGTGAGCTCAGTTTTTTTTATTCTTATATACTGGTGAATTGCGCATTTTTTGCTTTAGAAATGATTGAATTATGTTGTTCTTATCTTCCGGTTAAGGTTTTTATGTCTTTAGTAAATGTGCAAGTTGTTTAAGTGTGGCTAAGCCTAATTATTATTACTTTAGCAGCCATATCTGTTTACATTTGAAATTTACCGGAATAGTGGATTTGTTGCCATTCTAGAGAAACTAAGCTTTGCAACAATAAAGGTAACACCTTCTTTTATTATTGCGAATTAAATCATGCTTAATCCATTATGGATTTTATTCGAGGAAATAGGTGTTTAAGATTTACTTCGTAATTTTTAATATAGATATTTTGAGTTTTTATGTATTTTTGCCTTGTCGCGAAGTGAGAACTGAATGAATTGAATGAGAAGTACTGAATCGTCTGTGAAAAACTATTTCTTTCTCTCTTTTTTTTCTTTTTCTTTTTTTTTTCGCGCAGTGTACAATTAAATTACGCATTGTTGGGGGGAAAACTACTCCCAAATATTTTAAAATAGTTTGTCATTACATTATAAACATGTGGCGATTAAATAGTTCTTCAGATGATATACATAATTTTTGTGCATTCTGATTAGTTATTAAATGAATGAAATGTAACGTTGTCCGTATGAACTGGAAAATATATTTCAAGAGTTCCTCCCGCTACAAAAGCTTTGCAAAACGTTGCTTTAAAACATTCGCTATCTGTTACATCGCCCTCAGAGAACACTTCCTATACTCGTCGTTGCTTCTCTTTACTAATTTGCAGTTTAAATCGCGCGTTGCACGAAAACAAAGCACTCGAAAGTTTGTCACAGAGCGACAATAAATTTCGTTCAGTGACGTTTATTGCCATGTTCATGCTGCGAGCCGGCTTCAAAAGGTTTTAAGTGAGAGCCCATGAATCGAAAAGCCAATTATTCTCGGAGGATCCCGTTTACTTCGAAGTCACGCTCTGGCTGCTTTCTCTAACGCTCTTTCTAACGATATCAGAGACGACAACAACACGGGAGTTTATTGGATATTCGAAAACGGTTGTTTGTCTCTGCAGATTGCAGGGTTGTGTGAGCGGAAGATACTAGGAGGGGGGGGAGAGGACCAGGAAAAGCAATTCTCGGTCCATATCGTGCTCCAAAATCGTGTTTTGAATAAGGGATAAACATCACATTCAAATTTAATTTGAAGAATTTTAATACTCCCGATCTTCATCTGCGCAAAGAAAATTTAAATTTATCATGAAGTTTTCGAATGGAATTTAAGTTTAGGTCCTTATAAGAATATATATGTTCTAAATTATGGCTTGGAAGGCTGAGTGCAGGCTGTATTGTCTTAAATATTGAGGTTAGATGTTTACTTCTCAGTTTCTTAAAATGAAATAAAGATTATAAGGTATTTCACCCGTCTCCGTGGTGTAGTGGCCAGCACGCTCGGCGCGTATTCGAGAGGACCGTGGTTCGAGTCCCGGCGAAGGCATTGCTCATTTCACACCTCTCCTGCTTTCAAAAAATACCTAATATCTCTACAGTGGCGCCCTAACTAAAAAAGGTGGTGGATGATGATTCTCCACCACCAGGATTTGGCAAGTGGGTCTCTTAATCCCCAGTCGCTCTTTAAAAGGGGGAATATATAAGGTATTTCTCCCGCCTTCTTGGCATGCCTTCGTGGTGCAGGGGTCAGCACGCTCGGCGCTTATTCAAGAGGTCCGTGGTTCGAGTCCCTTCGAGGGCACTGCTGATTTCACAGCTCTCCTGCTCTCAAAAAATACATAATATCTCTACAAGATGTTTAGGAGAACATTTTCAATACTTTGTGAAAGTTTGGTTTGGTTTGTATAAGGCAAAAAACAGCTACGTGCTTGAGGAGAGCGATGACTTCGTGGAGGATTTTTAATTCAAACTATGTCATATTTACCTTATACAATAGGTTATTTTTTTCCACCTTCCAGCATGCCTTCGTGGTGTAACGGTTAGCACATTCGGCGCGTATTCCAGAGGTCCAGGTTCGAATCCGGCGAGGACATTGCACACATTTCACATCTCCTGCTTCGAAAAATCTGAATGACTCTACAGCGGCGCCCGAACTAAAGGGTGGTGGATGATGATTCTTCACCACCAGGATTTGGCGATTGTTCCCGTAATCTTCAGTCGCCCTTTAAAAGGGATTTCCCCCCTCCTTCCAGCATGTTTTCGTGGTGTAACAATTAGCATACTCGGGGCGTATTCCAAAAGTGCAGGTTCGAATCCCGCCGAGCGCACTGCTCATTAATCACGTCTACCGCATCCAAAAATACGTAATGATTGTACAACACATACGAAAAACCATGAAAATTCTCTGTAGTCTCGTCCTTGGAGTATCGGTTTTTTTAGCTGTACAGACCATCGTAGTAGGGATGCATAGTTACACAGACAGATAGCTGCACATTTGTATTAACAGACTGAAGAATAAAAAAAACATAGATAAAGAGGTACGTTAGACAAAGAGATAAATAACTGAATATGTTGCTGACGCTGCTAGATAAAAGAGACCTAGTTTGACATTAATGAATTTATTATTTACAACATCCGTTCCATACTAATTGAAGTTTCTCGTACTTCGGTTATTTAATCATTACCTCTAATACACTTTTTTTTTTCAAACCAAACCCAAGAACTCCTTTTTACTGTTGCCAAAACTAAATATGAAATACGATATTGCCAATGAATGCATTTTCCTTTTAAAATTACTAAACTGGTAAATAATTTGCATTTATCCGGTGAATATAAATAACATTAAAATAATAAGGATGATTTGATAACAAATTTTGTAAAATATAAGTAGAGTTGTTCTCCGGTTTTTTATTCCAAACACTACGCCACTTCCTTACACAAGTCTTTCCTCTTTCACGAAGAAAAAGTTCTCGAAAAGAGTTTTCACTTAGAAGGAACTTTACATACTCCATACAGCCAGTCCGTTTGTTGGAATCTGAACCGGGTCAACCGACTAGCGCGCAACAGTCTACGCCTTTCAACCTCTGGTGAGTGCAGTGTAGATGGAGGGCTTTGTAAAAATAAAACCTAATTTTATAAGGAATTTCGGTATTTCTCTGCGCATATTTCGCAGTATAATGCTTAGTACGCTCAGATGGTAAGTGTAATATCGCTGGTTTGAATCTTAGCTAGGGTACAGTTGATTTTTCATGTATCACGCTCGTGAAAATTTAATGGTCTGTACAGTAGCAACCGAATTAAGATACGAAGGACGGCAACTCCTTCCCATCCGGACTTCGTCGACTGGATCCTGCGTCTCTTCCTAATCGGCGTCTGAGGGTGAAAGAATCTAAGCAAGTATCGTATACTCCTGTGCGTGCTGTCGCGTTTTTACATCCAGCTGACAAGTAACCGATCCGTGATTTGAATCTCAACCACAGCGCATTCGATTTTTTGCGTTTCTCTTTCAAAACACCTAATAGATAACGTTTACGTGATTTTCTTAGAGGGGAGGAAGGAACAACAGTTCTTTGCGAAGCACACTGTAGAGACATTAGGATATTTCGAAGCAGGAGTCATGAAAAATGAGCAATGCCCTCGATGGAACTCGAACCATGGACATCTTCAATACGCACCAAGCATGCTGACCACTATACCACGAAGGCAGGAGAAATGCCTTATATACTCCCCCTTTTAAAGGGGGACTAGGGTTTAGAGGCCCCAATCGCCAAATCCCTGTTGTGGAAAATCATCATCCACCACCTTTTTTTGTTCAGGCGCCACTTGTAGAATCATTAGGTTTTTATTTGGAAAAAGGAAGCTGAAGAAACGAGCAGTGCCCTCGCCGGGGCTCGAACCACGGACCTCTCGAATACTCACTGAGCGTTCTGACCACTACACCACGAAGGCATGCTAACAAAGTGGGAGAAATACCTTATAACATAATATATTATGTTAGAAACATCTATTAATTAAAAAAGAACTTGAAAATGTTCATAAAAATAATCATTTAGGCATATTACAAACCAATTGTTTTGGAATTATATTAATTAGATTGTAAGGTTTTAGTTAAACTAACAAAGTTTTATTTTAATTTAAATCTTTCTATCTCTTCTCATGTTTCAAATTCCCGTCAGAAAAAGCGCGCGTTTTCAGCTTTATGCTAATTTGAATTAGAGCCAAGTTCTATTTAAACGAGAGGTAGAAACCTCTCAGTGTGAGAGAGCTTTTAGTCTCAGATCACGGTCATTCTATTCGACGTTCGCCTGACCAGCTAGCAGTTAAATTCTAAGCCATAGTACTTGCTACGTGATTGCTTATTGAAATAAATCCAAGTGCGCTAGTATTAGTAAATTTTGCTACGCACCATTTAGTTAGAGGCCAACTCCGCGTATAGCTCTGTGAGCAAAGATTAATTAAATTTCTATTTAGCTTTGGTTTAAATTTATCTGATTGTTCATTTTAGACCCAAGTGTGGTCTTTTACTCTCTGTATCCCTCCCGAGTTGGGAAGGGGTTGTAAATAATATTGATTTAATAAAAGAGGATTTTAAATCCCTTTCAAGTGCAGTTATTCTCCAATTCAATCACAATATCCTACACCAGAACATAGCTGCATTCAGCTCCCTGTTCCAGATCAGGACTTAAGGACTTTAAGGAGTTTCACAAGGATGTTTGCCAAGAATATGCACCGAACACTCAGTCCTGACAAGATAACTTATCAAAATAAAATTAAAAGTTTAACGGCGTGGCACAGTAACAGAAGTGGACGGATGCCGTCGCGCAAGCCTAACTCTTGCGATGTCTCCCCAGCCCAGTCAGTCTCCTACCAATTTTTAAAAAGTCGTACGCACGTTCACATGCGAGGGCCTAAAAAATTAGGTCAACTTGCCAGTCCATAAACCATCGCCTCAGTATCATTATCAAGCCATCGCCTCAGTAAATTATCAACAAGTAGGTTTTTGCTTTTAAATCGCACAGATTATTCAGCAAATACAGTTCGTCTAAATTTGGAAAATAAATTAAAAAAAAAAACCTTGTGCTATATCAAATAACAGCAGACTCTTTGCAAAAGAGATAAATTAAGGATATTACATTTTGTACACCCTCAACAGTTACGCCTCAGCTATCAATCACACAGACATCAAATATACAGAGTATTTCATATTGAATGGGACAAAAAGCAATGACATGTCTTTTGACCCAGCACAGCCAGTCCAGTAGTGGAGTAGACTATTATTCAGGGATTGGCCCACATTTTTATGCCAATGTGGTGGAGTACCATCTTGCTGCAGAATGAAGTTGGTAACTGCTTAACTGAGAGAACGACAACTTGGATAGCATATCTTGGTAAATGCGTCCATAAATCGATTTTTCCACGAAGAAAAAAGGACCAAAAGCACAGCTGTTGGAAATGGCGCAGAAAACGTTCACCTTTGGAGAATTCGTAATACACGCCACACCGTTACATGAGGCATATTCATTCAGAACTCACACGACGCGTTGTAACTTTGTTAAAAACGTTTCAGAAATTGTTCCAACCACTTTGTTTTTGGTTTGCTATTCGTCCTGGGCTGATTTTCTTACACAAAGAACCGTGTCCTAAAACCGCTTTATCCACCGTTCGATGTTGTGACGATACGATGGTTCTTTACCAAATTTCGTGGAAAAATACTGGTAAAGCGGGTGGGGAGGATCTTGATTAAAAATTTGGTCTATATCAAAAAAAAAATTTTTTTTTTCATAGAACGCAAAAAAACTGTAATATATATACACAGTCCAGTCACATTAATGTGACCATCTGTCAAAAGCCAGAATAACCACCTTTCGCAGAGCGGACTGCTGCGAGACGTGCAGGAAGAGAGTCACATAGGTCCCTGAAGGTGTTCTCTGGGATGTTGAGCCATGCCGACTCTAATGCCGTGGCCAGCTGCGCTAGATTACGCGGTTGAGGATCCATGGCGCGAACAACTCGATCGAGATGGTCCCACAGATGCTCGATTGGGTTTAAGTCAGGTGAGTTTGCTGGCCAGGGGAGGACGGTAAACTCATCCTGGTGCTCT